>CAWUFW010003787.1:0-432500 GCA_963921515.1 Calotriton arnoldi | reverse complement strand
ACTAAATAAATTTTAAAAAAAGTAATTAGGAATTCAAAAATCGAACATACACGATGACGGCTGATCTGAATCAACACTCAGGCCCAGGAGCTCTTTGAGGGATTGTGACTGTTTTAGCTCTCTCGTCTCATTGGCTCTTTATCTATCCCAGGGATGTCCAGTGTCGAAACATGTCTACTATCCGCCCAGCTGGTAGGACATTTTCTGTGCTTAGTGGCGACTCCAATTTTGCCATTTCCATTCGTAGGACCGCATTAACTGAAAATGTAATTAGCATTTGCATTTACAAGTGAGGAAGTGAGCGAACACACTTCTTGAGCATCGCCTTATGGGAAAAAACTGCTTTTATAAACCAACATTCCTCCTCTATTTAATCTGGTTAATTACAAATGTTGTATATAGGAACTGAGATGGCAATGTTTTATTATTTACAAAAGTCGAATGGACACAACCACAAATGTGTTCATATCTCGTGAATGTGCAAGGTGGAGAGTTTCTTTTGTTTTTGTTCCTTTTTTGAAAGCAAGCAAAAAGAGCAAAATATAAAGTTGCTTATATTTTGCAGGTTCTAAAGCAAATATTTATTTTAAGTAAGTGTTTCTTGTTTCTCTGCAAAAGCAGAATTACCAAAAACAATTACAATTATTTTCCCTCTCCTCTGTGGAAATGTATCAGTCAATTTGTAACTCAGATCTAAGCCAATGAAAGTGGGCAATACGTTGTGCTGCTAGCACAGCAGAAGGGTGAGCTTCAGCAATCTCCAGAAGTGTCAGACCTCACCCACCACAGTGAATCAACGTTTGTGAGGCACCAATCTCAGAAGCCATTCTTTCAATGAACAACACATATTGGCCACGTTCCTGCTTAAAACCCTCTAATCACCCAAAGTCTGTGAATATTGTCACAATCGTTTTCCTATAGAAAATATTGGGAAGGAAATTTAAATCAAACTAAATAGCAAAGATTTGAAGCATGAGATGCCACCCAAATGTAGCAAATAAGCACTACATACGACACCAGATTATCAGATACAATGGAATGCAACTTAAGTGATAGAGATTCCTATAAATATAGAGTGTGATCTCTCCGAGTTTGAAACAACATCCCCATAAAATGAAGACAATCGACTTCAGCATTGTTTAGAGTACTTTAAATAGGATTATGCACACCACACACAAAATAAATACACAGAAAATCGTTGGAGGACCTACATATATACACAGTCTACACAAAACAAATGTAGAACAAAGACAGCCATTAATAGTGAGAAAGCCACCTCACTGTACATCTATCATAGAACTATGAAATACAATGAAATGAGGGATCTGATTTGCTCATTGACCCATATATCATATTTTAAGAGTCCTTAAGCTGATTAGTATAAATAGAAAGACAATATATTAATATGAACGTACAATATTGCATGCATTTCGGAGGTTTGATGTGGGAAAGAAGCTTGCAGGCAAATTGGCAGGGCACAATGCCACTTGGCCACTGCATGGGTTCATGGTTGACGGTGCAATGTGGTTGAAATTTGGCTTGAGCAATCATTATAAATTGACATTATGAGTATATTAATGATGCACTGTTCCCACCAAGGGTTTAATACCAAGCTAACATTTGCTATTCTCGCCTGTAACAATCACTTAAGTACTAAATCTGGACCAATACTTAATTCCCTGTGCCTCCCATTTAATCCCAGGATATTCACCTCAGCTAGCACTGCAGCAACGTTCCTTTTGTTTTAGATGACCAAATTGATTACAATATTTTTCGACCTTGCCCTTTTTGCAGTGTTACCCCCCTTTCCCCCCCCAGATGTTTGCCTTCTGTTTCTGAATCCGTTGTTGTTGGCATTAGCACTCTGTGCACTTTTTCACTGCTAACCAGTTGTAAAGTGTTGTGCGTTGAGTTCTTAGACATTGTACAATTGGCATATCCCTGATCATAAAATTTAATTTGCATATTAGTCCATAGTAAATGGTAGTACATGTATCCAGGACCTGTAAATAAATGTTACTAGTGGGTTTCAGCACTCATTGTGCAACCCCTAAAGTAGTCTTTTTAAAACATGTCTCCCCACTGCCACTGCAGCCTGTAGTGCGGTTTTAAACTGCCATTTCAACCTGGCACTATAAACCTTTTGTCAAACCTAAACCTTCCTTTTAATACCAGTAAGTCAGCCCTCAGGTAGGCCCAAAAGACTCATAGGGCAGAGTGCATCGTATTTAAAAAGTAGGACATGTGGGTTTAAGTTTTACATATCATGGCAGTGAAAAAACTACTAAAGTTGTTTTTCCCTGTTGTACGGCCAATCTCTCCCATAGCCTAACACTAGGTTACCTTATTACAAGTAATAAGTGCTAACTTCAGATTGGGAGCTAATAGAAATATGCTGTCTACACTCAAATTAATTGTAATTTAAAATCCTCTTAAATGGTCAAGTCGGATTTTAAGTTGCAATTCTGAAAAGTTAGCATATTTTTGCCCCAACTAGCTGTGCCATTCTGCCAGTGTCCTGGATCGCATGACTGTGAATGGCTCAGCTGTTGGGGTTTGTGTATTGTTTCCAGAGAATGAGACAATGGAAAGCTAGGTCTGAGGGGAGAGGGCCTTTCTGACAGGATGGCTGGGGAGGAGCTGTCCTTTGCCCTGGTTACATTTCAAAGGGCCCTATCTGCAGCACACAAAAAGGGACCTGACACCAGGTCTGCCCTACATTTTGCCACCCTAGCCAGTTTGGAGCCGGGTCCAGGGGAAGAACCTACCAGAACCAGTTTTAGGGGTGGGTCAGGGAATTCTCCAACACAAAAGCTAGCAGCAGATATAAAAATGAGATCTTCAAACCTCTCATCAGAACACTCCTGAACCTGTGTACAAATCATAAGTGGACTGACCTGCTGCCAAAAGGACTGCACTGCTGCTGAAAGGAATGCTTAGTTGTCTGAAGAAGGAAGAGTGGACCTGTTTGCATTGATCCCAGGCTACCTACAGTGACTCCTGGGGTCAGTTGGCTGACCGCCTGTGTGAGCTATAGGGGCAAAACTATCTTCCAGAGGCCTCCCTCAACTGCCCAGGTGACCAGCACAAACTGGACCTGCCTGAGCCCTGCTGCTGGCCTCTGTTGAAGTGAGTCCTGATGCCCAAGAGATGCTTCCCAGGTCCTGGACACTTGGCTAGCGTCCGTGTCATCCTAAAGACAAAGGTGAAAATCTGAAGACTCTGTTGCTAGAGATGATCACTGATGCAAGCGCCAGTGGGACCTGCTCTTTGCGCTAACAGCGACCGTCCATGACCACTGGCAATGCAAGACTTGTACTTCGCACTGGCAGTGCCCGTCCATGACGAGCAACAAATGTGAAGCTCCAGCAACGACTCGCTCTTCACTCTACAGCAACAATTGTTTGTGACACTTGACCTGCTCTTCAATCTGAAAGCCTTGTCCCCACAACCTCCTCCAAAGCAAAGAGTTCCATGTAAGACTCGAGAAATTAACTCTTCAGCAGGACTAACCTAGTCCCTGTATCCGACCCAAGGTCCATGGTGGTCAGCCTGAACTTGTGACGTTCTGCCGGTCAAGTGTGACCAATAACCGTGAGTGGCACTTTCTGCTTCTTGGTGTTAAATTCCCTAAAATCTTTAAAATTGAATATCTCTGGTTCTAGTTATTGGATTTTGTTCATTTTGGTGTCATTGTATTAATTAAAATTACTCTATTTTTCTAAAAAATGCTTCTATCTATTAATCATTGCAGCACATATATTCTACACAAAAATCACAATGGTTTAATAAATATTGGCTCGCCTCCTTGTGTATTTCTTGTGTATCTCTCTGGGTATCCACAAGTGACTGAGAGAAATACTACTGAGATCCACCCCACAGCCTCAAAGACAATGCCCCATTAAAAATTAGACTAGAAAGCAAGTTAGGGAAATTCTCCAACAATTTGAATACCAGGGTCTAATAAAAAGTTGCATCTCTTCAATGAATAACCCCTTGTTTCCCATAGTGAAACCTGATTATTCATATCTAGTATTAGATTACAGACACTTGAACACAGTTACTTGCACATTTGCAGTACAAAACGTGCACAGAGCGGCACTAATGAACAACATAGTGAGGAAAAAATACAAAACCACACTAGATATATCAAATGAATTTTTCTGCCAAAATATAGCGCCTCAAAGCAGGTATTTGACCGCATATTCCATGCTGGGTTCTCAGAGGCAATTCGGTTGATTGCCTCAGGGGTATAAGAATAGCCCCGGGCTGTTTTTGGCTAGAGTAACAGAACTCCTACAATATTTTGATGACCAGGCATTGTCCAATGTCGATGACATATATTTGACGAATGATGACCTTTCAGTACACTTGACGAGAGTAGATCACCTTGTTCTGGGATTTGCTCACATGGGCTACAAATTTGATTTACAGAAATCAAAGATTGCCAACCTCAATGTCCTGTTTCTAGGATATGAGCTGTCAAGTGAAGGCAAAAGCCTTGCAACACATTTTATAGAGAAATATGTGCTCCTACAACCTCCAACTACGTTGAAGAGGTTACAATCCATATTGGGATTCCTAAATGTTAGCAGAACTTACATTCCAGATTACACAGAACGGGTTAAACCAGAATCACAATGGTTCAATAAATATTGGAACGCCTCTTTGTGTATTTCTTGTGCATCTCTCTGGGTATCCATGAGTGACTGAGCGAAAAGGTTCTAGATCTGTAACCATGATTCCTTGGAGAGTTAGGGTTGTCATGTTCTAAGTTTGCTCAATCCATTTGTTACCTTCTTAACTTTAGGGGTACTTAAGGGTGGCACTGTGAGCTGGCAGGACTTTAGGCCAACATATCCTGAGGGGGTGCATATCATCAGTCTGGCACCATCCCAACATTTATGTTGTCAACAAACAAACAGTTCCTACTGAGAAAGTGGAAACCGTACAACAGTGGCTCTGCGTTTGTGATCATGTTGAACTTCCAGAATCCCCAAATCATTCAGGCTTGTGCATGATAGATCTTTTCACAAGGACAAAGTGGAATTCTGCCATTCCTATCACAGGTGTGTTGTGTCCAACAATGGATCAGAACTTGTCAGTTTTGAACACTGCTTTTGGAAAGGATGGACTTTACTTCCGGAAGCAGAGATCATGTGGTTTGCATATATGTCAGTCTTGAAGCAGAGGGAATATTCAGTACAAATGCCAACTGATACACCACTTTGCTAAGCCATCTAGATACATTGATGAGAGCCAGCCCTCAACTTGTTATTGTTTATTCTTGGGTGCATTGAGGACAAATTACATTTGTACTGATCTGACTTTCAAGCTGTTGTTTGACATCCAATCTTTGAAGACGGTGATGTATACCCTAAAAAAAATATCTCCGAATATAACCAAAGAATATTTATTTTATTTTCTGGGGGTACCCTGGACATAATTCAAAAGCAGAACATGGGATTTAAAAAAAACATATTTCATACATCCTAAATGATTTTGCCTACATGTTTGTGCCATGTCATCAGCCTTCCTCAGGGCACATGCAATCCCTACACTAACTAAAAAAGTATTCTCATGCAATGTAGTAGAAACCTAAAGCTCTCATACCTGTTTCTTGTGACAGACAGTCATTTACTTCCTTCTTGTGACACACATTTTATGTTTTCCTTGAAATTTTGAACAAAATATTTAGATTTTTCAGGAGAAGTTTGCAATTGTTGCACACATTTTTTGTGAGCTTGGGATGGTGGCTTTCTGTAACTCAGACTTAAAGTGCCCTAGGTGCGACGTGTCCCCCCAGACATGGGTCCCTTGGTCATTGTGCCACAGGACTCAAGCTATACCTCACTTCAAGGCCTAACTATACTATATAAATGCCGTGATTGATTGATTGATTGAACTATACTGAAACTGTTCTGGTTTGCATGTGTTCCTGCTCAAAGAGTACCTGGCCTGGCAGTTTGTGCTGGGTATGGGGACGATGTGCTGCATTTATTTTGCAGATGGACATTTTGCTGCCTGCACTGTAGCTCCTAATTAAACAACACTGCAGTTGGAGGTAGTGAAACACCCATGGGCAGGGCAGGGAGGACAACCAGGGGTGGGGGGGCGCATCCCATAAGAAAAAAGAAAAATGGTAATCACCTTGGGGCAAACAGAGGTGCAAAGAGTATGTCTGTGTTTGTCGTGTGGTGAAATGTTTGCAAATCTTAATGCTGCACTTCTCCTATTAGAGCACGGCGAAGCTGATTTGCATATACCTGGTTCCCGTCTGAGGTGGCATGGTATGCATGAAAACAATGGCCTTGAATTCAGCCCTAAGTAATTACAGGTGGCTGAGATTAATTCAGACTTTCCACCCATCATTTTTTGTTTTCCTCATATCTTGCTCGTGTCATCTACAGCAGCCTTTGAGTATTTTTTTTGTCTAATCATCTTAAGGAAGGGAAGCTGGCATGATAATCTGACCATAAAACATGTTGAGTCTATTATTCTATAGGAATTCAATTTTAGGACAAAATGAGTTCTAGTGTATGTCCCTATATTTAGGTCAGGCCCTTCAAGTTCTGATAGAAAAGGATCTTTAGGGATCTATACATCAGATGATCAGATGACGATAGTAACTGGCACTAATAAAGATTTTGCTTTACCCTTAAAAGCACTTTAGCTCATCAAATAAAGGTGTTCTTGTGCTACTTTGACCAGACGTCTTTCTCAACCCTCCCACTCTTAGTTTCAACAAACTTATGTATTTTGTTGGTATTAGGTATAATAAAATGAGTGCACATGGCTCGTCGAACCAAGTTTCATTAATAAACAAAATAACTTGTTGTCTACCATAAGGTTATGAAATGTGCGTCTATGTTTGCCCACAGAGCTTATGGTAAGGAGTACATATATTTTTTTTTTTAGTTTCAAAAAGCCTTTATTAAAAACAAGTAGCAGTGAACACAGCGTGGTGCCTACAACCCTGGTCGGGCCGGCAGCGTAATCACTTAAAATGGCACCCAAGCATTAAGCCGGGAGATACACAGCAAGTCGCCTACAACCACTTCGGGCCGGCCGCGTAGACAGAATCATTGCACACGAAGTAAACAGGCTTTAGAGGGGCATCAAACCATGTAGAACAGGAGGGCCTAAGCCATGATCTGCAGCAGTAAGTTCGATGCACATATGTCCCCATGTAGGCACTGTCAGGGCGCATGCTATCCTGAATCCCAACCGTGTTCCTGATGAGGCGCCTGCTCCCAAGTAACCCCTATTATGTGTGCTAAGATGCATTGTCAGGTGCATCACACAGATGGATGTGCCTTAGTTCCAAAGGCCAGGGTGGCTCCAAGAGAAGGAAAAGGGAAAACACAGATCTTGTCAACTATAAAAAACAACTAAACAGGTCGTGATGGGATACATGGTGTGGGTCATCTAGCATATTCCATATAATGGTGCGCAATGAGGGGGGGGTCTCGCGTAAGCAGTAATCAGGGTGTGCCATGTAGGCTGAGCGTGCGCGAAATTCAATTGCTTGGGAAAAGCTGGAGGGCTCTAAGTTTTGGGGGACTAAAGCATGTGAACTCAATGCGCATTAGATAGGATATTAATGGCTGCCATATGCGCTAAAATTTCTTTTCGGTGTTCGCTAGGCTGTGAGAGAGTTGTTCCATCACCACAATGTGCCAGACTCTAGCAAACCATTGGGCCACCGAAGGAGGAGAGGTGCGCTTCCATGTGCACGCTATAAGTTGCCGTGCTGCTAGGAGTAAATGGCTAATAAGGGCCCAGTCTGCCCCGGTCATTGCCTTCAGGGTAGTGGGGCGTATGCCTAGGATTGTCACGTGTTGCAAGTGTGGAAGCGGGTATCCCACGATGCCCTTGATATGTCCCAAGACTTCCTTCCAAAAGGTGGCTATAACCTGACATGACCACCAAATGTGATATAGTGTGCCTTCGCCCTTTCCACAGCGCCAGCAGAGGCTGGGGACCGTGCTGTATATAGCCGCCAAGCGAGAGGGCGTATAGTATCATTGGAGCATTAATTTGTATGCGGTTTCACTGGAGGCAAGGCTGCGATATGTTTTGGGGATGTCTTGCCATAGTGTGTCCCACTGCTTGGGGGAAATGCCCTCCAGGGTTGCTTGTTGCCTAGCAGTCTGGTATTTGTGGGTGTGGATCGGGGTCTAATGCTGCAACACCTGATAGGTTTTAGAGATCAGTCCCCCAGTGCCTGCAAAGGCCCGCACTAGTTTCTCGAATAGTGTAAAGGGACGCGCCACTGCCGCACGGATCCCAGGGGTGGACAGCCAGTGTTGCAGCTGTATGTATTGAAACCGCGCCGTAGGGGGAAGCGTAAATTCAGCCCTGCAGGCGTCAAACGTCTTCATATCATCTCCTACTAATAGGTCGCAGAGCATCCGACAATCCCCGTCACTCCATTTACTGAATTCGAGTATCGGTAAGCCCGGGCGGAACTCCGGGTTATGTGCGATAGGGGTATTCGGGGACGGGAACGTAGTTAAGCCCTTTTTTACTGCTATTCTATCCAAAATATCCAGCACTGTTTTGGTGGGAGTCGCGACATATGCACTTTGGGGATGGGCATGCTTAGGTAACCAAGCAAGGTCCCACAGTGGCCGGCACGCTACCGCACGGTCCATGTGGAACCAATGATTTTCGCTTTCACGCACCACCCATTCAGAGATATACCTTAGGTGAGCCGCCCAGTAATATTCTATCAAATTAGGGCATGCTAAGCCCCCCCCTATCCCGCGGGCACATCAGTAGTGAGTGTGCTATCCGAGGTCGCTTCCCATTCCACACAAAGGCTCGCATGTCTCCCTGGAGGTGCTGGATGTCTACCTGCGGTATCGGCGTCGGCAAAGTCTGAAACAGGTATTAGACCCGCGGTAAGATGTTCATTTTAATATTATTAATGCGCCCCAGCAAAGAGACATGTAGAGGTCTCCATCTCTGGAGATCGGCCAGTACTTAGCGGCGAAGAGAGGCCCAGTTAACACTAGACCAGGAGGTAAGCGAGGGGGTGATATGGAGTCCCAGATACTTGATAGAGTCTGAAGTCCAGTGAAAAGGGGTCAGGCCCTGCAGTACTCCAGCCTCTGAGGCCGGGATGTTAATGTTGAGAACCGAGTACTTAGAAAGGTTGATCTTGAAGCCAGAGACGGCTTCAAAGGCCTGCAAGCTATGGACCACACAGGGGAGCGAGAGTTCAGATTGAGTCAAAGTGAGGAGAAGGTCGTCCGCAAACAAGTTAATTTTGTGGGTCTGATCGCCAAACAGTAGGCCCCTTATCCCTTCCAGTTTCCTCACCCGTATGGCCAAAGGCTCTACCGCTAACGCGAAGAGCAGGGGCGAGAGAGGACATCCCTGTCGTGTGCCCCGATGGAGCGTTATCGGCCGCGTAGTCTGCCCATTCACCCTGATACAGGCTGTTGGGGCCACATACGACGCCATAAGCTTCGAGATAAACTCCCGTCCGAGGCCTATTTTATCCAGGACGGCGCGGAGGTAAGACCAATCCACCCTGTCAAATGCCTTCTTCGCGTCGAGCGAGAGAAGCCAGGTGGGAATATTCAAGCGCCGTGCCTTTTCAACTAGGTGAGCAATACATCGAACATTATCTGCACCCTGTCTGTGGCAGATAAACCCTACCTGGTCAGGATCAATGAAGCCAGGGAGATAAGGGTTGAGACGCGTAGCTAATATTTTAGTAAAAAGCTTAGCATCGGTGTTAAGCAGGGCTATGGGATG
Organism: Calotriton arnoldi; assembly: GCA_963921515.1. NCBI lineage: Eukaryota > Metazoa > Chordata > Amphibia > Caudata > Salamandridae > Calotriton > Calotriton arnoldi. Next base: position 422,732 of record CAWUFW010003787.1, on the reverse strand, counting down.
GTAGGAAGAGCATTGTGCTGGGTCCTTGCCCGCCTTGGGGATGAGGGAGATCTCGGCCATTGCCATGGTGGGTGTAAGACCCACATCACCCCTGAAGGAGTTAAACAGGCGCAAGAGGTGTTCCTGCAACTGAGGAAGAAAGAAACGGTAAAAAAGCACAGGGAGCCCATCTGGACTGGGCGCTTTACCTAGGGGAAGACTTTGGGTAACTGCACGTAGCTCCTCTACTGTAATGGGACTGCCTAAAAGAGTTGCATGATGCGTGGGCAAGGGTTCCCACTCACAGTCAGCAAGGTAAGAGTGGAGCCTCATGGGAGAGGGATCCTCCCGAGAGTATAGTCGTTGATAATAATCGCGGAACGCCTCAGACTTGTCCTGTTCCGCTGTTGCCCTTGTAGCAGTGCCTGTCTGAATCTTAGCGATGTGTGCCTTAGCCTGACGCTGGCGCAGTTTATGAGCCAACAACCTGCCCACCTTGTTCCCGGCCTCATAATACTTCTGCTGCAGAGATATAAGAGCACGCTCCGCTTTGCCCGTGCGGTGCGCGCGCAACTGACCGCGCAAGAGAGCTAATTGTCGTTTGGTCCGTCGGGTTGAGGCCTCTTTGTCCACCCGCTCTAGCTGCTTGATCTCAGCCGTGAGTTTAGATTCCACCAATTTCGCCTCCAACCCCTGGCGATGGCAATAGATGTTATTGTGCCCCGTATCGTGGCCTTGAATCCATCCCACAGTGTGTGTAGGGAGATGTCGGGGGAGGCATTGAGCTGGAAATATTCTGTAATTCCCTTCCGAATCTCCTCTACATCCACCGGGTCACGCAATAGATGCGAGGGCATATGCCATCAGGGGGCGCTAGCCGGGCGAGAGGCCCGATCTTCCCATGTGAGTTTGAGCTGAGCATGATCAGAGATGGAAATATCTGAGAGTTCTGCTGTGCGGAGGCATTTAAGAAGGGAGAGGGTGACCAGGGCATAGTCGATACGCGAATAGGAGGTGTGCACATGTGAGTAGAATGAATAGTCTCTAACATCGGGGTGTTTGTATCGCCATGCATCTACCAGCTCCCATTCCTCAATGTCTTTCTTAAGATGTGCCCACATGGCCCCAGTATTTTGGAATGTCCAGGGAGGGGTCCCAGACAAGGTTAAAGTCGCTTCACACTATGATGTCCCCCTCCACTCCGATGAGCTGTTCGCGCAGAACACGTCTGATATATGCATCCTGTGCTGTGTTTGGGGCGTAAAGATTAAGCAGTGTCAGCTGGCGCTTCCCCCGTAGCAGCTGTAGACGCAAGTATGAACCCTCCCCATCCCGGGTCTCCCGAGCACCCCCACCCCCAGAGTTTTAGAGGTTGTATAAGCACAGTGCCGATGTGGGTACTTCGGGTGGGACATGCGATGCAAGTCCGCCTACATTAGGTGGGTCTCCTGGAGCATTATGACATCTGGGTCATGGTGGAGAATGTAACGCCATATTTGTTTCCGTTTGTTCGGAGAGTTGAGGCCCCAGACATTCAGTGAAAGTAGCTTAATGTCCCCCATGGAGAAAGTGAGGTCAAGAGAGGCATCTCCGAGCGGCGTGTAAGAACCCGCTTAATAATTCTAGCATATGGTGTGTTGCAAGCAAGATTTCCTGTGACCGTGTCTTGCGGCTGCCCCCTCCCCACAACCATGTCAAGCGAACCCCGACCAGGCAGTCCCCATCTGCAGAGGAGTCCCATCTTAAAGGGTAATGATTGCCTAGCTATCTGTGTCCCCCCCTTCCCATAGCAGCAAGTGTCCCAGCAGTATCTCTGCAAATAATGTCATAGGTGACCTGCGAAAGAAACCAAAGAAATAGAAAAAACAACAGCTGGCCAACAGGGCCCAACAAGGTCTTCTCAGTCTGCGGAGATCAGCACCAAGGTGCTCTAATCCTGCTGGAGGAGTCACCCTCTAGGAGAGAAGATCCGGGGGAGGGGGCCATCAAGGGCATAGCCAGAGCGTCAGAGCATCATCAGGGCGAGCCGCGAGTGCCCCCCGGGGCCCACCGATCATAGTCACAGTTCCCGGGGCGAGGGCCCATGGTCGCCGTTACCTGCACATGGGTCTTTCGGTCAGTCACAGCAGGCTCTGAGTATGTTGCAAGCAGTCACTTCCATGATGTCCCGTCCTCAGACAGAGCCAGCAGTCGAGTGTGCAGAGGAGGGGCCCCCACTGAGGCTGTGCAAGTGATCTATAACGTCTTTTTTTTGCCTCCTGAGATGATAGTTCTGCATGTTGTCTATTTGAGCGACGTGGGGGAACTGTGGCCCACCGGGGCTTAAGATCACGGCCTGAGGCGCCCAGGGAGGAGGAGCTTTCGTCCTCCGGGGGTTCATCAGGTAGACCCAGCAGTGCTTTGACCTCTGCCAGCGAGTGGCGCCTGCCCTGCCACTGGAACAGGAGCGCGAAGGGGTGGCCCCACTGGTAACGGATGCCCTGTGCTCGTAGCTTATCATTAACAGGCTTAAAGTCCCGCCGTTTACGGAGAGTGACAGTGGAGAGGTCTTGGTAGAGCTGGATCGTGTGCCCCTGATATTTGACCTCTGTCTTATTGCGGGCAGCCTGCATAATTGCTTCCTTTTCCATTAAAAAATGTACCCTGGTAAGGATATCCGGCCCACTGCCTTTGTGGGCCGCGCCCACGGAGACTCTGTGAGCACGATCAAGGGCGGGCCGGGATGCATCCTCATCTCCTTGGACCGTCTGCAAGAGCTCTGCAGTGAACGCCACTATGTTTGCACCCTCAGCGCCAATCGGGACCCCCCGTATGCGAATATTGTTGCGGCGGCTCCTGTTTTCAAGGTCTTCCTGCTTGGTCTGAAGCTCAATGTGTTGATCTTCTAACGCACTAATGCGCCGCAGCAGCATCTCATGATCCTCATCAACAGTCCACTCCAAGTCATCTATCTGCTCCCCAACCTCAGTTACCTCTCTCCGGATGTCACGGAGTCCCGACTTAAATTCCTCTTTGAGGGAGGAGATATCGGTATGTATCTCCTGCAGGAGCCGATTGGCACTGAAGGTTCCCCACCCGTCGGGCCGGGGTCGAAGCTGAGGACTGCATTGCTACTTCCAGCTGGGGGGCCTTGTGCCACAAAGATGTTACAGGGTTTTCTTTAAGTACCTTAGAACGTGGCATAGCAGGGTTCTGGAGCCACCAATATATGGGGTCCATGTGGAAGATCAACACTGCGCTGGAGTTCGCCCACTTGACGTGCCGCCAGTAGGCCGTGGGTGCAGCTCTCACTATGCAGTGTGTTTGTGCACCTCAATCTGTCTGGGAACGCTGCAAAGCGCTCCCAAGGGTGGGGATGCTCCACGCCGCTCTCCGAGTCGGGCCCTGGTATGGCTGCTATGTCCACCTCGCTCTCAGCGATGTCTAGGGGGGCCCGTCCCTCCGCACAGAGCGTCAGATTGCTCCTCCGGGCCGACACGCCCGGCGTTAGGCTGCCTCTAGTCTCTGGTGCTTCACAGCAGCATACAAATTTCGTAAGGGCCGCATCCCATCCTCCACGTGCCACAGTAAACTCTGTGAGCGGGGGCTATGGGACGACAGCGCACCCCCTCGTCACCTGTCGCATATGCACACACCTCTCAGTTTCAAGGGCGAAGGATCCGCTGTGAGACGGGTACCCTTTCGAGGCACTATATAGCGCAGACGTAGATATCAGAATCCAATGCAAGAGTGTCTCACCGCCTCTACCCCCACCACTCGCACATCCGAGGTACCGCTGCTCTAGTACCCCGTGGCCGAGGTGTCAGTGCGGGCCGCTGTTAGGATCGAGGCGTCTCAATGCGCGGGGCCCACAGGTTACCGTTTAGCAGGGAAGGCCAGCCATCCTCTAGACTCCTCCAAGCTGTAACCGGTGCACCAGAAGCTTTCACGCACCCAATGCACACAGCAGTGGCGGGCTCTCTCCGCAGGCGTACACCACACAGTGCCCACTCCCGCTCGCCAGGGGAGGGCAAGTCCGCCTCCAAGGCACACCGTCCGGGCGTCTTGGTGTGTCAAGGGCAAAGGGGGCTTCAACCCGGCTCAGGTTAAGCAAAGCACAGCATGAGATGCATGGGGCCACCTGCTCTCAGGACTCGAGACCCCATATGGCAGTGAAGAACGATGCAAGCTGTGCCCTGGTGCTAGCGGGAGTCCCAGGGCCTAGTCCAGGCTTATCCAAGTGGCCACCATTCAGTTCTGCCTCCGCAGTGGAAGACGCCTCTCCTCTCTGTTGTCTCATCCGCCGGGGGGCCCCCAAGGAAAACGAGCACGAGCTCATCCCCGGCGCGCCAGCCAGACTAGTCACAGTGTCCGTGTAATAGGGGAGGGGATGGGCTCACCGCGGACGCCTGAGTGAAGATGGCGGCCGCCGATCCTCCCCGCAGTTGCTGTAAGTCCAAAAGTGTAGGGCGTTGCTTACCGGTTCAAGCGGGCATGCAAGTAATGCTCAGGCAGGTTGCAGCAAGTTCTGAAGGGCTCTTGAGGTTCTTGGGGGCAGCCCCCAGAGCTCGAACACGAACCTCGGGCCCCGGACCCAAGTTGGTGGCTCACAATCGCTGCCCCCGGTAGCGGAGCTCCCCCGATGGTAGCTGACGTAGATCCGTCAGTTCAGGGCGCAAGTAATAATCCGGCGTGCCCCCACAGGTCTCGGGGGCAGGAACCAGTGCCCCAGGTGGTCTCCTCAGGAGAGACGGGCGCAAGCTCAGCACAGGGACACCAGTCAAGTGAGCCGCTGTGTCGGTGCGATGGAGGAGGGGACGGGCACAACTCGAGTACCTGTTTAGAGATGGCGGCCGTCGATCTCCTCTGCAGCTTTTCCAGGTCCAGAGGTGCAGGATGTTGTCTACCGGCTCGGGCGGGGATGTAGGCAATCTTCAGGGAAGCCGCGGCAGAATCTTGAGGGCTCTTGAGGGCGCCAAGGGCAGCCGACGCTCTTCCGAGCGTGTCCGCGAGCCTCGGGTTTCAACCTCAAAATGGTGACCGACAGTCACCGCTCCCACTCGCCGTTGTCATCAGCCGGGGATCCGGCCTCCCGGGGTGCAATCGGTGAACAGGTGAGCCCCCACAGGCTCCGGGTGCAGGAACAAGCACCCCAGATCACCGCCACTGCTCCGGTGTGCGTTAATTGCAGTACAGCGGCCCCCGGGGAGACGGAGCACACCAAAGGCACATCTCACTCCATTGCTCCCGTGGCCACGCCCCCAGGAGTACATATTTTTTATGGGGCATGTGCACCGCTCCAGTAGGGAAGGGAAGGGGGAGAGGAAGGATGGAGCTTTGTATGCTTCTCCCTGTCCAAAAAACATGGGGTGCAGCAGCCAAAACCTCATGTGCTTTTCCGGCAAGTATTACTGCCCATAAACATTGGTTATGGTTTTCCTGTACCCAGAAAAACCACTTGTGGAAAATCCTATCCATTCTTAGTTGAGGTAAGTAAAATTCTGTGCAGTATTTCCACTCCGCCTTGCATAGAATCGGGATTCAGCGGTGACTTCCATATTGTGGAAAAGCAGTTACTTTTTTGCACATGTGTTATTCCTGGGTTTTAAGCTGCATCCAACTAGGCCACACATCTGTACATCGAACCATATATTTCCAGCAGCACCTACAGGTGGTGTAATTGTATACTCCAGCTCATGACATTTAACTTCCATGCCACTGCTGCACTTCCTACACTTACTTAAAATGGACTAGGTAGAAAGTTATATAATGCAACTATATAAGGCAACTGGAGCTCATTTTTTCCTCATACTGAAGGGACAGAGCACAGGCACTGTGAATCTGAAAGTCAGTGTGATGTTAAGCAGATTCATAATATCCACAAAAAACTATTCTGTGAAAAGGTGTACAGAGATCATGCAGATAAGGCAACATTGCAGTATTACTCTGTTACCATTTCAATTCCCTTGCCCACCTCGTTGCTAAATAGAGACGAGGCTTGGGAGCAAATGCAGGACCATTATTGATATATCTGTTGGTAATTGTGTAGGGCTATCAACGTTCCTTGATAAGAGATCAGAGATTTCTAAGTTCTTCAGAATAATATTGAATTCTCGAGGGCACCTTCTCTTGTCCCCAGTACTGCACATGTCCAGGTGGCCTCAGACAACCTTGAATTCGCCACGTCACTAACATCCCAACTGGGTGCTTAAATCAGAGTTACTGAGTTTGAGGATGAATGTTCATTGTATTCTGTCACCTCAGATTTAACCAGTCTACTAGTAATTCCTGCTTGTAGAAATTCACTCTAATTCATACCTGACTTGACTGGGATCCTTCCTGGGAGTGTTGCAACTGGGTTCCGACCATTCTGTATGCCCGGACTTTTTTGATTTATGGATCACCCTGTTTTGGACATTTTACTATGGGTGAGTCTCACTACACATGTCTCATCCACAGTAATCACATGGCAACTGGACTGCGTGTGTTTGCCACCAGTGTCTGCCTTTTAATGTAAGGCCAATGCGACGCAGCAAGGGTAAGAGCCACTTGGCTGGTTACAGATGAACATGTGTGCACATGTGTGTGCACATGTGTGAGGGCTGCACGACTGATACTACTGTCAGGCGCAACCTGGTAACTGTGCACAGGAAGCCTGGAACAGAGGAGATTGCAGGATTATATGTTGACCTGGGGTAGGCCTTCTATTGTTAGTGTACATTAATAGGGAAATTCAGTGTGATTTACTGTTTTGTCTTTAGTGACACTTTATTACCCACATAGGGGGAAAACTTCTTTAGAGTGCAGTTTCACTTCCTTTTGGCCTACAAAGTCCAGTGACGTATCAAAATGGGGTGGGGTGTATACTGTATGAGAAAATCAAATCTGCAAGTTCTCAAAAGGTATCTGTACAACTTACAGGTCATCCATAATTGTCATATTTCTCTGGCTCAGTTCAGGATTAAAGCCCAGGCCTTTTGTCACCCTGCTGTGCCAAGTTAATTACATTTCTCCCCAGCAGCAGCAACAAATGCCTCCCCATACAAAGGGAGCAATTAACAGTGCTTCACTCAGCTCCCGAGGAGGATGGGATGGGGCTGAAGTATCTGCATCAATCAATCAGCTGTCACACAGTACCAGGGATGGGCCTGGCTAAGCCCACTGATCAAAGGAGGGAGCCCAGACCTCTGAAGCCAACACAGGAGGGGGCTCCTCTTTGAAGGTTTGGTGAGAAAGGTCCTGGCAGTGATGTCAGTGAGGGGTGAAGCTGGGTACACCAGAGGAGATGTGACTAGTGACTCCTGGATGATGCCATCTTGAACTCTCCTAGCATGCTGTGCAGGAGGATTGGGACAGTGATGGAGAGGTGAAGTGGCACCCTAGGATTAGCCAGGCGTACCTGGCTTCTAGAACCTTTTCACTCCCCTTTAAAAACTCTTGCACAAGGGAGAGACTCTCTTTTGGTTGGTGTTTTTCTGCACTTTGCTGACGGACCCTAGGACTGCCATGGACAACTGGAAGGAGGAATCCCTAATGCCCAGGAAGGACTAAGCACTCTGCCCAGTTGACCCCAGGACCAGTTGGCCTCGCCAAGTGCCAGTGAGGCCAGCCACCTTATACCCCCTGAGAACCATTTGGGAGAAAGCTGTGTACTTCTGTGTCCAGAGACAAAGACCAGGAGGAACGCTGGTGCAAGGAGCCAGGAGAACCAGCTCCCTGTGGATTGCACATCTTTGGAGGTGTGAGGGTCTGCTGAAACTGGTGGCTAGAGCTAGTCATCAGTTGTAAAATGAGCCCAGGATCACCCAGATCAGCCCAACAGTTATGGCATTTGGAAGATTGGTGACCTTTGACCTCTTCCCAAATGGAGCACATGGGGCTCCCCTGCTGTTTCCAAGAATTACCCCGTGCGTGGGCCAGGACCCTGCAGTCGGCGCATGACGATTTGTCAAATTGTTCCAGGGTGGAGGCGTGCGTGGGGCCTGAAGACCAGAAGTGAAGGGGGAGCGTCGTTTCATGCCCCCTCAGTAGTGGTTGGCCTCCTCCGCTTCTTGTGCCCATGTCTGGGTGAATGGGCAGCTACTGCGAGAGAAGAGATTGGTAAGGAGAAGCTGCCATAAATGCATGTCACACAGGAGGTTGTGGGGAAGTTGGAGGTGGGCTCCTTCAGCTGCCCCCAACATTGAGGAGGCACCCAGGTACCCACAACAATCTCTCTGGGGTAGTGGGACCGCTGCTTATCTGATATTCACCACTTTGGCTGGAGTGCCCCTTAATGCCCTGAGGGTATTTTTCATTTGCATATTTTCCCCTCTCGTGGTGGCCCCAAGATAGCAGAGGCATGACCAACATTATAAAGAAAGTGTGGGGGGGGGGGCGCCTCCCCAAGAATTGCCTGAAAAGGACTGACCCTATGTTCATGGGGTCATTGAAACCTAGACTCCTCTGAAATTTTTATTAAATGTTCCAAAGCACTCCAAAGGCTAGAGCTTTGACTCTACAGCTGGGAGTGCAGCACTCTCTAGGGGCTTGTTTTATGGCTGCATTTATGGTGGCCTGAAAATGTTTAAAGAAGGTACATGTTGTACTGCACCCTCTAGAGGATGAGTCTAGGGTTGCATGACTATGTGCTCAAAATGTGATGCCCTCTAAGGACTGTTTTTATGGTTGCGTTTTCATGGTTGTAAAGTATATAAAAACACACAGACACGTTTTGCTCATTATAAGATGTTTTATTGCTGTAATGTTGACAGTGATTATGGATCACAGTGAATATACTTTTTTAACAGTAATAAGTGCATTTGCACATGCTTATTAAAGATCATGGCTTTTACGCGCAAAATTATATCTTTAGCATGTGGTTTGCTGATCTTCAACCTTTCACCAAGCCAGTGAACTTGCCTTATATGTTTCTGTGACCCTTTAGGGGGTCAAAGGTTATTGTGCAATGTCATCTATGGTATTTCATTCTGCCAATGTTTATAACTGTAAATTACTGCATAGTACTTAGTAGTCTGGGTCAGTGGCGGCTGGTAACCTGAATAATTGGTGAGGCAAGCATGTCAGTTATTTGATCTACTGGCCAACAATGCCTTTCAAGTCAGCGCCAAAGCTGTTTGTCATTGCTCGTTTGAACAGTGTCAGTAACGAATCAAGACTGAGAGCTCTGGCGTTGAAGCTGAAGGCAGTACACGATTCTTACAGTGCTTGTCAGTGGGTCATAAATATAAAAATAAAAATGTACTTACCCACAGCATGTGCTGGCTCGCCTCCTCCGGTCCTTGTGCATCCAGTCCGTTGGCACTGGTCTGAACCAGTTCTCCACACCAATTCAGTGGCTGCTCTCATGCTGCTAATAAGGTTAAGCAACATGAGAGCAGGGCCAGGATTGTTTGGAGCAGGCTGCCTCGACCCTCCCTCAAGCACTGGGGACCTGTGCCTGCTCTCTACCAAGCTGTCTAAGACAGCTGGGTGATGAGGTTTAAAGTATGCATGTCAGGCTGGCCGTCGCAAGAAAGCCAGCCAAAGTGACATGCGCACTATAAACTGGAGTGATAACCACTCCTCTGCTGCCAGTTAACAGCAGTGGTTCCACCCCCAAACAAAGCTTGGGCTGGGAGCAGTGAAAAATAAAAAGGTAATAAATTAATTTTATTTCCATTTTATTTTTCATCTTTGCTTTGCAAGGCCGTGATGCTCCTCCACCCTAATGGAGGGCCTGTCGCTGGTGTGTGTGTGTAATAAATGTACTTTTCCCTTTTCTGAAGAAAAAGCACTGAATGGACAATCATTTATTGAGTGTTATTTTTGAGGGGCCAGTGAATGGTGAGAACTAGCCCACATCACCTTCCTGCATAGACCGTGGACTGCTCTGCCTCGCTACCCTGAGAGAATCAAGTACTACTATGAGGTGCTTGGTTCCCAGTAATGGGAAATAGTGGACCTATTACTTGTGCAGGCCACACAACTAATAACCCAATTTACCACAGGGAGCAAAGGCATTTATTTGTCCAATTTAGAAATGTAAACCTCTTCCACCCAAGCTGCAAAGGTAGTTTGTGATTGTTTTGTACCTTTACCAGAACTAGCACTTAATTAATGTGTACAAGTGTGCCCAGAAAGTTGAGATTATAGCTTAACATTTTCACCAGTATGAATTGCTTCAACACTATGGGTGGATGAAATATGCTGCCTGTTATGGGATAACTGTAATTGCACCACTTTTGTTGCTGGGAACAATGAACATAACTGTAGAGGGAGGATTTTAAATCCACCAGCCACTTTTATCTTTGTAGAAAGCAGGAGACATTGGTCACTGTGAAAATGGCATTGTTCATACCTAATTTTAAATACATTCAAATTAAAAATGTAACTTTGTATGTGCATGAATACCTTTCTAACTTTTCATATATCATGTTTTGCTTTGTTGGTCATCTAAGGAATAATTAGTACATTTAAAAAAATGTTATTTTAAGTTTAAAGCTTATAAATAAATGTGCTTGTTTGTGTAAGAGATGTAAAAAAAAGGTTGAATTGATTCACAAAAATAAACTAGTAATGTTTTAGTCTAGAAAATTTTCATTGTTGGCTAAAAGATGTATATAATTTTGTTTTCTGAAAGGAATTCATTATTTAAGATTTTTTTTCGAAATTGGTACCATTTGCTAAAATGTTATTAATATTTCTTCACACCTTTTATTAATTCACAATGTTTATTATAATGTTCTGGAAATTGGGTGCAACTTTGAACAAAGTACTCCAACTCTTTGAAAGTAAAAATATTTTTTTTTAACTTAGTGACAAGCAACTCCCAACTTTTAAACACATCTTTTGTGTCATGTGGCATAAGAGGAGATTTTCCTGAGCAATTTCTATTACAGGATTTCTGTTTTTGGATCACAACCTAATTCAACAGAATTCCCACAGAAAAAAATTGGAAAATGTACTAAATATTTTCGAAACCTTTTCTCCAAGTAGGTTGCAGTCTTCAATATCCTCGAGGTAAAAGTAAAGGTTGAGGATGCAAATGTTTTTTCTATTTTGTGACCTTCAGGTATAAAATTCTTTTCCACAAACCATTAATTCTATTTATAACGATCACATTTTATGGAAACCACCTAAGTGTTATGTTTTTAATACAAATCCTTTTTTTTCTTTTGTTAGACAATGTGATCAGTCAAGGCATGAGAGGCAGTTAAACATAGATTTTGCATTTTTTCCATGCAATCTGTACTTTGGCTTGATTATATTATCAATTTAAAGTTTTAAAAAACAATTTATGGGGCCATGATTAGAGCATTGAAGCCTACAATTTCGGAGGTCCTGAGAGGAGCATTGAATATTAACCTTGAGGAGGCCAATAAAGGAACACGGAACCCAAAATTCTAGATTTTCATGAAAACTGCATGGATCCATACATTCTAGGAGACCACGAAGAAAGCATGCTATCCTAAAAAATAGGAGGCCATTGAATTAGTATGGAATCAATTGACTCTTTAATTTTTCTATTGGTATGCACAATGACACTTGTTTATATTGACTTCTTGTGCTGGTAGAGCTTAACCAACTGGCTGGTTTAAAAAAAAATTGAATTATGGATTGATTGTTTATTTGTATCTTCCTATGTTGAAATGTGGCTGGCCAGATCTTGAGGACGTCACCTAGTACTAGCCCCATTTACTGAAAAAGGCAATGATATGGCCCTTTGTTAGTGTATGGGGAGTGCTCCAGCTGGCAAAATGTAATTTTACCTGAAAAGCTGTAAATTCCTATACTGTTCCTGTTTGTGTGTTTTTCAGTCCTACATGTCCATATGGCTGGTGTACCATATTATGATTTAATGCATCGTAATCCTTTATGTTAATGCCTTTGACATTCCTGGGATTAGATACCCCCTATTTGTACTGACATTGTTTGTTTGATATGTGGCATGTAGTGCAGAACAAGTGATAGTTACATTGTGAGTTACTTGTTTGCTGTGCCAGATTTCAAATTGTGACCCAAACATGTTTTGATTGCTTAGCCTGTGAACATCTGAAGTTAGTAGCATCCACTGCTGAGCTATTTCTTGAGCATGTTTTGCAGCTATCTGATCTTTTCACCTTTCTAAGGTCTACAATGTGAAAACCACCCAGTAGTTGTTTCCTATCAAAGGGATGTCTTATGGATTATTTTTAATGTTCAGGTGATATGTAGGTGATTTCCACTGTATGCAATAGAGGTACAATCCGTTCCCTTTTTGGGCAATTTAGAGCACTCTGCAAAAGTATTATAATCGGCATTTGTATGCGAATGAGGGTTGCCTGTTTTAAGGGGTGGTAGTTATAGCACTAACATCTACAAATCGAATTTTATTCAAAGTATATGTTTTGTCACACTGTCTTATTCATTACAACTTTCATGTATTGTATTGTATTGTAATTGTATTTATATAGCGCTTACTACCCTTGACGAGTCGCGAAGGTGCATAAATATATATATATATATATATATATACATATATATCGATCGTATAATATTTTGTCAACATGACAAAACATTTAGTTCTCAAACATTAAATTCATTTTTGGAAATATTATCATTTTCATTACCAAACTTAACATTTCATATGATTTGCCTTTTACTAGTTTGTTTTAAGCATGCTGTAATTCACAACCTTCCACATCACAGATTTGACTTGCAGCTTGTCAAGGTCCTCAGCTATATTTAAGATTCACCAGACAGACAAAAGAGTTGTGGGCGGCTGTAAAGTATAAGGTGTCAATAAGATGCAAGGACAGTAATTACAGATCATAAAAGCAACAAACAATGTTGAACCAAAAAGTACCAAGTTGAACACTTGCTTGTATTTCATCTCATTTCTGACACAGTAACTAACAATTCAAGTGCTTTTTGCCTCTCTTTGAGAATGATTGTGTTCATATTTGCGAGGAAGTTAATATACTTTCTTTAAAAACATAATCTATAACATCAATATGACGAAACCGATTTTATTCTGAAAAATGTAATTAACCTACCTCTCCTAAAATTCTTCTTTTATGTGCAGATAAATTTGGCAATCCATGGCGACACTGGAAAAGTTACTCAAACATCAATCCTTTCTATGTCTGCAGAGGAACTCCATGCAACATATGAAGACGTAAGAATATGCTGTTCTTAAAAACATTTGTAAAATAATAGTATTCCAAGGGTCTAGTACTTCATGAATGTGTGAAGAAGAGCTAAATATAATCAAATTGTGTTAATTAAAACATTTGTTTGATTTTTGATCAGATAGGGACAAATCTATCATTTTTTGAGGAGGGCAGATTCTTTTTGTAGAATTAGAAATCAAGCTACACCAAATTATATACATGTGGCTCACAGTGACTGAAAGTTCAGCCGAATTTTGTTTGTGTTTGTTACATTAGTGTTGTATGATCTATCACAAGCTCAAAAATAGATTGTAATATTTAGTACACATACAAAATGTATGTTTTGGCCACGTTGCATAGCCCAACCATCGTCATGTTTACTTCATGCTTACTTTACACTGACATGATAAAGCAAAGCAAACAAACATTTAGAAAGACAATCCGATATTATTTGATACCACATGTCACTGATGAGACCTGGATTTTTTGTGTGCCACAGTAGTACATGAGAGTTAAGAGTTAAAGGGCTAGATATATGAAGCCATTTAGCACTTCTTTATGGACCAAATCACTATTTCGGGCCGTTAAGAAATGTTTAATGGGTTTTTCATATGCATACAGCACTTTAAGCGATCGCAAATTGCCAGTAGAAATCATAATTTGCGATCTCCTAAATAGGAAATCATAAAAAGGGATTACCTATTTACTATTCCTATTCACATATACAAAGCATTTCTTAAATGTGAACTGGGCATTGAGGAAATGCAATTACCATTGAGTCCAAGTCAATGATAACCATGTGCAATTTTAAAAAAAGCACCCCAAAATGTTTTTTTGAAATGCGATAGAGCGTACACCTCTAGGGCATATGTGTGCACTACATTTGCACCACTGTTTTCGGGGGCTGTATGCCCAAAGCCATCCTTGGTTTAGCATTTTCAAAATAGGAAATCGCTATTTTGGAAATGCTAACCCGGCCCATTGGAACGAATGGCATGGGATTTCCTATTTGCGATTTCCTAATAGAGATTCCTACTCTGTAGGAATCTCTATTATGTATTTCATACATATCATTTTGCAATTCCTAAACAGTGTTTTCTAAGGAGTCACTATTTAGGAAATGCAAAACTGCATATTCGTACATCTGCGCCAACATTCTCCCTGGCTTTTCCAACAGGTCAGTCACAAACATACTCCCCCAAATAGCTCCAAATGTTTTATCCCCCAAATATCTATCTATCTATCTATCTATCTATCTATCTATCTATCTATCTATCTATCTATATATACACACACACACACATATACACATATGCTTATACACACACACACACACACATATATTTATATATATAAAAATTTAATCAGGCTATAAAATCTTTTTAAATAATTAAATTACACAATTTGGTGAAGTAGGGAAATAAGCACTCACATTTGGAGCCCAGGATTCCACAATTGCACAAATTATCCACTCGACCACCTCCCCTCCCAGGACCAGGTTTGATTCCTAGTTTGTAGCCTATACTGTACTATAACTATATTAGAAATTGTATGTTCCTTTTTGGTTCGATTGCAGATTACATAAAACACAATAATTACCTCTGTTGAGGTAGGAGTTTTAATAGTCTAGTCACTTATTCGCTTTGATTTTCCTTATAGCTGCTCACAGAAAAAGAAACATTAACTAAATTGTTTCTTTTTGATGTAATTTGGTAGTTTATAAACGTCAAGTCATAGTGGGCTAATCATAAGATTCTGCAGGAAGTGTAATGAAGAGCTATTAAATGAAGTCTACTTCTGGCATGTGCTCATGCTGTGAAGTTGACAGCATATTCCATAAATGAAATAATCGCACAAAATTGGTATGAGACAAAAGTGATACATCATTTCCATGCAGGTTTCTGGAATCCAGGCAACATTGTGTGGTTGTGTAGCATTAGATTGTCCTTATTTTATTGTTTTCATATCATGTACTGAGGGCTAGACAGTCCATTTATCCCATTGGGCATTTTCCCTTGTAAAAGGGAGGTGGGGAGAGTGAGATAGAGAGAGAGAAAAAAAGATAGAGAGAGAGAAAAAAAGATAAACAGTGAGAGAGAGAAAATTATTATGAATGGGTGGATGGAAAGATAGACTGAGAGAGAGAGTGGAGGAAGAGAACCAGGTTGGTTTGAACATTCTTGCCAGGGCTGATTATAATTCCAGTCTACCTGCAGTGCAATGTGAGATCTGTTCTTGGGCATTCAAGTGATAATTATAATTATGTCCTCCTCCTTGTAGTAAATACATTGATTATTTTCCTAAATATTATTACACTTTTTCATAGTGTTTAATTTAATCTACGTGTGACACTCAAGCTCACAATTCCGGGCATGTATTCCAGAGCACGAATTATATGATGCGGCCAATACTTTACCCTCCTTATTGCAGTTTATGCCTGCTGGTTTGCTGGGATATCCTCCATAGGGGAGAGGTGTGGTGCAGTGGCCAGAGCGGCTGACTCCGGAACCCAGGGGCTCACGGTTCGATCGCCGGAGACAGGTGAGCCCAGCACCATGTGACTCTGGGCAATAGCTCACTTAATCTTCCTGATGGCCCCCAGCGCCTTGATGCCCTCGGGTACTTGTTCACACTTAACAAATACTGGACATTTACATTTTGACTCGCTTGAATTTGAATTTACCTTTGTAGTTTCATTATTGAAACACCATAACCCAGACTCCCACCCACACAGCAGTGATGTAACAAAACCTTGGGGGGGGTCTGCAAGGTAGGTTGAGGGGGGCCCCATTACTCATTCCCTAACTGCCTTGCTTCTTCTGAGTGTTTTGTTTGTTTGCAGCTGGCCAGCCCAAGGGGACCCCCCCAGTGAGGTGAACGGTGTGGGCCCCCCAGCACTGCGTGGGCCTCTGTTACGCGCCTGTCACACAGCAAAACTGAGAGTTCCACGACCAGTTTTGGAAGGAATCTCTGCCTATGGAAGCTTTCCAAGCCCACTACATATGCATTGACTGAACAGTTGTACAAAATGTACTTATCAGTACGATGCTCTTTTGAATAAGAAATAGAAAAAAGTGAAAACGTAAATTTTTTTTAAACATAATTTCAGAATAAGAGTATTTCTTTAATACTTCTAAAAGAAACACTTTGTCTGCCACCATCTGTCGTATTGCGTGCAAAAACCATGTGTCTACATTTTTCATCATTCGCAACGATCAGAGAAAACTCAGTACTGTGTAACTGATTAACAGTGTAATCATTCTATTACAGTAGTGTGTCATAACTAGAAAATAGAAAAATCAAGCTACAAAATAATAAAAAAGGGCTCTAAAAATTGTCTGCACTACGTGCCAGACATGCTCATTGATCAGGTTCTAGGAGGAAGGCCTACGATTTTCTTATATGGCGCTAATAGAATGTCATTTTATAGACTACAGATTTCAAGCAAGTACAAAGTGGTCAACCCTTGAAATGTAAATAAATTAATGCAAGTTTTTACATTTTAAAATATTGCTCATCATTCGGAGACTGGCAATGGAAAAGTTGATGTAGTGAATGGGGGTGTGGGCAGTGCGGTTTGGGGGTACTCTCTATGGCATAGACTGTAAAATTAGTATTACATTGATAGTAATATGTAATACTGAATGTATGCTGTGCTCATCTTTATATCCTTTAACTATATGTGGCTATTGAACACACTTTCTGATGCATGTGCTGCATATGTCTATATGCTCTCATGGGTGCACACATTTCCCCTATGATATATTTTCCTTGAGCCCTGCCAGCTAGCAGTTTACTCTTCTATGCCGAGAAAGAAAAGCAAAACTGTGTAGGGTATCTGCTGTACAATGCAAATGTGCATTCCCGCCTTAACCTATGCATACCTAAGCCTTCTTTTGTGAAGATAGTCCATAGGGCCAGATCATGTTTGACGGGATAGTGTTTCTGTCTCCCAGGCCTGCCTGTTTCCACATGGATGCTTCTTCACATAAACAGACTGAATTATGAACAGACCTACTAAAGGCGGGATCACAGAAGGTCAAGTTTTGTCTCCTCTTGCCCCTATTCAGAATTTCTTATAAAAAGGATTTGCAAATAAAAAGATTCATGATACAGAATTTTGTCCGTTTTTCCCTTTTCCCAGATTTTAAGGGCTTAAAAGCTGACCGTGTAAACATTTTTAGAGGAACTGGGCAACAAAATCAATATGTCTGAATCGAGACATTTTAAAGTTTTCAGAGTGCAACTATTTCAAACTTGGAAAATGTTTTCCATTAGAAACAAATGAGCGCTGGACTTGTAGTATATACAGGTCAAGTGAAATGCTGATTTGGAAATACTTTGGCGCACAATAATTTAGATTAATAACATGCCCTTTAGAAGTTTTGCGCACATTGAATTTACTGAAGTGGAATGATGACTGTTGATAAGTGTAATCATATTAATTTATTTTGTTAACAGAAACAAATTAATTAAATGTTTTTCTCGAGTTCCGTTTGCTTCTTTGGACTTTTGTTCTCAAATGAAGATTCACATAGCACTGATGAAGGATTAATGTGTTATGAGAAGTATATAATCGGGTCTTCATTTTGAAAAGCTGATTATTACAAAACGTCAAGTATCCTAATGACAAAATATTTTTTTTCCGTTACATTTTTATATTAATTTTGATAACGACCTGCCTCGAAGTTCAACAAAACGTACACAATTCATACAAGAAAAACTATTAGTATAACCCATTATTATAAATGTTTTACAGCAAATCCCAAGAATACATATTTTTTCAAATCTCTGAAGAAATCAGAAGTACAAAAATTCAGATCTTGCTTAGCTGTTCAAATATTTTTAATAAACATTAATCGTAGAAACCTTCTCCGACAGCTCTGCAATTCTGGATAGTTGACAACTTATTTTATTAGGATTTTGTCTATTTGAGGAAATTTCCTTCTGTTCATATGCAAATCATAGAGCACCTTAAATGTTATCTTTTGTTCTATAATACAGTGCCCATGGATATGGCTAAAAGAAGCATGTTGGTGTTGCCTTGGGACACATTGTTAAATATAGTATACTGATTATTTATTGTTGTCTGGGGGCTTTTTAAACACCATTAACAAAACTGCCGTTGAAGCCATGTCCGATACGTTCATGAATTTATTGAACATAACTTAATGGCATTGAGTTAAAGGTTAAGCTACAGGAAAATCACACCAAAAGCATCACCACTGTGATAAATCTTATCATGAATTTATATATTTAAATATCGTTCACATGTGAGTGCCAAGGATGCCTTACTCGAACATTGTGGTAAAATAAAAGCCAGACAGGCAGGAAAGAGTTGTCAGAAAAATAGTGTATAATGGGTAATGGGTGACTCTACATCAAGCTCCACTAATGACTAAAGTTGCAAATTGTATGGCAATAAAGATCACTGTCATTGCGATGTTTGCTTTACTTGTTTAGACACTTGTATAAGTCAAGAGACTTTTTTTATTGAACATTTTGGATGTTGACCCCTTTGTAAGAGGTGCTGGTAATGCAGGGGTGCGTTAATTCGTGTACTCTTCCTATTTAGAAAAACCTTGTGAAATATTGTCTACACTTCTTTTAGAGTTCATATTTCAACAGAGAAGCATGGTCTGCATAAGTTACACAGTTTAACTGAGAAAGTATGAACAGTACGACAAGGTGGCATGAAGTTTTAACCAGTGGAGATTAAAATGCCTTTTTAATTTTCCACTGAAGCAATACAGTCCAAAGCCTACAACTCATATTCTGTACAATGATCACAGATAACTAATTTGCAGCTAGTGAAATGGAATTTTCATCACTCTCTTGTTAACTTCTGTTAGGGTTCATATTTCAACAGAGAAGCACGGTCTCTCGCCACATGGTCACAACAAGCAAGAAGGCATGGGGAACAAAAAAGACATGCAGGCTTATGGCAAAAGCGCAATCTCTGCCTAAACAAAATGGGCACCGACCACATGGTCAAACAGCAAGCTAGGAGGCATGTCCACAAACAAAGAACACATGCAGGCCTATGCAGCCTACACAAAATGGCCGCCAGCCACATGGTCACAACAACAAGCAAGAAGGCATGGGGAACAAAGAAGACATGCAGGCCTATGGGCACTGACTATACAAAATGGCCCCTTGCCACATGGCATGGGGAACTAAGACAAATGGTGGCCTCTGCCAAACACACTCACACACTGGCCAGACAATGGAGGCATAGATTGGTAACACAAAAAAAGAGCATTAATTCAGCAATGCCAAAAATGAAATTAGACTGGACTAAGAAATTTTACAACACACATCCTCCAAAGACATCAAATATAATTGCCCCACCTACACGCTGTTTGCAGACAAAAACTTGAAATACCCCCAAAAAACACATTTTGCAATTTAATCCAATGCTATCCATGGCCTAAATGGTGTTTCAATTCAACAGACACCACAGAAACAGTTGTTCCATGCACCCTTGACTAGTAGTGGGCCTATTGGCTGGAGGGCCCATTGGCAGACTAGGCCACATTGTGAATTAAATCAATCAATATTGCAAACTTATTAAAAACCATGCAGAAGAAAATGTACTGAACTCTGCAACATTTTTCATTTACAAAAGAAGATAAATGGCATTCAAAAACAATAACGAGGCCTCTACTAAAACTGTAGGCCACCCATCACAATAAATTTTAACAAGTGAATACAAGTACAAATAAATCCAGGTGCATACCCCCAAACATACAAACAACACCCTTACACACCAGTTTTTCAACTTACTTGTGAAATCTCAAATACAAAGTCCTTAAATCCAATGGTATATATATATGCAGCAGACAAGGATAGTGACCCTTCCGGCTCCAAATCCCATTGAAAAGTGGCCAGTAGAGGGACAAAGCACTGGGAGGAGCCTGTTGGACTTGAACAGGAAGCTGGAGTCTCTGGGGCACCTCCTTCCTGTTTGAAAAAAAAGTAAAAATAAAAAGGCTTCTAGCACAAAAAAAACAACTACAAGAGCCAGTTTGAGAAGAAAATCTACCCCAAAAGCCTCTCTGCTGCATCGCTAGTAGAAACGCTCAGTTTGCGATCAGTACTAGATTGGGGCCGTCGCGGCTGGAAGTAGTGCGAGTGAGTGCAAAGTCTCACGGGAGCTCGCTAGTGGTGCGAGAAGTCTTGCACGTTTGCAAGCGGCCTGTGACTCTTGGTGCTCGCGGTTGAGTGCCAAAACAAAACTCGAGGGTGCAAACAGAAGAAAACTCTGCTTTGCACCTGAACGGTGGAATTCAGGAACTCTACATTCCTCCGTGGAGCGCAGAGAGCCCAAATTCTGCAAACTCCGTGAGCGGAGCTGAGTTTACTGCCCTACGCCTAGTCTTTTCTAGCCATGGTGGTCTGTTCTTTTGTGAGATTGTATGGTAAAACCAAATTAGTGGCATTTATGTGCTTCCATGGAACGCAACCAGTTCGTAAAGTCTGTAGAATCCAACTCAGTGGCATGATAGACCAAAACTGTGACTGTCCATGTTGCAAAAAGGACATGTCACTCTGTATGATGTCAATAACAGACGACACAATGTTACCCAGAGAATATACCCTATTGGATAATGTAGTCATACCATTTACAACTATTGCTAGAGCCTTCTCTAAATTTACTCTGTCAATTGCGCATATTCTCTCAGCAGCTTCATGCTGTGGAACCTTCCACACTTCATTGTATATTCTATACAGAAAGTGCTTTTGACATGGCTTTCGAGGACCTAACTAAAAATCCTGTAAGGCCATCTCATCAGAAAGAAGAGTGAAGTGTTGTTTCACCTCAGACAACATTGAGGGGCCGATTCCGATCTCGGCCGGTAGGGCTCCGAATCGGATTCGGATTTACCGGAACCGATTCGGAGCCCTGTTTCCCGACCGAATCGTACGCGGGTCCGGCCGAGCGAGTACGATGCATGCTCCCGTGAAATCGCCGACCGACTCGTACGCGGCTTCAACACGATCCGACCGACACGCACGGACACGACTCGCACCGCGCTATGGAGACGTTTCCCGGCCGGGTAAGTACGATGCGCGCCGCAAGCAGTCCGACCGACTCGCGCCGTCCGGCTCGAAAGAGCTGTCGGAGCCGGACTTTGGGGGTCCGCGTCGGACCCCCCTGAACGCGTAGGCGCGCGAGTCGCATACAGGGGGACCCATGGGTCCCCCCTACCTGTGCATGTACGCCGCGATGCGCATGGACGCGTACCCACTGTAGGGGGCGCCCTTGTTTGCCTCGCACCCATTGAGTCAATGAGAGCCCGCGTACGCGTCGTACGACCGGCTCCCATTGACTTCAATGGGAGTCCAACCGAATCGAGTCCGATAGCATGCGAATGCATCGTACTCGTCCGGTCGGACTGCTAGGGTCCGATTCGGTCGGAATTCTCTCCGGGTCCGGCTCGGTCGGAGAGATTTCCGGCCCGAATCGGAATCGGCCCCTGAATGTTTTAGCCACTCTAGACACAACTTTCCAACGCTGTATGTTGTGACCACTCCTTCGTTTTCTGTCTGCACATAAACGGTGTTTGGCCTATTTATCCTAAACCTTTCGTGTTGTCAAGAAAATATGCCTGACATCTGTAGGTATCTAAAGGCCACACTAACCATTCCTCTGGATTGGAACGTGAAGAATTGTTTGACCCATTTCTAAGAATGTTGCCAAACGTGTCCTCCGTGTAATTTGGGAAATAATGCCAATTTGCAAAATGTGCAAAAGTGGTAATTTTTTGTGTATTTATATTTTTTATGTTGGCCAAGCCGAGACAAGACGTCTGCTTTACAGTTTTATTCAGGAAAATTCGCTGTTTTGGTATGAAGCATGCTTTAAATAAAGCCTTGCTCTCCTGAACCTGCCAATTTTTAGTTTCTCATATAGATTTAACACCGATTTTGTTTCACCAACAATCATACCCTTGTGTCGACAACTGGGAAATGAAAGATGCAGAAAAAATCAACCTTGTTTCAGTGAAAATAATTGCTTTGCTGGGGAAGGCTTAAGTTTATAATAATAGGACTCTGGGTCTGCTGGATTGTGACAAGAAAAATATGCAAACTTCTGTGCAAATGTATTTGAGCTACCCTGTGGCGCTATTATGCAGTGTTCCCATTGGAGGTAATTGAATACTGTACATGGAGAACTTGGAATGTGTAAACAATGATGACCATAATGGTGAAAACAGAACATTTCATCATAATTAGACGTACCATCATACATTTCTTCACTGTTGAATACATTGTAATGCTCTAAATCAGCAAGCCTTTAATGTACTGTGTTAATCTTCCAATAGATGGTACCAAGAGTGATGACATCATTGAAGGATATACAAAATACATAGGGGATTTAAAAACTCTTTGTAGGTCCAAATATATCATAGGGTACCTTATCCCAAACAATTCCATCATGAAGTGGAACAGCTGTAATGTTCAATAGGAAAAGGTCTCTTCGAACTTTGTGTGAATAAGAATGGGGTTTCTAAACTTCATTTACCAGTTCACACAGATAATGTCCATTCAGAAGCAAGAAAAAAAGTCACAAAACCAATCCAAAGGAAGAGTAAAAGTAACAAAATTGTATTCAAATATATATCCATGGAGGATGAGCTATGTCTTTTTGAACCAAATAAAAAGTTCTCGTGGTCGTCTCTGTGGAGGTGGGTCTGAAGAGAAGTCATCAAAGTTGATGAAAGAGCCAGAGGCTTTTGTACAAATGTGGGAGGCTTGTGAAGCTGCATTGTCTTCTCGCAGATTTGAAATCTGTGTAGTTGTATTTGACGATCGTATGGTATTTGCTGATGCAACTGGAAGTAGTGACATTTCAGTGTTAGCTGTCCCCAGCCGGGGAGAAGAAACTTCATTGTTGGTTATAGCTTGTAACAGGACTTCCTGTAAGGCAGTGAGAGGAGGCAGTTAACTACCCATGTGTCCTCGAAGCCTACTATGTAGAACCGACCATATGATTTGGATTGATGAGATCAATAGACACAAATCTCTTGTTTTTACCACCAGCAAGAGGCGGTAAAAGTACAGTTCACTACCGTCAACAGCCAGGACAGGCACAGGCTGTAAGATGGCCTGAATTCCTTCTTGTCAACTATTTTCTCCCATACTAGATCCTCGATCTTTGGAATCCAACAAAGAGTTGCCGGTGCTTCCTTCACTTTACCAGTGGAGGAACGTTTTTTTTTGGGACACTGCTCTGAGCATCTCTGAAGTTGTTCAGGTCCTGTAAAACATCCAAATCTTCACTGATATCGAAAGGCATTTCCGCAACCACAGTACTGGGACTGTCAAGGTCTGAAACCCACATTTTATCCCCAAACAAGACTTCATAGGGAGTCCGACCATCTAAGGATCTTCTAGGCAGATTGTTTAAGGCTCTCTGCACCCTATACAGGTGGCGAACCCAACTGCGACCTGAGCCTAATACTTTAGCTGTTAAAGACTGCTTTAAGTCATGTTTTTTCCTCTCCACTACCTCATTTCCCTCGGTATGGGAGGGGGAGGAGTAATGCACATCCTTTTTTATTTTTATTTTTTTTATTTTCTTTTTATTAAACACCAATGTTGATCATATATATATTTCATGAGGAATTCCCACAAGTAGGAACAATACATACCATACAATATTACATTTTGATATAAGAAATTGATAAAACCACATTTTCAGAGCTGCATTTTGTTCCCAGTTAAACCATAATATCAACTAATCACAAACTAAATATTTAGCTGCAGTCTGTTGCGCCTTTCTTCCTTCCACCTATAGATTGGTGCCCAGATACGCTTGCCTAGTTTTCTCGCTCTCCGTACCTTTTTCTCACACACCCCCTTTTCTAAATTAAAGATGGCCAGAAGCCTCCCTAACCATTGCTGAAACATAGGGGCCAGTGGATCCAGCCATGCAGAGATTATGCAGATTCTGGCAACTGCCATGGCCACAAATAAAAAGTATTGATATGCCTCGGGTGTTTCATTGTTACCGACACCTAATATCATTAATTCTGAGGTTAAAATTACTTTTATATTCAGGGAATGATCTAAAAAATTTCCTATTTTAGCTTTCAAAGTATCTAAATGGGGGGAGGTTGAAAACATGTGTACTTGGTCTGCTTCTGTGCTGCCACAGCGAGGACAGATAATCCCTTCTTGCCCCCCCCATTGTGCTATTTTAGCAGGTGTATGATACAGTGAAAAAATTGTTTTATAGTGCTGTGCTTGTAATCCAGCTGAGCACAGTATAGTCCTTCCTAGTTCTAAAGAGTCTAAAAAGCTAACACTGTCTATATCTAGCTTATGCACCGCTTTTGCCCCTTGTTTCTCGAGATCATCTGGTTTCAGCTGGGACAGCTCCGCATAAATGTGCCTGATAGTACAGCCTTCGGTGTCCCTGACCAACTCCATAATACGATTCTTGCTAAAACCGTTTAAACCCCCTTTTTTTCTTGCAAATTTGTAAATATTTAAAAAACTCTCTCCTATCAATTCCAAATTCGTGTTGAGCATCAGTAAATGATTGAATTTCATACAAGTCCATGAGATCCCCAATCATTCGGATTCCCGAACCCTCCCATCTTGCCATGATGTTATCTTGAAAAATTCCTGGGAGCATCAGATTTCCACGGAGTTGAGTATAAAAATTCCTTCTGCCCAACCCCATTTTCCTTTTAAAAGCTGCCCAGATCTGGTATGCTGCTGATAGGGTTTTAAAATTAACTTTTTTTATAATAGCTGGGTTCGCAGTATTTTAGCAAGAAATTCTGAGACTCGTCACCAAGTAGTAATTTGTAAACATCAGGTGACCCTAGTTTGCTCCAGTGGTCTACCGCGTTCCCTCCAATTAAACCCCTCATATATTGTAGGGCTGCTGCCCAATGATACAATTTTAGGTCGGGCACTGCCCATCCCCCCTCTCTCTTGTAAGTGTCATGTATCTCTGTGCTCTCCTGATTTTCCCGTGGGCCCAAATAAACCTATTAAACATATTATCCAGACCCTTAAACCATTGTTTTTTAAATTCAAGGGGTATAGCCCTGAAAAGATAAAGAACTTTGGGCAGGAAAATCATCTTAATTATATTGCACCGACCAACAATAGAAAGGTGTCGATTATGCATCCTGTCAAAGTCCTTCTTTCCTTTCTGAATAACTGAAGCTATATTCATCTCGACCAATTGCCCCAACTCTGAAGTAATATTTATCCCGAGGTAGGTGGCTGCTTGTGTCACTCGGGGATCCCCAATGTCAGTAGCCCTATTTATAACCATCTGTGTTTTCTGCTGATTAAGTAAATACACCGCTAGCCTACCGAATGCCAGGGTTTCCGCCTCTATTACCTCGAGTGCTGATTGGGGATTAGATGTTACGACTGCCAGATCATCAGCATAAGCCAGAATTTTTGTTTCCCGCCCTTGAAATCTGATTGGTCTGATATTTCTATTCTTATCAATCTTTTGGATCAAGGGATCAATATATAATGCAAGAGAAGGGGGAACACTGGCACCCCTGCCATGTCCCCTGTGTGATTCGTATTGGATCCGTATACCCACCATTCAATCTTAATCTAACAAGCAGAGTCCTATATAGTCCCCGTATAGCATTAATAAAGTCTTTTCCTATACTGAACCGCTTGAGGACAGCCCGCAAATAATCCCAGGAGACCCTATTGAACACCTTCTCTGCATCTAATAAGATCAGCTTCATAGGGTCCCCAGAGACAGCTGCCGCATCAAAAAGTGTTACTACCCTGCGGATTTGATCACTGAGGCCTCTACCAGGCATAAACCCGTGCTGGCAGGGGTGAATCACCCTCCCAATAATGCAGCTTAATCGTGACGCTAATGCCTTTGAAAATATTTTTGCGTCGCTGTTCATGAGGGTGATAGGTCTGTAGTAGCCAGCTTCCTTGGGGGGCTTCCCCTTTTTCTGAAAGATTATAATTGAGGCCCCGGCCCATGAATCTGGTACAGAAGTCCCCTTCATGGTAGATGACTAACAGGAATTCTAAGCCTCATGAGAAACAGTGAACCTTAATCTTGTAACTCCCACCACACCAGTGCCCTACTGCTTTGAGGGCCTCACTGCCCCCATCATCATCATCCACTGTCCCCTTTTAGTCCTTTAAGTTCCTTCAAAAATTCTTGAGCCTTGATTTCTGACATAAACATCCGCACCTTTCCGTTTGAAATAACCTTGAGTCGGGCTGGATTCAAAAGATACTCCTTGCTGCCTGCTGCCTGAAAAGGTGTAATCAATTGGCGCAGTCTCCACCTCCTCTCTACTGTGATGCGGCAGAAGTCAGGTCGAGCAAAAAATGTATGGCCTTCAAAGGTGCATTTGGAGTCTGGTCTTGCTTTATCCGATATAGCCTGCTGGAGGAGAAAGTTGCCAAAGAAGACTAAGAATGCCCTGGGCCATTCAGTTTGTCCGGCAGTGTTGCTTTTCTTCTGCGTCAGCGGGAAGCGCTGTGCCCAGTGTACTTCAGCATCCCAGTTCCACTGCGGTAGATCGGGGAAAGCACCCTTTAGTAGGCCCACCATGAATGTTCTCATATCACTGCCTTCGATATGTTCGGCAAGCCCCAAAAATCTGAGATTGTTTCGGCGTTGCCGGTTCTCAAATTCTTCCAGTTTCCACATTATGTCCGCTGATTGTTTGTCCTGCGCCTCTTTGTGTGTCTGTAGCTTCTTGACTTCTCCCTCTAATGCTTCTGTCCTTTCTTTGACATGCGTCATCCTTTCCTTCATTTCGGAGCACATTTTGCTCACTTTACGTATTGACCCTTGGAGCTTTTTAGTAGCTTGGTGCGCCCTGCGGTTTTCTTGTCAGGCTTCTCCCTGCATTTCTTTTAAAGTGGCATAAACTAAGTCTATTGAAGGTGAAACCTTTGGATCAGCGGAGACCTCCTGCTGTACCGCTTGGCCATCCATCTCTTCGTTATAGACCTGACTAGTGGCAGAATAGTCTCATCTAAGGCTGCAGGCCATCCTCTTATCAGGATCTTGCCCCTGGTGAGCTGTTTTGGATTTGGTCCTGCGTTTTTGAATTGGTGTTCTATTTTGGCTCCCCCTTGGCCTGATAGATGATTCCTCCGTCCCAGACTCTTCCTCAGTGAGCCCTATACTTGAGGGCGAAAGTTCTGAATCATCTGTGAGTGAATAAAATTTCTCCCCATGTTCAGTCCAATAGGACTTTTAGCCACGGCCCTAGGAATGTCCCTTGTTTATCAGCCCCACTTAGAGAAATGTCTGATAGAACAGGCAAAGAAATACTGTTTCTTACTGTTGCCTCTGTAGGAGGTTCCAATTCTGGATCTACCAGAGGATCTGTTGCTCCTGCAGAACTGGGAATGCAAATGTTCAGCTCTACAGCTTGCAGCTGTTTCTCTGGCTGGGGAGGGTCCATTCCGTGTAACCCAGCTCCAGGGCGGCGCAGCGGCTCTGCATCCTCGGGCAGAGCGATTGACTCAACTCTGCTCGCTTTTCCTGTCTGCTCAGAGGCTGGGGAGGTGCTCTCAGCCGTAGCCTCGCTCCCAAGGTTCACCGCAGCTGTCGAGAAGAAAGCCTCTGCGAATGTTGGCTGCTTCAGGCTGCCTGGGTCTCTGAATCGGCCCCCTTAGACACTCGACTACCAGACTCCTCCGTCTTTTTTGTAGTGCCGCCGCGCCGGGGACCGCTCGCTCCTCACCCCACCGCCGCCACGGGTGCGGCAGTTTCTTTCATTGCCTTGCTTGACTTGGGAGCCATTGCCGCAAGCAGTCTCTCCCGCAGGGTAACTAAGAGAGCTCCGGCCTTCCGGTAAGCAGTCTCTGCCAAAACACGCAACTCCTGCCACCTAACGCCTCTCCACCACCATGGGTTCAGCAGAACCAAAAGGTAAGATTCCTTTGACATGTTATTTTGTCATCTTCTTCTTTTATCTAGGGGCCGGGCATGGGAGCTCCTCTCATCGTGGTCAGTCGGCCGACCATCTTGCTCAGCGACCGTAATGCACATCCATACACAATTTTCCCCATGTTGTTTCTGTAAGCACTCGAGGCAAATGCTGGACCCTGGTCTGAATGGAATGTGGCTACTGCATATGTACCAATAAAGACTTGCAAGTCCTTTATAACAGTTTGAGCACCAGCCAATCGCTGTGGCCATACCCATAGGAATTGAGAGCAGGAATCCACTGCTAACATGAGTATTTGTAAGACCCATCTGAGTGTAAGGGTCCGCAATGGTCCAGATAGACACAAGCCACAGGCTTGTTTGAGATCAAAAGAGTTGACTGTGGTAGACGAGCTGTAGTGAATACATTTATCTGCTGGCAAAAGTCACATTTAAGGACTTACAGGTACATGCATCAAGGTAGACTTTTGCGATTCCTTAATTGCGATTATTAAGGAATCGCAATTAAGGAATTGCAAAAGCCTATGCATGTAGAAATCGCAAAAAAAATAGCGATTTCTAAACATTCCTTAATTACGACTCACAAATTGCGAGTCGCAATTAAGGAATTTCTTCCCATTCATTCCTATGGGCCTAGAGGCCCATAGGAATGAATGAAATTACATTCGCAATTTGCGAGTACCCAATAGGTACTCGTAAATTCGCATGTCTATTCAAGAGTGCAAGGGTGTCAAAAGGACACCCTGTTGCACCCCTGAAATCTGCATATGAGTACATCTTGCACACACACATGCCCCAAGGACATGTGTGTGTGTAAAATGGTACTTTGAAAAATGCACCTTAGTGCATTTTTCAAAGTTTTTGCAAATTACCATCAAGTACAAATTGATGGTAATTTGCGACTCCTATTTTTTTACTTTAATGCATTGCATTTAAGGAATCTCAATTTGCGATTCCTTAAATGCAATCGCAATTTAAGTAATCGCAATTTAGAGATTACTTAAATTGCGATTTTTGCATTTGGGATGATGCATCCCAAATGCAAATATACCGAGTCGCAAAGGGGCAGATTCTGAGAATCTGCCCGTTTGCGACCGGTTTTTCTTTTGATGCATGTGCCTGATAGTCTTTAGCCTGTTTGTAAAGACCTAGCTACCGATAGCGTTGCTGCAACAGTGAAATTGTAGCTGCAACCCCTGTGTGAGCTGACGCTAGATCCTCATGTGCTGCTAGGATCAGTCCTAACCTGCGATCTGAATTAGATATTACTCTATCCCCCACTCCGGGAACATGAGCAAATGGAATATTTTACACGCTTAACTGGTAGGAGTAGTTTAGTGGAAAATCTTTCGGTAAAAGGGTGCCATTGCATGCAACATTGGCAGCTTTCATGATGTCTCCATCTATTCTTGTACTGGAATGATTTATTGCAGCGACTGCAGCAGTTTGCAATGTTGCTTTTGTGGCTTTGTCAGCCATTGAATTCCCTGCAATGTGTATTCCTACACATTGGTGGCTCAGTTTGTGTATGACATGAGCCCGTGGCAAACTTGCCACTTGTCCCCTAAACATCTTATGCTTGATTGTGTACCGCTTGGAGTCTCTGAATCCATTCTGGCTCAAGTAGTGTACGCACTCATTGTAAGCCTGGACACAAAAATACGAATCACACACTATAAGTGTGGGAAACTCAGGATCTGTATTCTCAAGTGCCAGAATTAGAGTATCCAATGTATGCTTGAAAAGTCTGGACGAATCAAGTCATAAAACGGTTTCACCCGTCGGGCATAATCTGGTATGTAAATTCTGCTGAAATTTAGAAACCCCAATATTGACTGGAGTCGTCAACATGTTTGAAGGTTGTAAAAGTGCACACTTCTCTAAGAGTTGTAGCGCAATACTTTTTCCTTCACTTGAGAACTCATATCCCAAGAGCAGGACACTGAGATAGGCCATCTTTGATGTTTTGAAGTAAAATTTGTAGCCCATGCGAGCAAATCCCAAAATCATGTGGTGTACTCTGGTCAAGTGTGTTGTTAAGTCATCATCTGTTAGGTATATGTTATTGACATATGACAATGCTTGGTCATCAAATTCTTCTAACAGTTCTGTTACACAGACTCAAAACAGCTAGGGGCTATTCTTATATCCTTGAAGCAATCGACAGAATTGTTTTTTGAGAGCCTAAAGCACTAAATGTGGTCAAGTACAAGCTTTCAGGTGCTATGTTTTGGTAGAAAAACTCATTTGAAATGTCTAATGTGGGTTTATATTTTTTGCGCACTATATGGTTCATTAATGCTGCGTTATGCGGGTTTTGTACAGCAAATGTGCATGTAGCAGTGTTAAAGTATCTGTAATCTAAGACTAAATGATATGAATAGTCTGGTTTCATTACTGGAAACAAGGGATTATTCATTGGAGAGGTGCAACTTTCTATTACAGCTTGATATTTAAGTTGTGTGGGTATCTCTCCAACTGTTTTTTTAGTCCCATGTTTAATGGGATTTTGTTTTTGTGGTTGTGGGCTAGATCACACAGGTATGATGTGGTAAGGAAATCTTTCATCCCAACCCACGTGGTTGTGATATAACGCTGGAGCTTGTGCTAAGGCCCACTCCTTGGCTTATGTGTGTTTTACTCATTCTAAAAACGAGGTCAGAAAAAGCTGGTAAAATTACTGTTTCCCCATGTGGGCAATTCCTAATAAACTCAGGTAGCCAATCTTTTTCTGCCAAGAGAATGTGATAGCCGAATGACAAGTTCTCCCAAAAGAGAACAGTGATAGTATGTTGTAAATCCCCCTCTATCTGAAGTTGCAATTCATATAATTGATGAGGAGAATACTTTCCCTAACACCAAGGACGTCTCTGGTTATTTGGTGAGTAGGGTCTTTGGGTACACAAAAGAAATACTACTCAGAAAACCCATTAAATAAGTACCCAAGCTAGAACAATGGTAGCACCATGTCATACGGTTCATACTTTCTCAGTAAAACTAACCGTTTGTTGGACAACATAGAAGTCAAAACTGTGCAAGACTGAGTTTGCACACACCATCAGGATATGTTGAACTCAGTCCTGGCTAACTCACAGTGCACCATCTGTACCCCTAACCTAGCAATGTAACAGGTGGTATGTGCAACCTCAGAACATGACAACCAAGTCTCCCAAAGGAATTCGTGGAAACAGATCTAAAGCACTTTCGTTGGGTAGATCATGCATGACCAAAGGCAAACACAAGAAATACTCGAATTGGACTTTCAAATATTTATTGAAGCAATAAGATTCCTGTGTAAAAGATGTGTGCTGCAATTATCAATACAAGGAAACAAAATAGAGTAATGAGCATCAAAAGAATGGTAAAGAAAGTAAACAGTTCCACCATTGTGGTGATACATAGAATATATGCTTGCATATAAGTATAGTTATAGTTATGCTCCTACCTAACGCTCTTTATCCTAGTGTGCCTAGGGTAGGTTAATCTGCCAGAATCCCTATGGGTGATCTAACTTCCCAGTTACCTGTGGGTATGTTTCATCTGAGAGCTCGTCTTAGTGTAGAGCTGGGCACCATCCTTCTCAGGAGTTAAACAAGATTAAGCTGGGCTGGAATTCCGTCAAGAGGCGACCTTGACAGTGTCAGCGAAATGGTCCTCTAACTACACAAAGGAGTGATGTCATTTATATAATAAACTTCACCCAAACTGAAACCAAAGGACATCTACGCACACCAAATACTGTTCCAAGATACAAATAGAATCAACTGTAACCTACATAGCAGCTCAGTAGATGCAAAACACCCACATACCAAAACCGGGGCCAGTTAGAATAATTTCTGGCCAACTTGAATTTCCTTTGGCAAGACCAGAGGCAAAATCTAAGGACAAAGCCCATGTTCACTAATTTCAAAGTACTTCAGAAAGCACTCAAAATAATATAAGTTCTAATTTCAGCCTTTTCGCTTCATGCATACCCACTATATTGATCGGTCACAAAGTTTGAATTTGCTTCTTCACTCATATGAGCATCACAGTATTCATTCACGCCAAGCATCTCCTATGTTCCACAGATTCCACATTGCACGCATCGAACACAGCACAACCTCTACTCTGAAAATATAACCTGCATACTCCCATTCACCGTTGTCAAAGGACCAATGCTGTAGAGGTTTATGTGCATCATTACCAACATGCATAATATGGATCTAAATTCGAATTTACATGTGTATGTTTATATGTTACTGCTTTTGAAACGATCTTGCTATGACCTTTTAAAGTGCATTTTCATGGCTTATGCTAACTTGTCCTCAACTAGACCTCAATGCCATCTTATTCAAAATGGATGTCTCACCCAGCACATTCACTTTTAGTTATTTCTGCTTCATGCAGTCAAGTAAGCCATGGTTGTTTATTTCTGAATTATGCTGTTCTCTCTATCATGGGCTCAGAATGTAACTTTCCTTCAAGGTTTATTTCACTTGCTCTCAGATTTGCATTCATTCACAATGGTTCACTGTTGACTTATAATTTTTTTGTTCTGCCATCTCTGAATGAAATTAGCACAGAGGGGGCCAACTCAATATTCATGTATTGGGATAGTTCTTAGGTGGATAAAGCAATATGACATTCTAATTTACAATGGTTTGATTTGCTGAAATGGTTTTCTTGTGCTAATACCATGATGGATTTGCAGTTTTTAGTCTGTTCTATGAGAAGATTTCCTCTATAGACCCCCACATTTTGGGTAAGCCAGATGACTTTCCAATGCTACTGGGGATGCTGTCTGATTTCTCACTGATTTTCCTTCTCATTTGGGACTTAGAATATTACCTATTATTTTGTAATCCTCTATTGCAGAGAGCCTCAATAGCAATGATTTATACATCTGCATGTTAAAATTTCTGTAGCACACCTGAAATTGGGTTGTCGGTTGACTGGGGTGTAAGCCCTGGTCAAGCAGCAACCACAATCCTTGTCAGGGTAAGGCATAAGCAAACACCAAATTAACCTGTGCTCACCCTTTGGTAGCTTGGCACAGGGTAGTCAGGCTTAACTTAGATGCAATGTATAATGTATTTGTGTAACACTTCAAACAGTAAACAGTGAAAACACACCACAAGAGGAGTCCACAACAGATTTAGAAAAATGGAGTAAGTTTTAATATATAAAACAAGGCCAAAACGACAAAGGTCCAATTAGTAGAACTGGAGATATTGAATTTTAAAGTTTATAGTAAAAATAGCGCATAAAAGCACAAAGTGCTACAGGGGATATCAGGTCACGCCGGACCAGGGATAAAGTCACAAGTTCAGGCTGGCTGCGATTGAGTTCAGGCTAGCTACAGGGAGTCATTTAGGCCCGCTAAACAGAGTACCTTAAATCCTGGTTGCGGAGTGTTGCATGGATCCGAGTGGAAGATGCACCGTGCAGCTGAAGCGATGTGCCGGTTCTGAGATGCGGCGAGGCTGAGGTGCGAGAACATGTTGTGTCATCGTCGAGGGTCCCATTGACGGGGCTTGCGGAGCATAGTCCTGCGTCGGGGAAGCAGCACCATCGCTGAAGCTTCTGAGGAGCTGCTAGGCTGCAATCTGGAGTTCAGCGTCGTTGTTGAGTCTGCCATCGATGAGAGATGAGAGGACCCGGGCTATGGATGCACCCCTCCGTCGGGTAATGCATCAGTTCAGAACACTTGTGGGGTTACGATGCAGGTCTTTTGAGACGCCTCCAATTCACGCGTTAACGGCAATGCGTCGGTTCTGCTCAGGGTTGTGCTGCTCAGCCAAGGAGATGCGTCGGTGCTGCTCGAGGATGCATCACTCAGCAGAGAAGATGGGTTGGTTCCACTGAAAAGCAGTTTAGCCCACTTCCAAGGGTCCAGGACCCTTGACAGGGTAGATTCACAGATGACAGAGTCCAGGGGCAGGAGGTTGGAAGCCTGTTATTTCCCTGAAGCATCCGATCAGGACGCCAGTCAACTAGCCCTTAGAGTCACTCTGGGTTCAAGAGGGGCAGGTCCAGTCCTTCTCATCCAGGTAAGAGGGAAACAGGCAGAAGATCAGTGCAGCAAAGCAGGTGTTCAGCAGAGCCGCAATCCCTCAGCAGTACAGCAGTCCTTCTTCCTAGCAGAGTATCCACAGGTCCAGAAGTGTACTGAAGTGGTGGTGTCTGAGGTCCTTCTTTCATACCCAGTTGTGCTTTTGAAGTGGAGAGATGCTTCTAGAGGTATGCCTTTGAAGTGCACCAATGCCCTTCCTTCCCTGCCCTGTCCCCAGAGTAACTACAGAGTGTATGCAGCCCTTTGTGTGGAGACAGAACACAGCCTATTCAGGTGCATGTGAAGCTGGGACCAGCTCCTTCCTCCCATCCTGCCAGTGATGGCCCACTCAGTCACACCTAAGCTCCCATTGTGTGTGGCTGTCTAGGAGGAATACACAAAACCCCACTGCCAACTACACTCAGTCATATGACCAGAGACAGGCTACAGACAAGAAAATGCCAACTTTCTAAAAGTGGCATTTTCAGAATTGTAATTTAAAATCCAACTTCACCACAAGTTAGGATTTTAAATTAGAATTCCAGAGACACCAAACTTGAATCAGTGACATCTTCCCATTGGGAAATTACACTTATTAAATGTAATAAGGTAATCCCAATGTTATCTTATGGGAGATATAGGCCTTGTAGTAATGAAAATCAAATGGAAATGTTTTTTACCACCAGGACATGTTAAACTTAAAAGGACAGGTCCTGCTTTTTAAATACATTGCACCCTGCCGTCTAGGCTGTCTAGGGCTTACTCTAGGGGTGACTTATATGTATTAAAAAGGAAGGTTTGGGCCTGGCAAAAGGTGTATTTTGCCACGTTGAAATGGCAGTTTAAAACTGCACACACAGGCTCTGTAATGGCAGGCCTGAGCTATATTTAAAGGCTGCTTAAGTGTGTGGCACAATCAGTGCCGCAGGCTCACTAGTAGCATTTAATTTACAGGCCCTGGGCACATGTAGTGTCACTTTACTAGGGACTTTTAAGTAAATAAAATATGCCAATTGGGTATGCACCAATATTACCATGTTTGAGAGAAGAGAGCACATGCACTTTTGCATTGATTAGCAGTATTAAAGTGCTCAGACTCCTAAGGTCAACAAAAACGAATTCAGCAAAATGTAGAAGGAAGAAGGAAAGAAAGTATGGGGTGACCTGAAAAAAGGGCCATTTTCAACAATACCCCTTTGAATTGTTGTAATAAATCATTCTAAATTTCTATGTGTGGCCTAGAACTTACTTATTGAGTCTATCCTTCCGTATTTAACTGTATTTTTATATGCTTTTTGAACCTTACAATGGGACACATTACCCCATGAAATTGAGGTTTAACAGCATCCCATATCCACCCTCCTGTGGTCGTGCTAATGGGGTCTCTTTTGGGGTGTAAAATTTTAGGGTTCCCCAGTGTGCAAATCACCCTCATTCGGTGCACAACCCACAGAGGTACACTGCAAACCTGTCTCACTGCACCTCCAGCAACTCTGCATGTCTCACTCTCTGAATTGTTGGCACAATTCCACTAAGCAAACCCAAATACTTCACAGTCATACCAGTCCACACACACACACACACACACGAAGCAGCGTCACTTCCTCATTAAATTTTTTCAGAATATTTATACTCAATGTATTACATATTCAGCACACTGATCAGTCTCCTGTGTGCAGTGTCTGAACACACCTTTTATGTGCATATTGAACATGCACAGCTCTTTTTAGCACACCCAGCAAGTGTCTCGTTCTGCACCACACACCAAACACACAGCACACCAAGCATAGACAACATACAGAACACCGATCACCATAAAGGGATGGCGTTTGTTACCTGGAAGAATGCTGAAATGCCCCACGCATGCTGGGAGAGACTCACAGAGCATTGCAGACATTTGCTTTTGTTTTTTTAAAGCAAGGCCATGCTTTGAGGCGCTTGTTTCAGAGAAACACAAATAATGTAGATTAGTCTACCTAGGCATGCAAGTGTCAGCATTGTATTTCCACCAAAACTGCTTCCATAAAAAATTCCACTACAGCAGTGGGTAATTTTAAAAAGAGCGCGATGGCTGTTGCGGTCTGGCTGAGGCAGTACCTCCGCAGACTTAGTGGCTTAGGGCCTGGGTGGCCTGCTAGCCAAAGTCTAAATGATTTTGTTTATCACTGCATTTGAACGTTCAGTATTACTTCCCTTTCTCACCACGCATGTATATGTAGCATTCGGTAGGGGTTTAACTTTTGGTAACAAACATATAACAAGTTTTAATAGTCACTTCATGGATGGGAGTAAACTGGGATGAATGCAGAGAAAAGTTTAATTTGATAACAACAAACTACACGGGTTCTGTCCTGATTATGTAATATTTTTGTTTACAATATTTGTTATAGTAGAAACAGCCAGCAGTAGCATCTGGATAGCACCTCAACAATAAAAATACAAATCACAGTAAGCAATTTACAGTGATTATCAGCCCATTCAATTACATGATAATATTAATAATAATATTTTTGATTAACCGCTTAAAATATTTTTTCACCGTAGGATATACTTATTTTTAGGTCGAGCCTAGGCTGTCTCTAGAAATGATGTCTCTCCTTCTGTGGGCTTTCACTACGCCCTTAACTTTTATTCGTTCCTTGGGTTGCTTTTCAAAATTCCTTTTGTTTGGTACGTAAATACTTTACTTTGGCCCGCCTTTTGCCTGTTTTGTTCCTGCCTTACAGACTGACCCTGTTACATGGATTATTTAATGATCGGCCATATATAGTGTTGGCGCACAACTTTTTCTTTTGCCTCGGCTTCTTTTCTTAGTTTCCTGCTTGTGCTCCAAGCTCTGCTCCTATCTCCAAGCGCTACCAATTGTCCGTGTTGCCTTTGCTCCCACCCCCCTCCATTGTCTCCCACAGGCCCTCCTCCTCTCCCTTTTCTGGGCCTGTGGTGTATTTTAAAATAAATGCTACTTTTTTTATTTGAGAAACACAAGCTTCTCACTGCCCCACCTTCCCACTATTTTATTGTGTGTGCAGTCTTACTGTGATGCCTGCAGGCTCATATTTGAAAGGAACATAGCCCGGGGAGGTCTGCAAGGGCTGACGCATGCTTCTAGCATTATCACTATGGCGCGGGGCCAACTCCGGTTGTGTGCGCGCGCACTCTGCTCTCCAGGGATAGTGCAGTCGTACTTTGTTTCAAAGCAAGTCTTCTGTGCCATTGTACATTTCCCTCCCGATTGATTTATTTTAAGTGGTTAGAGACGACTTGTGTCACCGGATTGGCTGCAGCTTTAAACAAGCATTTGCAATACATATGTCCCGCATTCACGCAAATTTGAGCTATTGGCATTGTAAATGACAATGCCTTTTATTTATGTTTTGGGTTTTAAAACATAAATAAAAGGCATTGTCATTTACGATACTAATAGCTTAAACTCGCGCAATGCCAGACCTATTGCATTGCAATAAAGGGCCTTCTTGACCGCTCGTTAGATTGTAAATATCAGAGGAAGAGACCGGCCTGCGATGTCTTCAAAATAGTCATGAATAGTGCAGTGAAGATGTGTAAGTGTTGTAAATTACACAGACACAAAGTGTGAATTGAGAGTTACATATGATCCGAGCTATAAACACAAACAAAGTGCTCCAACACCTTTCACTCTGTAATAACACTGTCACGGCTCAGGAGCAAGAGCGGGGGGCAATATCCTGCCCTCTCCGTGATTTGAGTGTGCAGTGTGGCATTGCGTAATGTCATTGCTATCTTTGGCCTAATACAAAACACTCCACTGTAGTAGGGCCCTGGCTTCACCTCCTGGTGCAGGGCCGGGCTGTGCTGTATGGCAGGCATGGAGGGAGGGAGGGAGGGATGGTCTCAGGTGCAGCTCCGGCCTCGTACAGTGCCCCTGCTATTACTAGTGAGCGAGAGGCTCTGAGGTGGTGGTATTGGTGGTGGTGGTATTGGTGGTGGTGGTGGTATTTGTGGTGGCGGTATTGGTGGTGCTGGTATTAGTGGCGGTGGTGGTATTGGTAGTGGTAGTGGTGGCATTGGTGGTATTGCTGGTGGTGGTATTGGTATTGGTGGTGGTGGTATTGGTATTGGTGGTATTGGTGATGGTATTGGTGTTGGTGGTGGTGGTACTGGTATTGGTAGTGGGGGTATTGGTATTGCTGGTGCTGGTATTGATATTGGTGGTGGTGATATTGGTATTGGTGGTGGTATTGGTACTGGTGGTGGTGGTGGTGGTATTGGTGGTGGTATTGGTGATGGTATTGGTAGTGGTGGTGGCATTGGTGGTGGGGTATTGGTGGTGGTGGTGGTATTGGTATTGGTGGTGGTGGTTTTGGTGGTGGTCGTATTGGTATTGGTGGTGGTGGTATTGGTGGTGGTGGTATTGGTATTGGTGGTGGTGGTATTGGTGATGGTGGTGGTATTGGTGGTGGTATTGGTGGCGATGGTGGTATTGGTGGTATTGGTATTGGTGGTGGTGGTATTGGTATTGGTTGTGGTGGTAT
Organism: Calotriton arnoldi; assembly: GCA_963921515.1. Lineage (NCBI taxonomy): Eukaryota > Metazoa > Chordata > Amphibia > Caudata > Salamandridae > Calotriton > Calotriton arnoldi. Next base: position 384,170 of record CAWUFW010003787.1, on the reverse strand, counting down.
TGGTGGTGGTGGTGGTATTGGTAGTGGGGGTATTGGTGGTGGTGGTGGTATTGGTGGTGGTATTGGTGGTGGTGGTATTGGTGATATTAGTATTGGTATTGGCAGTGGTATTGGTATTGGTGGTGGCGGTATTGGATTGGTGGTGGTGGTATTGGTGGTGGTGGCATTGGTGGTGGTGCTGGTATTGGTGGTGGTGGTGGTGGTATTGGTGGTGGTGGTGGTATTGCTGGTGGTGGTGGTATTGCTGGTGGTGGTATTGGTGATATTAGTATTGGTATTGGCAGTGGTATTGGTATTGGTGGTGGTGGTATTGGTATTGGTGGGGTGGTATTGGATTGGTGGTGGTGGCGTGGGTGGTGGTGGCATTGGTGGTGGTGCTGGTATTGGTGGTGGTATTGGTGGTGGTATTGGTGGTGGTATTGGTGGTGGTGGTATTGGTAGTGGTATTGGTGGTGGTTGTATTGGTGGTGGTATTGGTGGTGATGGTGGTATTGGTATTGGTGGTGGTGGTATTGGTATTGGTGGTGGTGGTATTGGTGGTGGTGGTGGTATTGGTAGTGGGGGTATTGGTGGTGGTGGTGGTATTGGTGGTGGTATTGGTGGTGGTGGTATTGGTGATATTAGTATTGGTATTGGCAGTGGTATTGGTATTGGTGGTGGTGGTATTGGATTGGTGGTGGTGGTATTGGTGGTGGTGGCATTGGTGGTGGTGCTGGTATTGGTGGTGGTGGTGGTATTGGTGGTGGTGGTATTGGTGGTGTTGGTATTGGTGGTGATGGTATTGGTGGTGGTGGTGGTGGTATTGGTGGTGGTATTGGTGGTGGTGGAGGTATTGGTGGTGGTGGTGGTATTGGTGGTGGTATTGGTGGTGGTGGTATTGTGGTGGTGATATTGGTGGCAGTGGTATTGGTGGTGGTGGGATTGGTGGTGGTGGTATTGGTGGTGGTGGTATTAGTGGTGGTATTGATGGTGTTGTTGGTGGTGGTATTAGTGGTGGTATTGGTGGTGGTGGTGGTGGTGGTATTAGTGGTGGTATTGGTGGTGGTATTAGTGGTGGTATTGGTGGTGGTGGTGGTATTGGTGGTGGTGGTATTGGTATTGGTGGTGGTGGTATTGGTGGTGGTGGTGGTATTGGTAGTGGGGGTATTGGTGGTGGTGGTATTGGTGGTGGTATTGGTGGTGGTGGAGGAATTGATGGTGGTGGTGGTGGTATTGTTGGTGGTGGTATTGTTGGTGGTGGTAGTGGTGGTATTGGTGGTGTTGGTGGTGGTGGTATTAGTGGTGGTATTGGTGGTGATATTGGTGGTGGTATTAGTGGTGGTATTGGTGGTGGTATTGGTGGTGGTATTGGTGGTGGTGGTGGTATTGGTAGTATTGGTGGTGGTGGTGGTATTTCTATTGGTGGTGGTGTTGGCGGTGGTGGTGGTATTGGTGGTAGTGGTGGTATTGGTGGTGAGGGTATTTGTGGTATTGGTGGTATTGGGGGTGGTGGTATTGGTGATGGTGGTATTGGTGGTGGTATTGGTATTGGCGGTGGTATTGGCGGTGGTATTGGTGTTGGTATTGGTGTTGGTATTGGTGTTGGTATTGGTGGTGGGATTGGTGGTGGGATTGGTGGTGGTGGTATTGGTGGTGGTGGTATTAGTGGTGGTATTGATGGTGTTGTTGGTGGTGGTATTAGTGGTGGTATTGGTGGTGGTGGTATTAGTGGTGGTATTGGTGGTGGTATTGGTGGTGGTGGTGGTATTGGTGGTGGTATTAATGGTGATATTGGTGGTGGTATTGGTGGTGGTGGTGGTATTGGTAGTATTGGTGGTGGTGGTGGTATTGGTGGTAGTGGTGGTATTGGTGGTCAGGGTATTTGTGGTAGTGGTGGTATTGGTGGTATTGGGGGTGGTGGTATTGGTGGTGGTGGTATTGGTGATGGTGGTATTGGTGGTGGTATTGGTATTGGCGGTGGTATTGGCGATGGTATTGGTGGTATTGGTGATGGTATTGGTATTGGTGTTGGTATTGGTGGTGGTGGTGGTATTGGTGGTGGTGGTGGTGATATTGGTGGTGGTATTGGTAGTGTTGGTATTGGTGGTGGTATTGGTGGTGGTGGTATTGGTGGTGGTGGTGGTATTGGTGGTGTTGGTGGTATTGGTGATGGTATTGGTGGTGGAGGTGGTCGTATTGATGGTGGTGGTGGTATTGGTGGTGGTATTAGTGGTGATATTGGTGGTGGTTTTGGTGGTGGTATTGGTGGTGGTGGTGGTATTGGTAGTATTGGTGGTGGTGGTGGTATTTCTATTGGTGGTGGTGTTGGTGGTGGTGGTATTGGCCATGGTGGTGGTGGTATTGGTGGTAGTGGTGGTATTGGTGGTGATGGTATTTGTGGTAGTGGTGGTATTGGTGGTATTGGGGGTGGTGGTATTGGTGGTGGTGGTATTGGTGATGGTGGTATTGGTGGTGGTATTGGTATTGGCGGTGGTATTGGTGGTGGTATTGGTGGTGGTGGTGATATTGGTGGTGGTGGTATTGGTAGTGTTGGTATTGGTGGTGGTATTGGTGGTGGTGGTATTGGTGGTGGTGGTATTGGTGGTGGTGGTGGTATTGGTGGTGGTGGTGGTATTGGTGGTATTGGTGGTGGTGCTATTGGTGGTGGTGTTGGTGGTATTGGTGATGGTATTGGTGGTGGTGGAGGTGGTCGTATTGATGGTGGCGGTGGTATTGGTGGTGGTATTGGTAGTGGTGGTATTTGTGGTGGTAATGGTGGTGGTGGTATTGGTGGTAGTGGTATTGGTGGTGGTGGTATTGGTGGTGGTGGTTGCATTGGTGGTGGTGGTGGTAGTGTTATTGGTGGTGGCATTGGTGGTGTTGATGGTGGTGGTATTGCTGGTATTGGTATTGGCGGTGGTATTGGCGATGGTATTGGTGGTGGTATTGGTGGTGGTATTGGTATTGGTGTTGGTATTGGTGGTGGTGGTGGTATTGGTGGTGGTGGTGATATTGGTGGTGGTGGTGATATTGGTGGTGGTATTGGTAGTGTTGGTATTGGTGGTGGTATTGGTGGTGGTGGTATTGGTGGTGGTGGTGGTATTGGTGGTGGTGTTAGTGGTATTGGTGATGGTATTGGTGGTGGTGGAGGTGGTCGTATTGATGGTGGTGGTGGTATTGGTGGTGGTATTAGTAGTGATATTGGTGGTGGTTTTGGTGGTGGTATTGGTGGTGGTGGTGGTATTGGTAGTATTGGTGGTGGTGGTGGTATTTCTATTGGTGGTGGTGTTGGTGGTGGTGGTATTGGCCATGGTGGTGGTGGTATTGGTGGTAGTGGTGGTATTGGTGGTGATGGTATTTGTGGTAGTGGTGGTATTGGTGGTATTGGGGGTGGTGGTATTGGTGGTGGTGGTATTGGTGATGGTGGTATTGGTGGTGGTATTGGTATTGGCGGTGGTATTGGTGGTGGTATTGGTGGTGGTGGTGATATTGGTGGTGGTGGTATTGGTAGTGTTGGTATTGGTGGTGGTATTGGTGGTGGTGGTATTGGTGGTGGTGGTATTGGTGGTGGTATTGGTGGTATTGGTGGTGGTGCTATTGGTGGTGGTGTTGGTGGTATTGGTGATGGTATTGGTGGTGGTGGAGGTGGTCGTATTGATGGTGGCGGTGGTATTGGTGGTGGTATTGGTAGTGGTGGTAATGGTGGTGGTGGTATTGGTGGTAGTGGTATTGGTGGTGGTATTGGTGGTGGTGGTTGCATTGGTGGTGATGGTGGTAGTGGTATTGGTGGTGGCATTGGTGGTGTTGGTGGTGGTATTGGTGGTGGTGGTATTCGTGGTGGTGGTGGTATTGGTGGTGGTGGTATTGGTGGTGGTGGTGGTATTGGTGGCGGTGGTATTGGTGGTGGTGGTGGTATTGGTGGTAGTGGTGGTATTGGTGATGGTGATATTGGTAGTGGTGGTGGTATTGGTGGTGGTGGTGGTATTGGTGGTGGTATTGGTGGTGGTGGTATTAGTGGTGGTATTGGTGGTGGTATTGGTGGTGGTGGAGGTGGTGGTATTGATGGTGGTGATATTGGTGGTGGTATTGGTGGTATTGGTGGTGGTGGTATTGGTGGTGGTGGTATTGGTGGTGGTGGTGGTATTGGTGATGGTGGTATTGGAGGTGGTGGTGGTGGTATTTCTGGTGGTATTTCTGGTGGTGGTATAGGTGGTATTGGTGGTGGTGGTATTGGTGGTGGTAATGGTGGTGGTGGTATTGAAGGTGTTGATGGTGGTGTTGATGGTGGTGGTGGTATTGGTGGTGGTGGTGGTATTGGTGATGGTGATATTGGTGGTGGTGGTGGTATTGGTGGTGGTATTGGTGGTGGTATTGGTGGTGGTATTAGTGGTGGTATTGGTGGTGGTATTGGTGGTAGTATTGGTGGTAGTGGTGGTGGTATTGGTGGTGGTGGTATTGATGACGGTGATATTGGTAGTGGTGGTGGCATTAGTGGTGGTGGTATTTGTGGAATTGGTGGTGGTATTGGTGGTAGTGGTATTGGTGGGGGTGGTATTGGTGGTGGTGGTGGTATTGGTGGTGGTGGTATTGGTGGTGGTGGTGGTATTGGTGGTGGTGGTGGTATTGGTGGTGGTGGTATTGGTGGTGGTGGAGGTGGTGGTATTGGTGGTGGTATTGGTGGTAGTGGAGGTGGTGGTATTGATGGTGGTGGCGGTATTGGTGGTGGTGGTGGTATTTTTGGTTGTGGTATTGGTGGTATTGGTGGTGGTAGTATTGGTGGTGGTGTTGATGGTGGTGGTGTTGGTGGTGGTATTGGTGGTGGTGGTGGTATTGGTGGTGGGGGTATTGGCAGTGGTGGTGGTGGTGGTATTGGTGGTGGTGGTATTGGTGGAGGTGGTGGTATTGGTGGTGGTGGTATTGTTGGTGGTGGTATTGGTGGTGGTGGTGTTGTTAATAAAGCAGGCTTTTGAAAACAACCCATCAGGTGGCTTTAGTACAGATGATGGTGCTGTGCTGGTGCTGAGTGATGCTGTGGTAGTGCTGAGTGATGCTGTGGTAGTGCTGAGTGATGCTGTGGTGGTGCTGAGTGGTGCTGTGGTGGTGCTGAGTGGTGCTGTGGTGGTGCTGAGTGGTGCTGTGGTGGTGCTGAGTGTTGCTTAGTGATGCTGTTGTGGTGCTTAGTGGTGCTGTGGTGGTGCTGAGTGGTGCTGTTGTGCTGTGGTGGTGCTGAGTGGTGGTGTGGTGGTGCTGAGTTGGGCTGTGGTGATGCTGAGTGATGCTGTGGTGGTGCAGAGTGATGCTGTGGTGCTGCTGAGTAATGCTGTGGTGGTGTTGTGGTGGTGCTTTGTGATGCTGTTGTGGTGCTTAGTGATGCTGTGGTGGTGCCGAGTGATGCTGTTGTGGTGCTGTGGTTGTGCTGTGGTGGTGCTGAGTGGGGCTGTGGTGATGCTGAGTGATGCTGTGGTGGTGCTGAGTGGTGCTGTGGTGGTGCTGAGTGATGCTGTGGTGGTGCTGTGCTGAGTGATGCTGTGGTTTTGCAGAGTGATGCTGTGGTTGTGCAGAGTGATGCTGTGGTTGTGCAGAGTGATGCTGTGGTGGTGCAGAGTGATGCTGTGGTGGTGCAGAGTGATGCTGTGGTGGTGCAGAGTGATGCTGTGGTGGTGCAGAGTGATGCTGTGGTGCTGCTGAGTAATGCTGTGGTGGTGCTGAGTGGTGTTGTGGTGGTGCTTAGTGATGCTGTTGTGGTGCTTAGTGATGCTGTGGTGGTGCCGAGTGATGCTGTGGTGGTGCTGTGGTTGTGCTGTGGTGGTGCTGAGTGGGGCTGTGGTGGTGCTGAGTGATGCTGTGGTGGTGCTGTGCTGAGTGATGCTGTGGTGGTGCTGAGTGGTGGTGTGGTGGTGCTGAGTGATGCTGTGGTGATGCTGAGTGATGCTGTGGTGGTGCTGAGTGGTGCTGTGGTGGTGCTGAGTGGTGCTGAGTGATGCTGTGGTGGTGCTGAGTGGTGCTGTGGTGGTGCTGAGTGGTGCTGTTGTGGTGCTGTAGTGGTGCTGAGTGATGCCGTGGTGGTGCTGAGTGGTGCTTAGTGATGCTGTTGTGGTGCTTAGTGGTGCTGAGTGGTGGTGTGGTGGTGCTAATGGGGCTGTGGTGATGCTGAGTGATGCTGTGGTGGTGCTGAGTGGTGCTATGGTGGTGCTGAGTGATGCTGTGCTGGTGCTGTGCTGGTGCTGAGTGATGCTGTGGTGGTGCTGTGGTGGTGCTGAGTGATGCTGTGGTGGTGCTGAGTGGTGCTGTGGTGGTGCTGAGTGATGCTGTGGTGATGCAGAGTGATGCTGTGGTGGTGCTGAGTGGTGCTGTGGTGGTGCTGAGTGATGCTGTGGTGGTGCTGAGTGATGCTGTGGTTGTGCAGAGTGATGCTGTGGTGGTGCAGAGTGATGCTGTGGTGGTGCAGAGTGATGCTGTGGTGGTGCTGTGGTTGTGCTGTGGTGGTGCTGAGTGGGGCTGTGGTGATGCTGAGTGATGCTGTGGTGGTGCTGAGTGGTGCTGTGGTGGTGCTGAGTGATGCTGTGGTGGTGCTGAGTGGTGGTGTGGTGGTGCTGAGTGATGCTGTGGTGATGCTGAGTGATGCTGTGGTGGTGCTGAGTAGTGCTGTGGTGGTGCTGAGTGGTGCTGTTGTGGTGCTGTGGTGGTGCTGAGTGGTGCTGTGGTGGTGCTGAGTGATGCTGTGGTGGTGCTGTGCTGGTGCTGAGTGATGCTGTGGTGGTGCTGAGTGATGCTGTGGTGGTGCTGAGTGGTGCTGTGGTGGTGCTGAGTGATGCTGTGGTGATGCTGAGTGATGCTGTGGTGGTGCTGAGTGGTGCTGTGGTGGTGCTGAGTGATGCTGTGGTGGTGCTGAGTGATGCTGTGGTGGTGCTGAGTGATGCTGTGGTGATGCTGAGTGATGCTGTGGTTGTGCTGAGTGATGCTGTGGTGGTGCAGAGTGATGCTGTGGTGGTGCAGAGTGATGCTGTGGTGGTGCAGAGTGATGCTGTGGTGGTGCTGTGGTGGTGCTGAGTGGGGCTGTGGTGATGCTGAGTGATGCTGTGGTGGTGCTGAGTGGTGCTGTGGTGGTGCTGAGTGATGCTGTGGTGGTGCTGTGCTGAGTGATGCTGTGGTGGTGCTGAGTGGTGGTGTGGTGGTGCTGAGTGATGCTGTGGTGATGCTGAGTGATGCTGTGGTGGTGCTGAGTGGTGCTGTGGTGGTGCTGAGTGGGGCTGTTGTGGTGCTGTGGTGGTGCTGAGTGGTGCTGTGGTGGTGCTGAGTGGTGCTGTTGTGGTGCTGTGGTGGTGCTGTTGTGATGCTGTGGTGGTGCTGAGTGTTGCTGTGGTGGTGCTGAGTGATGCTGTGGTGGTGCTGAGTGATGCTGTGGTGGTGCTGAGTGATGCTGTGGTGGTGCTGAGTGATGCTGTGGTGGTGCTGAGTGATGCTGTGGTGCTGCTGAGTGATGCTGTGGTTGTGCAGAGTGATGCTGTGGTGGTGCTGAGTGATGCTGTGGTTGTGCTGAGTGATGCTGTGGTTATGCAGAGTGATGCTGTGGTGGTGCAGAGTGATGCTGTGGTAGTGCAGAGTGATGCTGTGGTGGTGCAGAGTGATGCTGTGGTGGTGCTGAGTGATGCTGTGGTTGTGCTGAGTGATGCTGTGGTGGTGCAGAGTGATGCTGTGGTGGTGCAGAGTGGTGCTGTGGTGGTGCTGAGTGATGCTGTTGTGGTGCTGTGCTGGTGCTGAGTGATGCTGTGGTGGTGCTGAGTGATGCTGTGGTGGTGCAGAGTGGTGCTGTGGTGGTGCTGAGTGATGCTGTGGTGGTGCTGTGCTGGTGCTGAGTGGTGCTGTGGTGGTGCTGAGTGATGCTGTGGTGATGCTGAGTGATGCTGTGGTGGTGCTGAGTGGTGCTGTGGTGGTGCTGAGTGATGCTGTGGTGGTGCTGAGTGATGCTGTGGTGGTGCTGAGTGATGCTGTGGTGGTGCTGAGTGATGCTGTGGTTGTGCTGAGTGATGCTGTGGTGGTGCAGAGTGATGTTGTGGTGGTGCAGAGTGATGCTGTGGTGGTGCAGAGTGATGCTGTGGTGGTGCTGTGGTGGTGCTGAGTGGGGCTGTGGTGATGCTGAGTGATGCTGTGGTGGTGCTGAGTGGTGCTGTGGTGGTGCTGAGTGATGCTGTGGTGGTGCTGTGCTGAGTGATGCTGTGGTGGTGCTGAGTGGTGGTGTGGTGGTGCTGAGTGATGCTGTGGTGATGCTGAGTGATGCTGTGGTGGTGCTGAGTGGTGCTGTGGTGGTGCTGAGTGGGGCTGTTGTGGTGCTGTGGTGGTGCTGAGTGGTGCTGTGGTGGTGCTGAGTGGTGCTGTTGTGGTGCTGTGGTGGTGCTGTTGTGATGCTGTGGTGGTGCTGAGTGTTGCTGTGGTGGTGCTGAGTGATGCTGTGGTGGTGCTGAGTGATGCTGTGGTGGTGCTGAGTGATGCTGTGGTGGTGCTGAGTGATGCTGTGGTGGTGCTGAGTGATGCTGTGGTGGTGCTGAGTGATGCTGTGGTTGTGCAGAGTGATGCTGTGGTGGTGCAGAGTGATGCTGTGGTAGTGCAGAGTGATGCTGTGGTGGTGCAGAGTGATGCTGTGGTGGTGCAGAGTGATGCTGTGGTGGTGGTGCAGAGTGAGGCTGTGGTGGTGCAGAGTGATGCTGTGGTGCTGCTGAGTAATGCTGTGGTAGTGCTGAGTGGTGGTGTGGTGGTGCTTAGTGATGCTGTTGTGGTGCTTAGTGATGCTGTGGTGGTGCCGAGTGATGCTGTCGTGGTGCTGGTGTGGTGCTGAGTGGGGCTGTGGTGATGCTGAGTGATGCTGTGGTGGTGCTGTGGTGATGCTGAGTGATGCTGTGGTGGTGCTGTGCTGAGTGATGCTGTGGTGGTGCTGAGTGGTGGTGTGGTGGTGCTGAGTGATGCTGTGGTGATGCTGAGTGATGCTGTGGTGGTGCTGAGTGGTGCTGTGGTGGTGCTGAGTGGTGCTGTTGTGGTGCTGTGGTGGTGCTGAGTGATGCTGTGGTGGTGCTGAGTGGTGCTGTGGTGGTGCTGAGTGATGCTGTGGTGGTGCTGAGTGATGCTGTGGTGGTGCAGAGTGATGCTGTGGTGGTGCAGAGTGATGCTGTGGTGCTGCTGAGTAATGCTGTGGTGGTGCTGAGTGGTGGTGCTTAGTGATGCTGTTGTGGTGCTTAGTGATGCTGTGGTGGTGCCGAGTGATGCTGTGGTGGTGCTGTGGTTTTGCTGTTGTGGTGCTGAGTGGGGCTGTGGTGATGCTGAGTGATGCTGTGGTGGTGCTGAGTGGTGCTGTGGTGGTGCTGAGTGGTGCTGTGGTGGTGCTGAGTGATGCTGTGGTGGTGCTGTGCTGAGTGATGCTGTAGTGGTGCTGAGTGGTGGTGTGGTGGTGCTGAGTGATGCTGTGGTGATGCTGAGTGATGCTGTGGTGGTACTGAGTGGTGCTGTGGTGGTGCTGAGTGGTGCTGTTGTGGTGCTGTGGTGGTGCTGAGTGATGCTGTTGTGGTGCTGAGTGGTGCTGTGGTGGTGCTGAGTGATGCTGTGGTAGTGCTGAGTGATGCTGTGGTGGTGCTGAGTGATGCTGTGGTGGTGCTGAGTGATGCTGTGGTGGTGCTGAGTGATGCTGTGGTGGTGCTGAGTGGTGCTGTGGTGGTGCTGAGTGATGCTGTGGTGGTGCTGTGCTGGTGCTGAGTGATGCTGTGGTGGTGCTGTGGTGGTGCTGAGTGGTGGTGTGGTGGTGCTGTGCTGAGTGATGCTGTAGTGGTGCTGAGTGGTGGTGTGGTGGTGCTGAGTGATGCTGTGGTGATGCTGAGTGATGCTGTGGTGGTGCTGAGTGGTGCTGTGGTGGTGCTGAGTGGTGCTGAGTGGTGCTGTTGTGGTGCTGTGGTGGTGCTGAGTGATGCTGTGGTGGTGCTGAGTGGTGCTGTGGTGGTGCTGAGTGATGCTGTGGTTGTGCTGAGTGATGCTGTGGTGGTGCTGAGTGATGCTGTGGTGGTGCTGAGTGATGCTGTGGTGGTGCTGAGTGATGCTGTGGTGATGCTGAGTGATGCTGTGGTGGTGTTGAGTGGTGGTGTGGTGGTGCTGAGTGGTGCTGAGAGATGCTGTGGTGGTGCTGAGTGGTGGTGCTGAGTGATGCTGTGCTGGCTCTGATTGATGCTGTGGTTGCGCTGAGTGATGCTGTGGTGTTGCCGAGTGAGAGATAGAGTGAAGATATAATGCCCAATTAGAGAGGGTGGTGAGAGAGAAAGAGAGAGGGAGAAAGGGTGTACATAGAATAAAGAGTGGAGCGGGATAGAGAGAGAGAAAGAAGGGGAGAGAGAGTGAATGAAGGAGTTTGAAAGAGAAACAGATAAAGGGGTGAGAGAGAATGAAAGGCTAAAAAAGATAGAGAGGGGAGGGTTAATTAAGTAGAGAGCGAATTAGAGAGGGGAGAGAGAGAGAAGGAGAGAGACAATAAGAGTGGGGGTGTGGAGTTTAAATAGAGTGAAGAAGTGACGCGGAAAAAGTAACCTTAAATATAGCTTTGTGCTTTGCGCGAATAAATATAAAAAAAAACAGTGAGACAAAAATACTGGTAATTAGGTGGTGACTCCCAATATAAAACAAATAGCGATATAAGGTGAAATCAACCCACCGATGCAATATTTCTAACGAGACAAAAAAAAGCTTGCATTTCAATGCAAATCGCTGTTGTTTTTCATGTGACTGTAGTCCAGGGCCCTCAGTTGGTAATGTGAGCTGCTGCTGCGATTGAAACATCAGAGTCCAGAGAGTTAATGAGCCATGACGAGGAAATGAGGAAGAGATAGGAAACAACAGATGGCAGCTGCGCGTGCACGCCATCGTGAACTCAAGCTGGTCGCCAGCCGAAAGCCAGTGTTTGCACTTCCAAAACCCGCTTACTAAAACTCTCGGCCAGACCAGCGCAAGCGCTGGTGCAGGCCGAGACCTAAAAATCGGGACTTTGAACACACACTCTCCTACTCTTCTTTGGGTGTTTTCTGCATACACAAGCATGGCCTCTTTATGCCTCTATAACCTTCTCTCCTCTTCTTTCTCTCTTTCTCACACACTATTTCAGCTACTCAATCTGGAGTTCATTCACCACTTCATGCACAAACTACCTATCTCTCTCAATTTCTCTTTCTGTCTATTCTATACAGCTATCAACACTATCTATTCACCATGCCACATAATTCCACTACACAAATACTCTACACATCACACAATTCCACCCCACACAATTCCACAACCAACAGTTCCAATTCAAACTACATAATTCCACTACAAACAACATACATCCACTCCAGTACAAACAAAAAAAAACAAAAGTAGAAAACAATTTCATTTACAACCCCACTAGCTCTAACTTTCACAAATGCGAGACCCATTTCATTGCAAATGCTTGTTTTTCCAGGGAGTGAATAGTTGCTGTTATTGATAGTGTCAGGCAACCACAAATTCTGTAGACAGACTGCCTCTGGGAGAGTTATAGCCAATCTGAAGAAGTACCAGTCTGAGGAGGTGACTGCCTACTTTGAGATGTGTTATTTCTTTTTTTATGTTCTCAAGTGGTCTATATTATATATGTCTCCTGTTTATGTATGTCTCCGGTTCCTATTCCATTCTTGTGGCATGGGCTGCATAAATGATGCCTAGGGAAAAGAGTGCCCCTGTAGTTGCAAGGCTGTTCTTGCAAGATCGAATATTTGGATTCTAGTGAGACCAGAACTGAAGTTTGCAGGACTGGAGTAGAAGTGGCGCTCGTAGCGCTGAGCGATACAAAAGGGGATGATGGACGGAGCGTTTGAGCAAATCAAACACTCACCCCCAGTCAACTGATCTGGGTTTAATCCATCATCATTCTTTAGCTCACTCCACCACCCCAGTTCAGACATGGCCATATGCAAATCAGTCTGACCCTGTGCCTCATGGGAACAGTCCAGCCCGAACTGCCAAGCCATGTCTTCCCTGGACCGGGAACAAGCATCCTGGGACCGGTTTCTGGCTATACAGGGTCAGACTGATTTGCATATGGCCATGTCTGAACTGGGGTGGTGGAGTGAGCTAAAGAATGATGATGGATTAAACCCAGATCAGTTGACTGGGGGTGAGTGTTTGATTAGCTCAAATGCTCCGTCCATCATCCCCTTTGGTATCGCTAGTAGCGCTGAAGCAGATCTAAAATGGGCAGAACTGGAGTAGAATTCCAGCTGACAAGACGGGAGCAGGAGTGAAGAATCTAACAGCACGAGAAAGTCAGGAGTATTGCAGCGCACTGACACCATCAGACGAAAACCATTGTATCAAACAAACAAAAGCAGATGGGTGGAATGCTTGCAATAAATCGAACCAGTGGCAATCACTCGGGGTAGCATTCCACCACATCATTCTTTTCCCAACCATGCCCCCTCAGTTTGGACGCAGCCATGTGCAAATCAGTCTTCGCCCTGACGCTCAAGCTGGAATCACCGGACACAAAGGGGCTGGGCCAAGAACAGAATCAACCATATCTGAAGGAGATGGATTGAAACATGGACATACGGAAACCGTGTACATGTTTTAGTCATCTTTTTTTTATAGAACATTTTATTGTTTTTTTCATCAGACTTTTCAGTAAAAAAGGCATTGCAAAACAGGAGTGGGCCAGATTACTAAGCCCCGGAAGTGTCATCACAAAGGTAAACACCCACAACACTTGACCAACATATAACAGTACAATTGTTATTATTCCACCCCTCCCCTCCTGGGTACCTGGCTCAAACTTTGCTGTTATAAGTCCTGATTTCATCTTTCAGGGAGTGACGAGGGTCTTCAGTTCTTTGGGGAGCGATGCCCTGATACTGACACCACGTGGCCTATATTTAATAATGTTTCTGCGGACAGCCTCTTATCTTTGAATAGAGGGATATCCATGCTCATACAGCGATCCAGCCCAGATTCCCACCGCTCCAGAGGTGGAGGGTCTGTGTCTTTCCAGACCTCAGCAATGTCTCTTTTTGCTGTCATCAATCCCAAACATAGCAATGTGATGCGGTATCTCTCAGTGTCTATCTCAGCCCAACATGTATCCCAGGTAGGCCAGCACTTCCTCCCAAAACAGGATTAACTTTGCGCATGTCCAGACTGTGTGAAGGAGCTCACCCATTTCCATATTCCAGCCCCCATTCTCCATAGCATATCCCAGATAAGCGCAGGTACTTTCACTGTATTAGTCTAAATTGGGAGGATATTGCATTTTCGCAGGGAGAGGTATGTGCCTCTCTCCAATCCTCATTGGAGAGTTGTCCTATGTCTTCCACCAGACCTCCTGCAGGTGGTTGAATGAGTCCTGTGTGTTAAGCACCAAGGACTGATACACTTCGCAGATTTTATGGTTGGTCAGTTTATCTAGGAGAATCATGGTCTCTAGTGGGCTATAATCGGTATGTCTGTGAGCCCTGTTATGTGTTGAGTAAGAGCATGTTGTAACTGCAGGTATCTGAAGAATTGTTTACTGTCAAGGTTATATTCTGTCTGTAGTTCAATAAAGGATTTCAATGTTTGGCCAAATACAACATCCCCCAATTTGGAGAAACCTATCATGTCCCAAGGTTTGAAGCCTTCTAGGGCTAAGACGTGTGACAACAGTGTTCCAAGCCACAGTCGGGTCACTTTTGTCAGGCATTCCACCCACCTAAGAGATCTGTGGGTTTCTCTCCAAATTTGAAGGGTCACTTTCATAGAATATTAGGGAGGGCCCCATCTAGAGCAAGGAATCCCATGATTCTAATGTTGTATCGACAGGAGTATCCCTCCTCATCATCTGCCCGCATCTCAAGGTGATGGACTGTTTTTTGGAGTCCAGATATTATGGCCTGCAAAGTCCTGAGTGTGCCCTCCACCTCTGAGATGCAACCTTTGGCTTTCTGTAACACTTGCCACTGTATTGCGTAGGTCCTGCCGCAATAAAGAGATATCCACTTTCATTTTGCCTATTTTCCCTTCTAGCAAGGATATGGCGTCCTGTATCGCTGGTGGGATAGAGGAAGAGGTGGGGTAGTGGTTGGCAGGGGCTCTCTGTCGGGGGTCACTGTGGACCTCGTGAACTTGTCTATCCATCCTTACAAAGCCTGAGGCCCGGGCTGTTTATCCCCATGCCTCTGTCAATGGGGCCCCCCAATCACCAGAGCCTCAGTAAGGGTCAAGGTTGTACTAGGCGCTGGTGTCACTCATCGCCAGAGGGGCTCTGTCTTGGTGGACCTGGGCTCCCTACTACCTAGATTAGCCTGGAATGACCTCCAAGTCCTGTGGTTCTCTGGGCCCCCACCACCCCTCTCACGTCTGTATTGTCCTGTCTATGGGGCCTGGGGTGTTCCAGTCTTCAGGGCCGTGATACTGTCTGTAGGTCCCCGGAAACTCCTCTGGGATCACAAAAGGTTGCTCTTGTAGCATGTGGTGAGTCACCACATGTTCAGTTGTCCAGGGAGTGGAAACTCCAGGAAGTCTCCAGGCTCCCGTTATTATCCACACTTATTAGCAGCAGTGCCAGATCCCAACGCTCAATTAAGGAGTCTGCAGGTGCACCCACCTAGCCCTGTGGAAAGGCGACAGCAGATGTGGTCTTTGGTCCCCGCATCACCAGGCGGTTTATGTCATCAGTTTATTGATTCCAGCCCTGCAGTGTATCCCATGATGGAAGTTAGTGTTGGCCAGCATCTGTCTCTTATTCAGCAGTGGTGTGTATGGGTGGGGGAGTAGCGATCATTGCACTCCAGGCCGCAATGCAGCTCCCGTGCCCCTGCGATGAAGTATGTGCTGCAGCGGAGGGACTGCAGCTCTGGGGCCCTGCCGATCTCGGAGGTTAGGGGCAAGGTGTCTCTGACCTCAATCACTCTGGACACACCAGCACGAGAGGGAGGGGATGAGGCGCCTTCTCTGTCCTCGGCTGCATCGCTGTTGTTTCCCGGCTGTGGGTCTTGTGGGTCTGTGTGCCGGCAGGGTTTTCTCTAGGCCTGCTGTGGGCACCGGGTCCCCTGGTTGAGTTCTCGGGCAGGTTGTTGATTCCAGGCATGCAGTGTCTCCCGTGCTGGAAGCCGGGCATCTACCAGTGCCCGTTTCTCCATCAGTGGTGGTATGTGTGGGCGGGGGACGGGCACACCCAGCACTCAAGGATGCACTGAGGCTCTCCGGTCCCCACAATGAAGTATGTGCCGCAGCTGAGGAGCTGCAACACCGGGCCCTGGCCTATTTTGAAGGTTTGGGACGAGGTGTCTCCGACCTCTGTTACTCCAGGTGCACCAGTGCGAGCGGGAGGGGATGAGGCACCCTCTGGTTGCTAGGCCGTATCACTGTTTTTCTCCACCCGCTGATCTCGTGAGTCTCTGTGCCAGCGGGATTTCCACTGGGTCCACTGTGGATTCCAGGAGAGGCAAGTGTCAGATAATGAGATGATTGGGGCTTCTTGGATTCTTGCTATTTATAGATTTTAAGCTGGATGATGATGGAGCTGAGAAAAGAGTGACCGTCATGCTCAGCGACTCGGCCATGACCCCTATTGGTCATCTTTTAATGGTATTTGGTAGCTATTTTCATATGGATTTTGAGGGCCATCTTGCAAAACTGTTTGTGCTTTCTTGACTTTCTTGGAAAGGTGTTTCACCTAAGTGGCGTTGAATTGGTGCTACCCACTGGCAGCCATACTGGTTGCTGGCCTAGAACCATAACAGTGCTGCAAGAGGGGATGTTTTGCAGCTAGCCTGAAGTGTTAGTTGCACTGTGCCAAGTATTTTCTCCAGAGAATGGGAGTGCTTCGTTTGCACATGTGGATATATGAAGGTTTATGTGCACAGAGTTGACACTTTTCCGAATTTAGGAAATGCCTTTGCCTTCAGAGATTTGCTCTGGCAGTCCTCATTCTCCCTATTATTCTAGTGTCCTTTGTTGAAACTGGTGTGGTAGGAACTATACTACTCAGTATTCAAAGCTACTCATTAGGAAAACAAGCCCATCCAACAGTTGTTAGGATCGTACTACAATTAAACTGTCTATAAGAACCTTCCTTTGTATGCAGGGCCAGAATACTGGAAGAGATTTTAAAGAGTGTTTTAGTTTAAAAACATTCAAAAAGGGTTTCTGTTTTAGACAAGACAAAAACGTTTGTGGATTTTTCAAGGCAATGGCTACCTTTGGTCAGCATTAATTCTGTAGGGTGAAATTGGACAAAATATGTATTCTTTCTCAAAAACAATAACTAACAAGAATGAAGAATTAGAGACTGATATTTCAGAAGCAAAATGGGAATGGGATAGATACTTATCGTGCATTTCAGAATCCATCTTTGATATGTTCAGTAGAAACTATTAGTAATATTAGAAGAAACACTGATAATCATTAATTCGGTTTCCATTCTTTAAACAAAAAAAATCCACTTGTGAAATTGAGGATTCAGAAGGCCACGGGGGTTAACAAAATGATATTATGAAACAGGTACTGGAAACACCCTGGCCATGCATATATATACATGATTAGATTAAAGAATTATCTAATCTTGGAAATTAGAAACAGAAACACACACCAAAGAAATCACCTCTTCAGTGCAATCAGGGAAACAATTCACAAATAGTGAAAAACTGACAAACATTTACTAATTTTGGAAAAAGGAAAATGTAATTTTACACTCAATTATCTTTTAAATGTACATTGAAAGCCATCATCTAGGTCCTTTGAACAGTGCTGAAAAGAAAGAAAAATTTGCGCAAAGACTATTTTCAAGTTTCTGCCATCGACTAGCAAGAATCTGGCAAGAAGTTGCCTCAAATAGTTAATCTATGTGTATTTGTTCCAATCCTCATGCTCAAAAAGTAGACCAGAACATAAAACAAAGTATAGAGAAAGAGTTGCCAAATGTGAGCCTGAGACTTCTGTAGTGTCTTGCGAGTTAGCAATTACAGAACCCTTTTGGCTACTGATGGACTCCATAGAGCTGTGCCATAGTGTTAGAGCGGAATGCAATGAAATTTCATTTAGAATGTTGGGTTCGCAGTTCCACGCAGGCGAATAAAGACGTGTAATACTAAGCTCCATGTGTGGCGTAGTCATTGGCAGGTACCCAGGCTGGGGAGGATGCTGCAATTGGTGACGAGATAGGGGATAAGTAACCGGAAGATCGACAGTGCTCTCCCAGAGAGTTTGCCATGATCTAGGCAAACTGCTCGTGTGTGCCTCGTGTGCCGTCATCGAAGTCCAGAATCAACGCTTAATGCATGTGTAGTCATAGCGCAACTCCAGCCGCTGTGAAGCAGTTGAGGATAACAAAACATTGCAAAGTTGGCCGTCATTGGCTGAGAACCTTCTGTCAGGCCATACATTAAGGTACCGCGCTGCCATGCAAGATAAAGTTATACAGAGCATTAGTGCTAAAGGTGGATACGTACAGATACAGAAAAGAAGAGCTTAAGACTGCCATAGTCAAATATGATTGAGATATATAAAAGCGCTAGCTGACAGAAAAATTAACAAGAAAGCATACTTTCATTGCACTTGCCAGAACCTCAAGAAGCGAAGCTCTATGACCTCAGCGCCAGGCGAAGAGACCCAAGAAGAAGCAGGGGATTGTGCTTACTGAGCTGTCCTATACCTGAAGTGGCACACCACCAAAGCAGCCAGGTGGCAGCTCAGAACAACTACACAGGTCTCCACAAACGTTAAAGGGCTCAGATGGTGACCAATAAGGAGGAACAGATGACACAGGTCCTAGTGGACAGCAGACAGCATTTGAAAGAGCTCCACCCTCAATATCAGCCAATCCCATAAATGGTTACAATGCTTCTGTGTTCCTGAAACCACCATTACCTTTTGATACCGTTAAAGAACAAAATATTGGCGATAGATGGATTGTTTGGATAGAGACATTTGATGACTTCGTTGATACACTTGAGACTGATAACAAAAAGATGTTCAAGTATCTCAATTTTTTTTGCTGCTGATGATGTAAAATAAGTCATATAGAAGATGCCACAAACTGATGAAGAAGTCAAATACCATCAGATTAAGGAAGCTTTCAAACACAAATTTAATCCAATGCCCAATGTTGATTGCGAAATACACAGTTTCAGTCAAGAATGACAGAAAGTTGGTGAAACCATTGATGAATTTGTGGAGAGACTGAACACACTCATAAAACACTGTAAGCTCAACAAATCTAAAGATGAAAAAGCTCTACATCTTAGAGTTATTGATGGACGCTTGTCTAATCATTGAGACGATGAATGCTGAGAGAAACTCTTAGTCTGGAGTGAGTGTTAATGTTTGCCAGAGATGAGGAGCGTGCTGATAGATGAGCTGCTGACACGGAGGCCGGAGGTGCCCAGATCAAATCCGTCATGTGTATGAAAAGTAAGCCAAAGCAAAAGACTGAAGGACACAAAGTGATGTCTACACTTAAAAAGAAGTTGTGTTTTAAATGTGGATTTTTGTTTCCACAAGAAGGAAAATGGCCCGCCATTGAATAGAAATGTAGAGGCTGTTGGAAAGAGAACCATTTTGTGATGGTTTGCAAAGCGAAGGCAAAAGTAAGTGTGTCTTGGCACAAAGACAAAATAGCCACCAGAACGTTCCAAAAGCAACGTTCGACGCACTCCCACAAGTCCAAGCGGAGACAACAGTAAAGACACATCGACACTGAACAAAGTCGATTGCCATCTAAATCATCGTCAAACAGTTCTTTTGTATCAGTATCAAGTATCAAGTGAAAGTGAAGAAGCTTAGTGAGTTGTGCCATGTCGATGTTTACCTCATCAAAACTTGTGCATGTTGGACTGGCCGCATGTGAAGAAAAATATCAGTCAAAGAAAAGTCGACATGCCAAAACACCAAAGTCATTCAAACATTGTCCATAGATTACATTGAAAATAAATGGTTGTTCGCTACCTTTCATTATCGACAGTGGTGCTTTGATAAACATTATGCCTGAGGAGAAGTTCAATGAATTGTCTCCGTTACCGCAACTTACGCCATTGAAAGCCACAGTGTATACATGGGTTGCATTGGTCCCTTTGAAAGTTAAGGTTAATTTGTAACGACGATGTAACACAAGAAAATGAAGGTGCAATTACCTAAAATTGTGAATACAAAGCCTTTCATACATCATGAAAGACTATTTTGCATTCGCAAAGGGCCGATTTTACCGAATTGCACTGTTTGCAAATGCAAAAAACTTTCATACATGTGGCCTGTAGTGTCTTATGAGTTAGCAATGACAGAACTCTTTTGCCTCCTGATGGACTCCGTACAGCTGTGACATAAGTGTTAGAGTGGAATGCAATGAAGGCTGGTTTAGAATGTTGGGTTCACAGTTATACGCACACGAATAAAGATGTGTAATAATAAACTCTGTGTGTTTCATAGTCATTGGCGGGTACCCAGGCTGGGGAGGATGCTACAACGTCCATGTAAAACATGGTTCACTGCAAGCATGCTATGACAAAGGGCAATTCCAAGTATTAGATCAGGATTCCTCACTGCTTGGTTCCACTGCAGTAACGTTTACAGGAATAACCACGAAAAGTAGCCACCAGAGTTATTTTGGTGTTCTTTAGATATCTTTATCAATTGATTCTTTACCAGTTATTGTGAGAATAAGAAGATCTGAAGCAAGTTTAGTTAGATGGCTGTCAAGTTCCTCAGAGAAAGGAGGCACCATGGGAGTTCCAGTTGTACATTTCTGAGGAATTAAGTGCCACTAGAGTCAAGGGCCCTGGCTCTTTGAGTGTCCTGCATTTACAGAATATAAAAAATACCAGAGGCGTCTACAAAAAACATCAAATGGGCCTGCTTCATAGAGACTGGAGAGCTATAGTTTTCTCTATTTGCCTTATATCTGCAGCAGTATTTAGTAATAAAAAATAAACGGTACCCTCACCCACATCCAGTGGTTGCTCTACCATTTAGTTCTTCCCTACCATGAGTGTTTTTCTAGTGCATTGTGGGCTTCTGTGGGAGCCCTTGAGAGTAGCTGAAGCGTCCCTAAATGATTAGGTCACACCGTATACCAAGTTTAAATAGTAATTCAGTAGAAGTATGTGGCAGTGCTTATCTTTCTCCCTTTTGTCAGGGTAAATGTGTGGAATATTTAGTAAAAATGGGTAGTAGATGGTTATAGATATGGATTATGTCCCTTTTTCATTTCTCCCTTTCACTTGGTCACAAACTCAAATCCACTAGAGTCTGTTTAATAAGTGTCCATGGAGTCATTTTCAACATATCCCAGTCCTATCTAGCATTCTCTCTGGTTCATGGCTATTGATCAGGACTGGTGACTTGTTGATTGTTTCCAACCCTGAGACCAATTAGTTCTAATCCTGGTGTTGTTTGAAAGCAACACAAAACCAAAGGGGATACATCTTCTCTTTTGAGGCGAATGTTCACTGGATAGTATCTCTTCTGCTTCTTTAACACAACAGGAGTGATCTCTGGTAAATGTCATCTAGGTGGTACTCTCTTGGGTCCGCACACACCTTCCCACTCCTGACGCTGATTTGCTGCACATGCAGAGAGCCCTGGCTGTGGTAGGTGTCAGATCTACAACCAGTGATCTTGTATTGTGGTAAAGGCTCAGGCCCTTGTTACAAGTTGTGTGTGGAAACTGCATCTGTAACCATGCACTCAGAATTAGACATAGTAAAATTACATACTTAAGAGATTCAGCTCAGATTTTCAGTTTTTAACAATACACATTGTTATCTTAGATTTTGTTTTTAATGTTGTTGAAACATTACTGAAACAAGATCAAAGCTGCAGTCGCAGCCGACATGACTCGCGGGTGTGGGGTGGCGGGGGGTCGCGCGGGGAGGGGGTCGCGCAGGGGGAAGAGGCAGTTAGTTTAATTTTAAATAATAAAAAAAAAGTTAACTTACCTGCGCTGGCCTGGTCCCGCATCGTCTTTGCTTCTCTGCTCCACACAGGAAGCAGGCAGCCTCCCTCCCCTCCCCTAAGCCAATCACAACGCTGCAATGGGAGCGCTGTGATTGGTTGGGAAGCCGACCACACAGGCGTCTATGGGGAGGCCATTTTCTCCATGTAGGCTGCATGCAGCCTACATGGAGAAAAAGGAGAGTGCGTATGACTGGTTTGGTCAGCCCTGGGGCCGACCAAACAGTCAGGGCCCTCAGAGTGGGCAAGCCACTCCTCCACTGCCCTAGAGCGGGCCGCCCACCCGCCCGCCCCCAACCAAACCCATCTGCTTTCTCGCAGTGCGAGAAGCAGAAACATAAAATGGTATTTATAAGACCATTTTATGTTTCAGCTTCTCGCACTGCGAGAAAGCAGTGGGGTGACGCTCCTCCGCCCACATGGAGGAGCCGCCCCTGCAAAGCTGTCCTGATAAATAACGCTTCCTGTAATAACCATGGCATCACGCCCATTTATTACCTGGACCTCATATTATCCATAATAATTTTCAACCGTGGTAACAAAACAACTTCCAGATTTAAGGTTTGTACACTGATTCCTGCATGTTTCCCTCCATTATGGGCTCTTTTACCCCACAGATTTTGCTAGGTTTGTCCTGGCAAAAGCCGTTGAGTAAAAGAAATTAGAAGCTTGGTGATCTGACACAACTTAGGATTCTAAATCATCCCTAAACTCTCATGTAAAAGTCAGGATTAATGTATTTCTCTTAATAAGGAAATTTGTATTCTCATCTTTCTTCAGCTTTTCTATGCTAGTGCAAACGTTCTGCAGTATTGTGGTTGTGCGTCAACCAGTTTCTGGTCACACCTTTAGCACCCCAGCAGTTTAATTGTTCTCCCAACAAACTGTTAAATACCAGCAGAGTTGATTTTCTCTCAATAGTTTATAGTGCCTAGTGCTATGGAACTTCAACAGTGTTTACTTTCTCTTCGCTATCTTGGGTAATCCAAATGTTTGCACTGCTGCTACATGATCTCTTCAGATTGGTTACTTTTATGACACTGAACTTACTGTTTTTGTTTACTCCGAGAAACTGCTTAACAGTCCCAGTGTGGGTGCTCTTCATCTAAAACACAGTTAAAGATTGGCTTCTCATTTGGCTTGTCTAACGTTTAGGTAGGACCACAGTACAATAGAGTGCAAATAGCACCAGCATTGCAAATGTTTGCTCTTATTTATGCGCTGCAATGTAGATTTACACCACATACATGAGTGACTTTAAAAGCTGTTTTTAACACTGCCATGCCAGCCCTGGATCACTGACAGAATATCGACAGTCAGAATATCGAGGTACAAAAATATCGTCGCAAAAATATCGATGTCCAGAATATTGAAGTCCTATCTACATAATGGTAAGTACAAAAATATCGAAAAAAAAATATATCGTTGTTAAAAATATCGTTGTTAAAAATATCGGTTTTTTTTAATGTTAAAAAATAATGTAAAATAAAGTAAATAATACATATAATTTAAAAAAAACATAGTTAAAATTATTAGAAAATGTTTAAAATTATAAGTAATACATATAATGTAAAAATAAATTGAACATATATGTCTAAAATATAATATATATACTTACTTAATAATATTTATAAATAATTATTTTAATAACTTATACATTGTTAAACAACATATTAAAAATTATAAATACATATATATACACATACACCAATAATATAAATTAAAAACAAAAAACATATATAACAAATTAAAATATTTTTTTAAAAATCATCTTTTTAAAATACATTTTACACTACATTAACTAAAACAGTAGAGAAAATATTGGATAGCGGAGGGGATAAAATTACTATTCCCACTCCAGAGAGTGCAACAGTAGGGAACGTGTTGGATAGCGGAGGGCTAAAAATTACTATTCCCACTCCACTGAGTGCAACAGTAGGGAAAGTGTTGGATAGCGTAAGGGTAAAAATTACTATTCCCACTCCAGAGACTGCAACAGTAGGGAAAGAATTGGATAGCGTAGGGGTAAAAATTGCTATCCCCACTCCAGTGAGTGCAACAGTAGGGAAAGTATTGGATAGTGAAGGGGTAAAATTACTATTCCCACTCCAGAGAGTGCAACAGTAGGGAAAGTGTTGGATAGCGTTGGGGTAAAAATTACTATTCCCACTCCAGATAGTGCAACAGTAGGAAAAGTGTTGGATAGCGGAGGGGTAAAAATTACTATTCCCACTCCAGTGAGTGCAACAGTAGGGAAAGTGTTGGATTGCGGAGGGGTAAAAATTACTATTCCCACTCCAATGAATGCAACAGTAGGGAAAGTGTTGGAAAGCACAGGGTTAAAATTAACATACTTAACAATTACATAATTATTATAATTAAATAACCAATTAATATTTAATTAATAATAAATTAATTATAAATACTAATAAATAAATATTAATAATTACTTTTTTATAATTAAATTACTTCCCACCCTATTCCCCTATAAACCCACAACCTGCTCCTAAAAAACACAATTAATATAATGATCAATTAATTAATTAATAAAAATTAATAACCAATTAATAATTAATTAATAATAAATTAAGTATATAAATAAAAATTAATATTTACCTGTTTTATATTTAAATTAGTTCCCACACTATTCCCCTATAAACCCACAACCCGCTCCTAAAAAGATAACAATATTAATATAATTATCTATTAATTAATTAATATTAATTAATAACTAATTAATAATTAATTAATTAATTAATTTTAAATAATAATAAATAAAAATTAATATTTATGTTTTTATAATTAAATTACTTCCCACCCTATTCCCCTATAAACTCACAACCCGCTCCTAAAAAAATAACACACTTAATATAATTATCTATTAATTAATTATTATTAATTAATAACCAATTAATAATACATTAATTTTAAATAATAATAATACAAAATTAATAATTACTTTATTATAATTAAATTACTTCCCACCCTATTCCCCTATAAACCCACAACCCGCTACAGAACTAAAATACGCAAAAATTAATTTTCATAAGTTATTACTGCTAAAAATTTAACACATATATTTAAAAAAAACTACACTTATACCAAAATATTACATCACATACTTTTAACACACATACTAAAATACAGAACACTAATATAAATATCGATATTATTAACAACGATATTTTTACAAACGATATTACTGTCTTTGATATTAAAAAAAACGATATTTCTTACCTTACTGTCGATATTCTGTGCTACGCTATACTTGCTGTCGATATTCTTGTACCTCGATATTTCAAACTCGATATTGTTGTAGTTCGAAATAAACAACTCGATATTCTGTCTGTACACCCCAGCCCTGCATTGTACTGAGCAATACTACTGCAGAAATCTGCCAAAAACATTATTCATATGTATAAAGCTGTATTATGGCATTAGCTAAATCACCATTGAGAAGAACTTTGACCCATCATGATTTCAAGTTAAGTAAGATTTGTCTAATATTAAGATTGGTGTGTTCTTGCAATTAAGCGGTGCAAAAAGCACCGTTTGTGCTAGATAAGCTATAGTAACCTTTTTCTTATGGTAAATGCCTACTTGTGAATATAAATACATTTTTCCATAATTCAAGTCAGGAAAAAACTAAAGAGATCACTCATGCTTTGTTTTAATAATTATCAGAGCTTTAGTTCAGTGTTGAACATAGGTAGTTGTTAAATAAATTGCAAAAATGACTTTATAAACACTAGTTTGTCTGTGCTTGAGAGCCTGGTCATTACTTCGTCTCTGCTGTGTTCTGTTCTCCTCAGCGGCAGAATTAGCTCTTTGATGAGGTCTGATAAACCCTTTCTGGGGAAAGGCAATAGGCGTGGGCTTACTGCCAGGCAGGGTGGGAGGAGTAACTACTGGTTTAATATTTGGACACTGGGAGAGGGAGTTGGAAGGAACAGCAGATGGTACTGACAAAGAACTCATCTGTAACACTAAAAGGTGCTAAAGTGTTGGGGACCTATAAAGCTGGTCTGCTTATGGCTAACCTGTCTCTACCACAAACACAACAAGATGATGGACGGAGTGCTGAAACTTTTCAACCACTCACCCTCAGTCACAGATCTGGGTTTAATCCATTGCTCTTTTGCTCACCATGCCACCCCAGTTTGGGCCCAGCCATATGCAAATTAGTCTTGACCCTGTTCCTCATGGGAACAGTCCTGCCCGAATTACCAGGCCAGGTCCTCCCTGGGACAGAAATAAGCATCCTGGGACCGGTCTCAGGGTTTCATCCCTCATCAGCCAGGCTGTAGCAGAGTTTTTACTGTATCAGAATTAGCTGTTCCATAGGAAGCATTGTGTCACAATATTACATTTTATATTGCTGTCTTGGCTTAGGAAACAGCTACAGAGTTCATCTATGGACTTTTAAAAATATTTATTATAAACCCCAATTCATTTGTAGAGTCGGATTTTACAATAAATAGTTTAGAACAGGTACGTTTAATAAGTTGCTTGTTACCTGCCTAAGGCGTTTGGAAGTCCACTTGCATGAGTTTCCAACTGTCACACAGGAGCAGAATAGCCCCCTTGATGAGGCATGAACTTGCTCCCAGAGCTGAGACAAAGGCCTTAGGTGTGGGGAGATGTTCTGTTTTTCCTGGCAGGCTGACCATCTGGGCTGTGCCCAGGAACTTAAATAACTTCATCATTGATGTCGATTCACCAAAATTCCAGGGTAGGCGAAAGTGACATCACACACCCTCTGACTTTAGTGGCACCAAAGGAAGTGACATCATATGACCTTTCACCCTGATCCTCCCAGAAAGTAATGTGACTTGACCTTAACCTAGATGACATCACAATAATTGACATCACTGAAGTTACTTTATATACGTGTTGTTAATAGAAAAAGCCAACACAGATATCTCTTTGGGAGTCACCCATATTAAAGTGCTGACGTAAAAAGTGGTGGGGTGTATGTAATACAATATTTGCCCTAAATTGTACTGAGCAAATTCAATGAACTATAACTCTTTTGAATGGGTTTAGGGGTAACAGGTCTCCCAAAAAGAATTTTTTAAAGAAAATTAGTCAATTAGTGCATTTGAAAGCAAATTATTCACATAAATCTGCTAAAATGCCATGGGCTATGAAAGGGCACGCACTCGTTAATTATACGTTTTTCATGGTGTGCCAAGCTAATGAAACCTGACGTACCATAGGAGTTGAACACCTTTTTAAAAACATTTGCTATGGATGCCCCCATATGCCAAAACAACCCTCCATTGTGCCAGGGTCGGCATTTTGCCAGGGTCTGCATTTTGCCATGGGTGCCCACTATAGGCCAGGGATGCCCTCTTATGCCAACACTTACATACAGCATGCTAGACCTGGAATTTTGTTATTAATGTTATCCATGTATCAAGAGTGACCCTTATGTCAAAATGCAACTCTAGTATAATAGGTCCAGTATTTTGTCATGTTTGTCCTTCCTCCTATATGCCACAGTTGTCATCCTTTATGCAAAAAATCCCATCCAGTGTGCTAGCTTGAGTATTTTGCCATGTGTGTCCTAAACCAAAAAGTACCTCCAGTATGCCTGCACCTGCCTTTTGCCATAGATGTTCCATATATCAAGTGATATCTTTAGTGTGCAAGGTCCCTGCCTGGTAATAATTGCCTCCAGTATGCCAACACCAATATTTTGCAAGCATAGTACATTCTCACTGATGCCAATTTACATTCACTAACTAACACAATTTCTCACCTACTCACTCTTACTCAACAATTGTCACCCACTTGCACTCGTTCATTCTCACTCTCTTGCACTCAATCTCACACATTGTCACTCATTATTACACTGATTAACTCACAGCTACACACTCGAGCGGACTTGCACTCACTCTTACCCTCACTCCATCATTCTCTTTCACCTTGACTCACTCAAACTCGCTTACCTACATTTAATCTCATTTATTGCCACTCGTATCACTGGCTGCCACTTTCACTCACACACAGATGCTCACATACACACACACTTGCACATAAACACTTCCTCTCTCGCACAAACACACTCTCACCCACAAGTACGCACACAACACACATTTAAAAACATTTTTTACTTACATGCTTCAGTTTTTAATATACGAAAAGTGAAGAATATACAATTATTCACTGTTATAATTAAAAATACTCTATTCACAATGAGGGGAAGCCTCCCCTGTCTTCTTGGCACTGATTTTGCCACCCCTGAGGCTAGGCTTCACAAAGGTAGTGCCACGGGTCGCAGTGAGCATGCCAGGGCTCTCAGCTGCGACCTCTGGTGACCCTAAAATTATGTTCTTGAGCTTCATAGGGGCCTATCCTGTCACAGACCGATGTAGGTAACACCTGGGCCTGACCCCTTCCATTGTCTCACTAGCAAGTCAGGCGCTAGTCCAGTGGGAGAGGAACGTTCCCCAGAACTGGTTTTGAGTGACCACAGAGGAGGGGTTGCTCATTTTCCTGGCCACAACTCTATGATGGGCACAGGATCTCTGCACAGGGGAAGAAAGGTTCTGCTGTGTTGTTTTTTGACAGAGATGGACACTGTAGGTTTTTTGTTGTTGCAACAAAACACACAGGAAGCACTGCAAAAGTGGGTATGGTCACCACAGGGACCTTTTACCCCACTGGTTAAGGAGTAGCCAGGAGTATCCTCCACCCCCAGCTGGCTCTGGGCATAAATGTGGCATCCTCAATACCCTGCTCAGATCACTTCTGTAGCTGTGGAAGAACAGAAGAGGACCTGAGAAGAGCCCTGAAGACTATACCACCTCTTCCTCTGGGTATCCAGGACAAAGAAGTGTACTCCAAGAGTCATAATACTCAGCCCCTGTTTGGGCTATCGGGACACAACAAACTTCAAGAGGCTTTTCTAGCATTTCCAGCTGACCAGTTGCAATTGGACCTGCTCTGTACTCTGCGGCTGGCCTCAGCTGGAGTGAGTTGGGAGCCCCCACGTTCTGTCCCCAAGGTGCTGGACCCTTTGCCGGTGTCAAAGTGTACTCCTCCTAAAGTTTTCTGAAACCTGGGACATGAGAACCAACAGATGACCAGGGCCAACCTACTAAGCTGATAAGGCAAGGGTGCATTGCTGCTGGGCCAAAGATTCAGGTTGCTCCTTCTACGTTCTTCTCCACTGCAGCAAATCTCATTCAGCGGGACCTGGCAGGAGAAGGTATTCAGCCAACTGAAGCTTTCTTTGGCTACAGCCCTGCCACGCTGAAAGAATCTGAGTTCCAAAAAAGTGACTAAGTCCGAATGCAGAAATCTTTTCCGGGCGAAGTTGTGAAAAGTACTCAGCCAAAGAGGGACCTTCTTTGGTTGTGAAATTCAATTTTCCCACTTTGAGTTTTCCCGCCAAAAGTCAAGGGCTTCATCAAGACCTTGTCCAGCGGCTATCAGATGACATGGAGCCCTCTTCGGTCACAGCCTGCTGCCTTGCCCTGCTGAGGATTTTCTACTTCCATTTCTAGCAATTAATTCAGCAGAAGGTAAAACTTTTCACTGGGATGAACCTGGTTCCTGTATCCAACTCGCTATTGGTCATGTTCGGCCTTAAACCTTAACTTTGTCCCGGTCAAGCACAGCCAAATAACCCTGATTTGCGCTTAATGTTTTTTGGTGTTATTTTGAACCCTAAACTTTAAAAATGTATAATTCCAGTTTTAGTGATTGGTTTTTGCCATTTTGGTGTCATTTTATTTATCAAATTTGACTCTATTTGTCTAAATCGGTGTTGGATTTTTCTTGTGTTTTACCTTTATCACTGTTAGTACAGCATAAATGCCAGCATGTCGAGCCTTCTCTGTGCCATAGTTACCGGGGGGTTGGGCTCAGGCTAATTTGTGGACTATGAGGGTTCTCCCTGACAAGGATTGTAGTTATTTTTGAGGGGAGTACTCACCCTCTCAAATAATAACTGCATATTCTCATGCTAGATATATATTTCGTTATCTAAAAATGAAATGCTTTAACAAGATCCAGTAGAAACAATTTGGTTAACTAATAATTCCACTTTATATGGACACAGATCTAATTATTTGGATGGTTTTCTCCTAGTTTCATTGTGTTGATGTCACAAATATAAGTCTTCATGTTTTGCTGTGCCAATGTCCACGGTTTCCTCTGTTAGTATTTAATTGATTCATTGTCCTCATCCATTTGATTTGGTATTCCTGCATCATTGACCCAATTTCACTGTGTGCTCTCTTTCTTCCTGTCCCAGTGTCTGTTTCAATTTTCCTGTCTCTGTGTTTGAATTAGCGTCTGCCCAACCAAGTGTTAGCATCTCCCCATTTCAATGCTAAATTTTCCCTCTTACAGTCAATGTTTTGCTGTCACAATGTAAGTGTTAGAATTTGGGTCTCTACTTGGCATAGGTATGTACTCTGTCCAAGTAGAGACCTCAATCCTAGTCAGGGTAAGTCACAAAACAATCCTACATTATCCTGTCTCACCCTCTGGTAGCTTGACACAGAAAGGGCATGCTTAACTTAGAAGGCAATGTGTAAAGTGTTTGTGCAATAACTCATACAACAACATAGTAAATACACCACAAAAAGACTCCACAACAGTTTAGAAAAATAGATGATATTTATCTGAGTAAAATAAGACCAAAACGACAAAACTCCAATGTGTAGAAGTTGAGATATTAAATTATGAAGAAATAAATGCAGTGAAGTGCTCAAAAGAAAGTAACGCTAAAAAGGTTACTTTAGTTCGCGCTGGACCGGGGCAAAGTCAAAGTTTGGCTATAGGGCATAGGCAGGGCCCGGTGAACAAAGTACTTGCCCTGGTCGCCAGCAGCGAGATGCGTCAATCTTCTCCACACAGCGAAGGCGATGCGTCGGTTCCGAAGACGGGTGCCGCAGTCAAGAGGCGTTGAGCGATGCGCAGGTTTCTGCCACGCAGTTGAGGGGCTGCATTGATCTTACCAAGCTGAAGTGGTGGTGATGTGCTGTTTGATGTGCCGATCTCTGGATGCAAAGTGCTGGTTCTTAAGCGATGCGCCGATTTTACTTCTGCAACTGGGTCGATGAGCTGGTACTGTTACATGCAGACAGGAGATGCGTCTAAATCTGTTCAAGTACCTGGACCACTTCTAATGAGTCAGGAGCAGGGGTAGAGACTTTGATTTCCCTGAGTCTCAAGCAATATGAGGCAAGACAAAAAGCCCTTGGAGATTACTTGGATGTAGGCAGATGCCAGCTCTCCTTTAGCAGAGTCAGAGAGCAGCAGGAAGCAGGGCAACAAGCAGAAAAGCAGGTCTTCAAGATCATCAGTCCAGTTGAGTCCTTCGAGTAGCACAACAGTTCTTCTGACAGAGTCCAGTTGTAGGTCCAGAAGTGTCTGATTTGTGTGGGTCAGGGACCCAGTACTTATAGCCAAAAGTGCCTTTAAAGTGGAGGTGACATCAACGGCTGACCTCTGAAGTGCACACAATCCATTTTATCCCAGTCCTGTCTGCCAGGCTACCCCTAGGAGGTAAATATGTGCTTTGTGTGTGGGCAGGACACTACCTATTGAAGTGTGTCAGCCCCTCCCATTCCTCCCTGCCCAGGAAGGCCCATCAGAATGCAGATGAAAGTAGATGAGTACTCAGAATGCAGATGAGCCTCACCTTTCTGTGTTTTTGGATGTCTAGAGGGAATGCACAAAGTGCAGCTGTCACCCAACCCAGACGTGTATTGGAGACAGGCTGTAAGGCACAAAAGAGCTAAGAGAAGACAACATGTCCACTTTCTAAAAGTGGCATTTCTAAAACAGTAAAGTTAAATCCAACTTCACCAGTAAAGATGATTTATCAAGACCATACCAAACATATGAAACATGAGAAAGCTACTCCTCTCTGATCAGGAATTACAGCTTAAAAATATATTAAGGAATTCCCAATGTTAGCCTATGAGAGGAGTAGGCCTCATAGTAGTGAATAACAAAATAGGCTGTTTGTCACTACCAGGACATGTAAACCATAAAAGTACATGTCCTACCTTTTACTTACATAGCACCCTGCCCTTTGGTTTACCAAGGGCCTTCATTAGGGGTGACGTGTATGTAATAAAGAAGGGAGTTTCAAATTTGGCAAGCAGTTTTAATTGTCAAGTCAAAATGGCAGTAAACTGCACACACAGGCCATGCAATGGCAGGCCTGAGACATGGTTAGAGACCTACTTAGGTGGGTGACACATGCAGTGCTGCAGGCCCACTAGCAGCATTTAATTTACAGGCCCTGGGCACATGTAGTGCATATTACTAAGGATGTCTAAGTAAATTAAATATGAAAATTGGGTATGAGCCAATGTTATCAAATTTTAGAGAGAGAGAGCACAAGCACGTTAGCACTGGTTAGCAGTGGCAAACTGCTCAGAGTATTAAAGCCAGCAAAAACTAGGTAAGGAAAAGAGAAGGAGGAAGGCAAATAGTTTGGGGTGATTCTTCAGAGAGGGCCATTTTCCAACAGCAAGTGTTTTCGTTTTGCTGACCCCTTGTCTATATCTATGTACCCCTGTTGTAGTATCCATGTAAATATCTGTCTTTCCCCTTCTCCATGTGAAACTCAGTGTTTCAGTTTTCCTATGCAAGTATCACACTGCCCCAATGTCCGTGTTCCTGATTCTCTGCCCCAGAGTCATTCTCTCCCATTTTGAATGTATGTGTTTTCCTATCCATGTGTGGATAATTTATTTACTTGTTTTGTTCCCTCATTTAGGATCATTATTTCTATATTGCCATAATCACTTCTATATATTTTTATATGCATGCAAAGATGTTTTGTATTGCTAGACTCCAATTATAATACATTTGTTTTCATGTTTTGTCACAAACTCTGTCTCCGATAGATAGCATGGGTATGAAAATGATGTCCTACTAACAGCTTTTATTTTTCAACGTTTGCAGGTAAACAGCCGCATTGACAATTTGCAAACACTCATCAAGAACTACAAAGGTCAGCTCGCTAAGCTTGCTCCACAGTTGCAGGCTGAACAGGAGCAGTGTGCCACTTATGCCTACCGCCACATAAAAGAGCTCCCAGCAAGGAGCATTCGAGGCCTGCAACAGGGGCTCCAACTCAAGGTGAGTCTCATTCAAAGATCTGATAAATGTTGTGATTAAGAATGCACTTCAATGGCCCAAGATTTGTCAAATTAATTTTGTGGCACGTTAGAATACTATACAATTCAAATACTGTAGTGAAAAGGCTAACATTTATCACCTGTAGAAAAGAGAGCTTCATACAAATCTAGAATAATTCCCATTATTTCCTTGTCTTATGGTTTTCTCTACACCAAATTAATGCAAACATCCGGCGTTATTAGAGTTGGATGGATGTGGTACCTCCACCAAAATATGGCGGATGTCCAATTTGCGCTATTAAGAGTGCATTGACCTGAGTGCTTCTCTAAATATAGTTGACTGGGTATCCACCACCTTTTGGAGGATATCCCACTCTGCTAAACACTAAGGGGCCGATTCCGATCTCGGCCGGTAGGGCTCCGAATCGGATTCGGATTTACCGGATCCGATTCGGAGCCCTGTTTCCCGACCGAATCGTACGCGGGTCCGGCCGAGCGAGTACGATGCAGGCACCCGTGAAATCTCCGACCGACTCGAACGCGGCTTCAACACGCTCCGACCGACTCGCATGGACACGACTCGCACCGCGCTATGGAGACGTATCCCGGCCGGGTAAGTACGATGCGCGCCGCGAGCAGTCCGACCGACTCGCGCCCGTCCGGCTCGAAAAGCTGTCGGAGCCGGACTTTGGGGTCCGCGTCGGACCCCCTGTACGCGTAGGTGCGCGAGTCGCACACAGGGGGAACCCATGGGTCCCCCTACCTGTGCATGTACGCCGCGATGCGCATGGACGCGTACACGCTGTAGGGGGCGCCCTTGTCCGCCTCGCACCCATTGAGTCAATGAGAGCCCGCGTACGCGTTGTACGACAGGCTCCCATTGACTTCAATGGAAGTCCGACCGACTCGAGTCCGATGGCATGCGTGCGCATCGTACTCGTTCGGTCGGACTGCCAGAGTCCGATTCGGTCGGAAATCTCTCCGGGTCCGGCTCGGTCGGGGAGATTTCCGGCCCGAATCGGAATCGGCCCCTAAATAAGGCCCTAGGCCCTTTATTTGGAAAAAAAGCGAGGAACACCACATTAACATGGATGTGTTAGACTTGGCTTAAAAAAGGTCCTGGTTTTTCTGAAGTATCACTGCAGAGAATAACCATATGATTCGACTTTAAAGAGAGAGGCAGCAAGGAAACCGAATCCCTTCTGTCACTGCATGAAGGGAGCACTAGATTCACTTGAGTGTTTTAGTTGTCATTGTCAACTCTTGATGATCAGTAGCCTCGGAAAACGTAGTTAGAGGAAATCAGTCTTATCGCTGACACGACTGCTTCTGTGGGAAATTGCCTTTGGCTTCATAGATTAACACTTAAGCAAAGACAAGATGTTGTGTTGCATAACAATCTGAGCCCTTAAATTGTTGGGAAATCCTTCCTGGCATTGTATGTGTTGGCACCGATAAAGTGCAATATTCAACAAAAAAGATGTTAGAATAGCAGCACACTTCATTTTTTAATTTTTGACAAAAATCATATGGGAGCCACGTACATTTTAAACAAGAATACAGAAATGCTCTCTTGTTATTCACATTGGAACCTTACAACTGTGCTAGCAGTGGCAGGGTGCAAAAAAACCCTTAAAAAGGAGTGTGTGTGAGAAAAGGACCAGAGGAGAACTGTAGCAGATTCACAGTCTTCTGGGTTTCTCATCACTGGTGTTTTTCACACAAGACTACATATATCAGTGACACACCTACTTGTCCTATTGTGTCTGTTGAACACTCTCCTTACTTTGTTCCTGCCTCACCAATGGATGGATTGTGGTGCAACCTTATAATATTTACCCTAACTGTGAAGAGAAAGTTAGCATACAGCTAGTCATGCAGAGGAGGCAGGCCTGGTGGAAACCAGGAGCCAACATACAGTGACATGGACAAAAAGAGAATGCTGCTGGTTCCCCTGGTGGAGAGGAGAGGAGTGACTGGTGTGGTGGCTCTCAGGTGGGCCGGTAGCACCAGCGCCCTATGGTTGAGATGAAGAACGGCAAAGCTTGCAGTGACCTGGGATTCCTTGAAGCAGGAGCAGGTGTGCTAGGGAGAGAGAGAAAAGAGGCACTGACCGGCTGTCAGAGAAAGGTGAGAGGCAAAATATGGCGACATCTAACTATGTCAGTCAAGTGTGACTATGGAAGGTTTCGACTTAGGAGGGACTTGACAACATTGAGGCCTTGCCTTTTGTGCCTCTGAACTAATGCGCAATGAGACCTGTTTGGGAGGTAGGCCACATGTTCAAATGGGAGTGTAGAAGTGCGGAGGAGGCATCCAGCCACTGAAAAGGGTCAGAAGAGTAGAGAGAAGGTCCCCACGAGTGGGCAGTAGCCAAGGCCTGGAGGGATTGAGAGTGAGGGCTGGTGCGATGCCTTGGAGTTGGGAGATTTAGGGCAAGTACTGGTTTGCACTACAAAAGGGGCCACTGGGGGGCTGGGGCCTTTGCATATCTTCGGGCCAGTGCATGCTATCGGCACCAAAGTTAGTGTGAAGGGAATGATATTGATTGCTGATGCGAGTGGTGTAGATGAGGACAGTGGCGGCTGGTAGGGAATGTCGGGGGGTGAAAATATATAAACAAAAACACTTATTTTTTCCGACGGCTACGTCTCTCCTACGCTTCTTTGCTCTTCCTGACTTCAGTCCGGAAGAAGCTGCAAGATGCACCCAGCACACAGGCTCCCCTGAGCCAATCACAACGCTGCAATGCAGAGTTGTGATTGGTCTGAGCGCCGTGGATCAGCACTCAGATTGGGACAGGGAGCCTGTGCATATTCCCCACTAGGCTGTCTATGCAAAGTGTGCATGGCTGCTTGGCCAGCCGAAACGGCCGGCCAAGCAGTCATGCGCACTTAGTGTGCACAGTCCACTCCCCCTCCCACCGTGAGCCACCAGCCCCGCCCCGACCTAACCCAGCCCACAGCAACCAAAAATAAAACGATAATAACCTTGTTATTATCGTTTTATATTACCCCTTTTCACTGCTCTAAGAGCAGTGGGGCGACGCTCCTCCGCCTTAGAGTAGGAGCCGTCACTTGATGAGGAGTGTGGGGCCACAGATGATTGCTACATATTGTGAATACTGCTCCTCAAACTACAGCAAGGGTGATCGAGAAGCACTGAGGCTGTCTTTTGGAGACTGAGACTGACATGGGGCTATCAGGTAGAGAAACCGAAAAAAAAGAAAAAGGTACAGGACAATGTGGAGTGGCGCAGAGGGGATACCAGAATGGTGTGCCTCTTTGTCTGTTGGACATGAAAAAAATTCAAAATAGAAGAGGGCCTGGCCAGAATTACACAGAGCACTGCAGCACAAGAAATGGAACAAGACAATATGCAAAGTGAGCCCTCGACCACCAATACAGATTTGAAACAACTTACATTGTAAGGCAACAAGGTGATTATGGAAAATGTTAATGGATGGCAATTATGTCAGCTCTCACGCTCAGTCCAACCGCTCCTCTATCGCTTGCCACTAGGAGCTGTTGCTCTCACCCCCCTGACTGCCGCAATCCTGCTCCGTTAAGCTGTGTCTTGCTTCAGACTCTGCCGCTGTCAGAGCCCGTGGTTAAGTCAGCATTCTCCTTATGTATAGTTAGTTGCTTGCCTCAATGCCCATTAAGTTATTGTGCAGTATCTTGTGCCTATCTTTTTGTCATGGTTTGTCAGCATTATTTTCCTGTTTTAGTTAGCATTGGTTACTTCAGTGCCCATTAGTAGTGTGCAATACTTTTACCCATCATTTTTGTCTCCTTTACTGCGCCACTGCCTTTCCTGCCATTTTCCTGCCCGCCCCCACCACCCAGTGCCCCGCCCCCTCCTAGGACCTACCTAATGGAGGCCCCAGCACTGTCACGCAGTAGAACCGCACAGTTGGAACGTCAAATGCATGCTGAAGGCATGACAAAGGCAAGGCCGTCCACGTCCGTCCACACTTGGACCATGCCCAGTGCCAGGAATACTGGCCCCAGGGGCGGCTCCTCTGCAATGGCGGAGGAGCTTCGCCCCACTGGCTCAGAGCCAGCATCAAAAAAATAAAACAATATTTCATTATCATTTTATTTTTAAGCCTCTGGCTCAGCCAGCATGTGCAGGTAGGGGCGGGGCCAAGGCATGGGAGCGGAGATGAGGAGTGCTACGTGCACTCCCTAAGTGCTCATGTGTGTTTAGCCAGCCGTCTCAGGCTGACCAATACACACATGCGCACTTAGGTTTCTCGAACCCAGCTGTATTGAACAGCCGGCTTAGAGAAACTCCACAGACTCCCTGACCTGAGCGGAGTGTCTTTCCAGCCCGCTCAGGCCAATCTTGCTTGTACTATTCCATGTAGGATATACTGTCTGACAAATGATGCGGTGAAGCAGGTGGGAGATGGGAGTTATTTTATGATAAAACGCTAATAAAGGAATTAAAGAAAAATAAAAGCATGACTAAAGGAGATAATATTAAAAATATTACTTTCCAGCATTATCACTAAACGCATTACATGGAAAGATTATTTACATAATGCAGGACATTCAAAAGTGGCAAATGTTATAAAGGAGACAAGTTGTAAAAAGGATACAGTTTGCTGACTCCTAATCTTCATTTCTTTTACTTATGTCAGATTTCTCCTTCGTTATAATTTTCCATCCACTTTATAATTTTATGGCTATTTTCCATTTAGTGAAGTATCTTCAACCTTTAAATAGGAGAGAAGTAAGTGTAATTTGTGGAGACGTGTAGTGTGTGGATATATATCCTGCTTGAATTTACATAATTATAAAGGGTCAAAATAACAAACTCCACCATTTTAGCAAAAGGATTTACATAATCCCTCCCAGGGGCATTAAGTAGACCCCTTCATCCCCTGCGGTAAAGGGGGCTGTACCTTCCAGGGGCCCCTATTCACTTTCTGTAAGGGGACCCCATAATTTTATATTAAGCCAAAGATTCCACCGTACTTTTTTGGCCGTTTCTTCTACTGTCATTACCATGTGCAGCCGGCAGGTTGCCCTGCTACTCCTGAGTGGGACAGTCTGCGGTCTAAAAAAATCCAAGTTGGCTGTGCACTACAACCATTTAAATCTTTGTTCGCCTTCACTGAGGCATAATTCCCAACTGCACAAAACTTTGCCGGCAAGGATTTTTTCTTTTCACACTCGAATGAAGAGCAATGTGTTGTAGAAGGTTATATGTGACTTTTGTTAGTTATTCAATGATACTATTTTTTTAAAATAGTAGCTGATTCACCTAAAAGATGTTAAGAGTTTCGAGTAACATCTCACTCATGAAAAATTCATGCAGTTTTGTTCACAGGGGGCAGTGCATTGACACCATATCTCCTATGTTTAGACTCAAACAATAATTTACCAGTGGTCAAGATGGTAGAGTGAGTGGACGTGCTTTGTGGTCCCTTCGCTCCGACCCCGGCGATTTAGCCTGTTGCCTCGGTGCCCGAGTGCAAACAAGTGCTTGCTGGGTCCTGGGGGCACCTAGGGGTCAACTGGATCGGTGTGTACAGGTGGGGGATTGCGGAGTGGAGAGACACCACGACAGAGCTGCCCGCGGCGAGTCCAGGCCTCGAGCCAGGGCCATGAGAAGATCCGCACCTGAGGGCGGCAACGCCAGCTGAGGATCGGGTGGCGTTGGCCAGCCCCTGGTGACAAGGTGTCTCCTGGCGGCGATCGGCCCTGGAGACAATTTGCCCACTTGTCTTGAGGTGCCCTGAGCGGGCTGGGTACCAGCTGATGTGGGGGCGGCCCGCAGGGCTTGTTGTCAGAGACCTGCTGGCCCTGAGACCTAGTATGCAGTGAGGACGGCTGCAGCAGTAGGAGTAGGCACACACCATAACTCCAGTGCCATGGATTGCCTGCAGTGGTAAAGGGCCCACAGAGAGCGGCTGATTTGAGGGCTTCCCTATTTTCCCCTCGGAGCTGGTATAGTTGAGAGTCCTATGGCGGGGGTCGTCTATGGTGGCGGAGCTGGAGCAGGCAGGCTGTCTCTGGGGCCTGCGGAGCCTGGTCAGGTGATGACTGTGGGCCCGGCAGAGTCAGTGCAGGAGAGCGCTGTAGTGCATGAAGGCAGCCCCGCTCTGCAATGGACCAGTGGAACGTGGTGAGTAAGCTACAGATGGGGGGGTCACGAGGCCGGCGGGACGTTCTGGGGGGCCTTCCATTGCCCCTCGGACCGGCCTGGACTTGATGCTGGTGCAGACCCCTCTTTTCCCCCACTACACTGACAATTGCATGAGGTATAAGGGAACTGCACCGGTTGACTAGAGCTTTTGACTGCCCAGGGGGCCGGCTCCTGATCTTCCCTAGGTGCCCTAGGGCTTACTATCGCAGACAGGTCCAGAAGCACCTGCATTGACCCTAGACCCTCATTGCCTGAAAAAGAGGCCTGCCCAGCTTGGCGGTGCTCCCGTGGGCTGTGAGGGAATCCCATTGGGGGCCTTTAGCAACGTGGGGTGCCCTGGGGGAACCAGAGGGCTCATCCGGAGCGGAGAGACAGCTGTGACTCCCCCTGCCTCCCACTGGGTTGTTCGCGGGCTGCTTCCCCCTCTGCCTGCCTGTTGCTGTGTTCGCATAGGGGCTGGTGACAGGCCCTGGGGGTTAGGGACAGGGAGCCCATAGCCCCTGAATGGCAGCGCCACGCACCAAAAAAGACCACTCCCTCAAGCACATGATTACAAGACCCTTCACCTCGCAACCACAGGAGCTCTCCAGTTCTTCAAGCAGACCGCCGTCTCCGGGGGATGTCGGGGATGAAGCCCCGTTCACTCGCTCCTACTTGGAGAGGCTATTCTCCTCCCTAAGGTACAATTTGCAGACGATCAAGAGGCAGTTGACGCAGGAGCTGCAAGGGGTACAGAAATAGGTGTTGGAGTTTGGAGACAGAGTGGACACCCTGGAACAACACGAGGTAACCAGAGACGAGGAGATTGAACAGCTCCGGCAGGAACTCATTTGACTTACAGACCAGCAAATAGATCTCCAGGCCCACACCGAAGACCTTGAAAATGAGTTGAGGCGCAACAATATTAGAATGAGAGGGGACCCTAGGGCGGCGGAGGCAGAGGACATAGGTGAACATGCATCGTCCCTCTTTGCCCAGATCCTGGGGGATATGCACGTGGAGAAATACGGCTGGACAGAGTACATAGAGTGAGCCCATCTAGGTCTGCAAATATGCCATCCCTGGACATTCTGGCATGCGTTCACAGCTTTCCCCTAAAGGAGCGGATCTTCCGCAGGGCCAGGGCCAACCCAGTACAATTTTGAGGTCATCCACTTCAGCTGTTCCAGGAACTCTCGACAATCATGCTGCAGAAAAGATGAGAGTTCCATACGGTGACTTCTTTTCTCTGCGACAAAAATGTCACTTACTCCTGGCTTGGTCTTTACGTGGGAGGGGAAGCTCCACCAGATCCGCTCTCTTAGGGCGGCTTGTGATCTGCTGCAAATCAATGCTCCTGATGGATCCTCCTTCAGTGCAGCGACGATGGGTCCTGGGACTGGAAGATGCTCACGCTGGAAGAAGAAACTTCATGGCATGGGGTTCATGGGGCCTGACCCAGCCACGATATCTCAGAAAAGAAAGCCAGTTCCACACTGAGGTGGCTCCTCTGGCATTATTAAACGCATCCACGGTGCTGACCAGGGCAGGGGGGGCCCCCACACTGGAGACTGGCCAAATATGGACCCCACTCTCAGTTTGTTTCCTGGATTGATGCTGATGCTGTTGGATGCCTTGTCACTTCCAGGGACTATGTTTCAGATGCCTGTTAGAACTGGGGGTCTCTAGTTGGCAATGGTATACACCTTTGACCAAATGGGGACCCTTGCTTCTAGTCAGGGAAAGGGGATTACACTACTGGATAACCCCTGCTCACCCCCTTGGTAGCTTGGCACGAGCAGACAGGCTTATCTCAGAGGCAGTGTGTTGAGCATTTGTGAACACATACAGTAATACAGTGAAAACACTACAGATGGACACCACACAGGTTTTATACAAATAAGTATTCTTTATATAGACTTAACACAAGACCACAAACGACAAAAATCCACAATACTGTACTCAAAATAGACTTAAAGATGGTAGAAGTAACTTAGTTCAAGATGATGATAAATGCGACACGTTTCTCACAAAAGTACCTTGGATGCGTAACGCAAAACAAACAAAGGGTCCGCAGGGAGGACGATGCGGCAAGCAGGCGCCTCGATGCGATGCGACGATCCGGTGCGATGCGATGAGAGTGTGCCCTTGGTGCGATGCGACGACGGGAAGATGATGCGTGCACGCCCGACGGCCGTGCGGCGAACTCTGTACCTTTGGAGCCGCGACAGGCCCTGCGACAAGCTTCTCCGGTGATGCGACGGCAGGCAGCTGCGACGGCGACACGCTTCTCGGGTGATGCGACGCGACCCTTGCGGTGGCGACACGCTTCCCCGGTGATGCGACGGCAGGCAGTTGCGACGGCGACACGCTTCTCTGGTGATGTGACGGCAGGCAGCTGCGACGAAGACACGCTTCTCTGGTGATGCGGCGGCGGCCTCTGCGGCGGCGACACGCTTCTCCGGCGATGCGACGGCAACAGCTGCGACAGCGACACGCTTCTTCTCGTTGAGTCGCGCTTCTAGCTCCCAGCGACACGCAGGCTTCTGCAGACAGAATCCCCAGCAAGGGAATTCAGGAGGGAGCTGGTGGTGAAGTCTTGTAGCCCTGAGACTTCAGCAGGAGGCAAGCTCTAGTTCAAGCCCTTGGAGAAATATTCTGCAAGATGATGAAAGTTCTTTGAAAGTTCCTTCTCCTTTCCTTGGCAATGAAGACCACTGCAGGCCAACCCAGCAAACAGCACACTGGCAGAGGAGCAGTCCAAACTCCTGCAGCTTCCTTGGTTCTTCTCCTTGGCAAAGGTTTGTCTTGTTGTTCCAGAAGTGATCTAAAGTCTTGGGGTCTGCGCCCCAATATTTATACTAGCAAATCCTTTGTCCTCTGAAGGCAGAGGGTCCTGTACCTAGTCCAAACTAGTTCTGGGTGCATTCTGCCAGTGCACACCTTCTTCCTTTGTCAGTGTGGGCCAGGAACATCAGACGCACCACAGGAGGTGGAGCCAGCATTGTGGAAGGCAGGCACAGCCCTATTCAGGCCCAGGTGCTACTCCTCCCACCACTCTGCATGCAGATAGGTCTATTCAGCCCTGTGCTGTCTCACCCTGTCTCCTGGAGTCCCCCAGCCCCTGTCACTCACAAAACCAGACATACAATACACAAGCTAGCAGATGCAGACTGGATGGTTAGGCAAGAAAATACCTACTTTCTAAAAGTGGTATTTTCAAACACAGAATGTTAAAACCAACTTCACTAAAAGATGTATTTTATCATTCTGAGTTCAGGCATACTAAATTCGAATTTCTACCATGTTCCCTGGGTCAGTTAGGATTATAAGATGTTATAATCAAGCTGCCCATTCTGGCCTATGGGGACAGGTAGCCTTGCAATAGTGAAAAACGAAATTGACTGTAATTCACTATCAGGACATGCTACACACACCAGGGCATGTCCTACCCTTTACATACAATGCACCCTGCCCTTGAGCCTACCTTAGGGGTGACTGATATGTAGAAAAGGGAAGGTTTAGGGACTGGCAAGTGGGTGCACTTGCCAAGTCAACATGGCAGTCACAGACTGAACACAGGCTCTGCAATGGCAGGCCTGAGCTACACTTTACAAGCTGCTTCTGTGGGTGGCACAACCAGTGCTGCAAGCTCACCAGCAGCATTTGATTTACAGGCACTGGGCACCCATGGTGCACTATACTAGGGTCTGACAAGTAAATCAAATAATCCAATCATGGAGTCACTAATCAATACATCAATTTACCATAGGGAGCACTTGTACTGTGGCACTGAATAGCAGTGGCACAGTGCCCAAAGCATCTAAACCAGCAAAACATATCAAAAACAGAGGAGGCAATCAGTGAAAAAATGGAAGGGAGACTCACGCCAATGGTACCAGGTCTAACAATGCCTTTTTCTTTTTTTCTCATAGTTCTGTTTCTCATTCGGGATGTTCAGAGGGTACCAATATCCTTAGCTTCTAGGTTATACATGATGAGGTTTACACACATGGGGGGCACTCTCACACTAGTTCATACTACTGGGTGAAGCAGGCTTGGGTCTTGGAATTGCCCTCTAGCATGCATCTACCCTTGGATGTTAGGTGACCTTTTGAGGGAACTCCAGAGGCTAGTCAAGTCTGTGGAGATTGAGCCGAGATCTCTCTCTGATCACTCGGCGCTCGTTCTGGAGCTGCATACTCCACGGGTAGGAGATGCCCCTAGGATGTGGAAACTCATGGGAGATGCTGCTTCAGAAGCCTGAGGTGGTGAGTTAGATTAGGAAGGCCATTTTTAACTATATTAAACTCAATGATACATCTGACATGTCTGTGTCCATACTCTGGGACACCCTGATGGAAGTTATTAGGGGTGAGTTTATTGCACCCGCAGCAGCAGATAATAAGCTATGGAAGGTCAAGAGGGCTGAACTCCAAAGGCAGGTGCGCAAACTTGAACATATCCATCACCGCGGCCCCGAGGCTATGGCGCAAGCTAGAAATAGGCAAAAAACAGCTGGTTAGACTTAGATAGGGCAGAGTACTCTCTCCTTAGACTAAAGCATTCCTTCTATGTGGGGTGGAATAAGTGCGGGAGGCTCCTGGCAAACAAGCTTAGAGCCCAGAAACAGTCGGCAAGAGTTGATTCCCTGCGGACCACTGTGGGGGCTCTTGTCGAGGTAGATGAGCTGATATCATCCCAGTTCAGAGAGTTCTACAATGCCTTATATTCAGAGCAGTCCCTCCCCTTTGGGAATCCGGCACGTTACCTCCAAACCGCGACCACGACAAGGCTGAATGAAGCGCAAGCGGCCTAACTGAACTCTCTGATATGCAGGAGGAGGTCATAGCTGCTATCTCCAGACAGAAACTTCTTAAGTCCCCAGGTCCTGACAGCTTCCCAATAGGCTTTTAAAAAATCAATTGCCCTGAACTAGCGCCTATTCTCATGAGGCTTTTTAATTCAATATCGGACACAGCCACACTCCCACCCTCGATGCAAGTGGCGACCATTGTCGTCATTCCTAAGCCTGAAAAGATAGCCGGCTTTGTGCAAACTATCGCCCCATTTCTCTCTTGAACGTTGATGCAAAACTATTCACTGGGGTCCTAGCAGCCTGTCTCAATCCATTTATGCAGGGTCTCGTAGCCCCTGATCAGGCGGGCTTCATCCCACAGAGGCAGTGCGCTGAT
This sequence comes from Calotriton arnoldi, assembly GCA_963921515.1. NCBI lineage: Eukaryota > Metazoa > Chordata > Amphibia > Caudata > Salamandridae > Calotriton > Calotriton arnoldi. The sequence continues at coordinate 340,783 of CAWUFW010003787.1, read as the reverse complement.
AACAGAAAGCCACTCCTCCATGTCATAGATAAAGCCAACTGGGTCGAGAGCAAAGCAATGCCGTTATCGGTCAATATTGAGAAGGCATTCGATTGAGTGCACTGGCCCTATATGGAGGCGACACTGGCCCATTTTGGCATGGGGGCACGATTCTGCTCCTGGGTCCTCAGCAACTACGGGACCCCACATGCCTCGTGCGAGTCAATGGGCGAAACTCTGCGCGCTTTCCAATCAGAAGGGGCACAAGGCAGGGGTAACCCTTGTCACCCCTTCTATTTGAGCTCTACATGGAGCCATTCGTGCAGAGGGTGAGGGACCATCCTCACATCAAAAGAGTTCTCTTCGGCGGGGAGGAACATCTGATCAGTCTCTACGCTGACGATGTCATGGTGATGTTAGACAATTCCCGTGAGTCTCTACACCACTTTTTAGAGAAGCTGAGGGAACTTGGGGAGGAGGTGAACCTCCATAAGTCACAGGCCCTTAACTTAGCTGTTTCGCCACCATGCTGGCTTCATTGAGCCAGACTTACCCGTTGCAATGGGTGACTCTATTCTCTATCTCAGGGTACAGATGACTTCGACACTGGAGAAAATAAAAATCCTTAATTATCGAAACTTACAAAAGAGAGTGCGCTCTGACCTAGACCGCTGGAGACACTATCCACTGTCACTGCTATGTCACATCGCGGCCCTGAAGATGACAATCCTCCCCAAGATAATCTTCCTCTTCCAGACCCTTCCCCGACCCCGCCGACGGGCACGATCTCCGACCACCATTTTATCTGGGTGAGTAAATGCCCCCGAATGAAACAGGAGTTGAGCTGGCGTCCATCAGCTGAGGGAGGACTCAGAGTGCCAAGCTTACTCCATTACTACTGGGCAGCCCAGCTTCGCTACCTGGTTGAGTGGTTCAGAGTTGAATCTGAGAAGCTGTGGCTGTTTATGGATCGAGCACTTGCTGGGACCTCCTTGGGGAAAGTCCGGTTCTTCTTCGCACACACAGAGCCCCCAGTCTCTACATATACCCGATTATGAGCTCCCTGCTGAGAGTGTGGGACACTTGCTCCATTAAGAGGAACCTCACCTCTTTACCCTCCCACTGATGTCAGTGGTCAAAAACCCAGCATTCACGCAGGGTATGGAGCCCAACTTCCGGATGTGGCAGGAGGCCAGGTGTCAGGCGACTGGGCACTTTTTTGATCAGGATGGTCCCATTACTTTCGGAAACCCTATCCCTGAGGATGAGTGTTTTCGCTATTTTCAGATTAGACACTGGATCTTACATCCATCAGTTAGGCAATGGACACAGAGGCCACTAACAAAATATGAAAAATGGCTGCTTGCTAAAAGGTCAGATAAGAGTCTTATCACAGAATAATACACTTTGCGTCTCCCAGCAAGGACTGTGGACAAATCACTGGCCCAATTACGTTGGGAGATGGAACTGAGAAGACAGCTCACCCATAAAGAGTGGCAAGACATCTTTTACAGAATGAAGCATACTGCACACAACGCATCTAGCACAGAAACAGCAGTAAAAATTGCTACCTATTGGTATTTGACCCGTTAGGCTACACAGAGGTAACACTGCCCATAGTGATGAATGTTGGCGACAATGTGGGGCTAAGGGCATGCTTACCCACATCCTCTGGGACCACCCAAAGGTGTCTTAATTTTGGAAATCCGTGTTGGATGACATTGATACCTACTTGCACACCCAGCTCCCCCGATTTCCATCATTTACCATGCTGGGACTCCCCAACGCCCTCAAATACCCGCTCACATCATTAGTATAGATCTGGGGGCATCCCACCAAATCATCTTGGCACGGTGGAGCACTACTACGATACCGACACACCTAGGGTGGCATCAGCACCTTTGGTATGTTCTTGGGATGAAAAGGTTGACCCTCACCCTCTCTGCACAGGGCGACACATACAGAACCCTCTGGCAACCATTTCTAGCCCTCTTGTTTCAAGACTCCAGAGAACTAACCTTTCCCCGCTACTTGCAGCTATTATTTCTCACAGACCCTGCCTCGACAAGGGATAAAGAGGCCTCTGAGTGACACTTGTTTGTTAGCTTCTTTCCATACACTCATATTGCTATTGATACTCTGGGAAGGAGGGGGAGGGTTGTGGGACGGGGTATGGGTTACTTGAAAAGTTATGTTTTATGATTGTAATTTGGTCGTAAGTGGATAGTCCACCATGCCATGTTTGCAGGTTGGGTAAGCAGATAAAGCTGCAACAATAAAAACAAATTTAAACCTAAAAAATAATTGAACAGAAATGTCAGCAATGGAAAAACTACTTCCTTTGTATTGACGGCTCTGAGGAAATCTTCTTTATGGATTAAAAAAAGGGGTTGCCCTAGTGCTGTGCTGAGTGCTGTGCAGTGGTGACTTCTACCAGTAAATGTCAGTCTTATCAGAGACCATGTTGCTTGCAGACATCTAAGTGGGTGAACCTTTAAATAGCCATTGCCACTGTGGTCTAGAAAATTGGAAAAATTAAGTTTGTAAGAGAAAAAAATGGACATTATCCCTGTTGGTCTCTCTGTAATTGTTTTCCTTCAGGAATTTCTGGGTTTTAAAGTGTATCTTTGTGTTTTAAAGTGTATGCTTCCAGTAATAAATAATGAAACTTCTATTTATTACCTATTTTTAATTGATTTTTTGGAGGAGTTGTTATCTTTTTTTAAAAAAATATGGATTTGAGATTGTAATGAAACAAAAGTTATCAGTATCAAACGTAATGTAAAAAAATGTTTTCATCCCACGAAATATTGTATGAAAATCTAACATACACATTAAAATATGAACTAACCTAAAAAATTGAAAAAGAGAAAACTATCACTCCGATGAAAGAGCACTGTAGTCTGCCAGCAGCCCTATCAATTAATTTGTTTCTTTAAGAGGCAATAATGCCCTCTCATTCTACAAAATTCCCTTATTGAACTTGAAGTGATGTCTGCTGGAGTGCTTTTCTAGAGAAGTGGAAGTGAAAGAGAAAAGTGGTAGCGTGACTGTAGAAATAGAAAAGGTGAGCAATGAAAACAAATAAGCACAAATCTTACACAGAGATTATATTAATGTCCTGGTTGAAAACATGTTGAACAACGCTAAAAATAAAAGACGAAAAGTGGATGTTAAGTCTTTTGTAATTCAAATTAAAGAAAGAAACCATATATTCAAGTTAGCAGTAAAAAAATAATTAAAGCTGAAGATCAAGCATGCTTTCCAGAATGAATAAAACCGAAATCAACAAGAAGGGCCGAAAGAAGAATTTCAAATAAGAACATTCAGTTTAACAGTGGGTCGAAGAAAGGGGTAGACAAATAACATACAACATGTTCAGTCACAAAGTGGTATGACCTTTAAGAAAAACACATTGGGCACTATGTAAAATTCAACATTCCTGAAATTGCATCAATCTCTACATTTAAGTACTTTTTAGCAATAAATGGGATATGCCAGATGGAGGAGTGGCACTGACTTTCAAAGATATGGCCACCATTGGCCATGCGGGGTGGAGGGTCGGCTGCCAGCTGGGGTTGCGTGGAGGGCTAGGACGCAGCTTGCAGCCAATACCCTCCTGCACACAGTCAAAAGCTATGCTCAGTGACAGAGTTGGGTGAATAGGCTACAAATAAATAGAATTTCAATGAATAAAACAAAGGGTAATGTGATGTTATAGTTAAGATCTTACTTTATATTATAAATACCTTAGGAATTCACAGAAAAAAACAAAAGTTAAAATGATGTTTTAGGTAGGTAAGTTAATAATATCTTACTTTACATTAAAAAAACTTTAGAAATTCACTGAAAAAGCCTAAGAGTAAAGTCACTTTATAGTTAGGCCATGTAATAATATAAATAGTATCGTTTTACAACAAAAACAAACACTGACTCTCACAAGTTATATTTTACTGAGCTGATTATAACTTGAGCCCCAGCCATGCTCTGTTTATGACTTCACATATTACATCACTCATGACATGTTAAATTACATCATTGATGACATCACTCCATCACCCCTCAAGGGCTAGGTTGTGAGGGTATCCTTACTCTGTCCCTTTGTATGTTATTTAAAAAAACACATGACAAGGGGAACAAATCCCTGAATCCTGAAATGGTGGGTGCAACATTGCTGTTGATGTTGCAGCCAGCCAGTTTGATTGCTCAGCCTTGCGGGACCGAGGAGCCCAATGGATACAAAAGCTTTCTTGGCCAATAAGAATGCTTTATTTTTTTAATTTGTGGTACCGCAGGAGTACGGCAATACCAACCGTCCAGCTATCACTATATTTTGACCTTTCATTTCTTACACCGATCTCTGTATGCTATTGTGTATAATGCTCCCTTAAAGTGTGTAGGATTAGCATCTTGCTAGACATTATTTTTCCATGAATCCTCCGAGTTTAAGCAAGGCTGATAATAAGAATAAAATTAATCATCATCCTCATCATCATCACTCATAATATTATTTATGATTTTATTTTTGATTTTTCAAACATATTTTATGTAAAATTATCATCAGTAATGTTCTATCCAGAGCTCATGAATTGGTGCTTAGGTTTCTATCATATGTTAGAGCCTCCACCAATTCTTACCCTGATCAGTACTCAAACTCTCAACCTATTTTAACTACACTATTCCTGCAAAGCTTTTTAAGAACTACCAACTTGAATTTGGAGTCAATGTTTCAAGTAATGACTAAATAATCGGTGAGGAAGAGAAGTCCTTTTCAAAGTGAAGAAATGCAATATCAAAACACTTCTGAAAGATATGCTATTGGTAGTGTTTATGATCAATTTTAAGCCCACGTATCAAGAATTGACCCATCCACTACTGTTCTCTAATTATACTTTAGATCACCCTACACTTCCTACCTTGATCAATATTCAATTCCTGAACATATTTTATTTAGAAGACACTATTCCTGTACAGCTTTTTAAGAGCTAGCAACCACAATCTTCTGACAATTTTGCCAGAATATAGGAGCAGTACGAGCAGGAACAGTTCTTTTTATGTTTAATTTCTTTATTGTTTTTATAAAATTGCAATAAAATAAGCACAAAAGCAAAAGAGATATGCAATATATCATCCCACAATCGTAGGAAAGCTAGTAGACTTGGCAATATCAACATCCCCTAACTCCCCCCTCACACCTGGTGTCCCTCCCTCTCCCCCAGCTCCCCCCCGCCGTCAATTGCCTGTCACTAATCATTTCTCAGGGAGTATTCGATGTAGGTTCAGTGAGTCGTAAAAAGTCGTAAATATTTGGGACAAGTGAGTTCCTTAAATTCTGAGGAAAGCAGCGCCAAGAAGGATTTCCAGAGAGCAGGGAATGAGGCGCCTTAATTGATAAGGGAGAGGGAGATTCGCTCCATGCCAAGAATGCGCCACACCCGATGTAGCCACCCAATGTGAGTAGGAAGGCGGGTCGTTCCCCAATGTGCCAGGATATTTTGAAGGGCTGCTCCCAGTGCCAGTGCTATTTGACGCCCTCTGTGTGATTTAAGAGGGAATGTGAGAGCATTAGGTAGGCCTAAGAGAATGTATGCTGGGAAACCGGGCAACTCTGTGTCAAAATGGGTGTCAATATCCTTAAGTACCTGTGTCCAATAGGTGGTTAATTGGGGACATTCCCATAATATATGCGTCAGGGTACCGGGCGACCCACAACCGCGCCAGCATAAGGGGTCTCTTGTCGGGTTGCCCTTGTGAAGTCTGGAGGGAGTGAGATACCAGTAGGTTGTTATCTTGGTGGCGCTCTCTATACTCGCAACATTACGTGCAGTATGCCTAGTTCTGTAGTATATGTCTTACCATTTGCGCTGTGTGAGAGTGCGTCCTAATTCTAGATCCCATCTTCTTTGACTCAGAGACTTATGAGGTGTTGCGGCTTGTCTTATTAAGCAATATAGCTGAGATATGAGGTGGGTATCAGTAGTTTTAGATAACATCCACTTCTCGAATGGGGTGAGGTGATGTTGCACCTGAGGGCGGACACTGGAATGCATAACCCAGTGCCTAATTTGCTGATAGCGGTACCGTTCCTTTTTGAGGAGTCCCTGTTGTGATCGGAAGTCTTCAAAGGATATCGGGCCTGCCTCGTCAAAGAAGCGCCCGATAGACCTGCAGCGGTAAGTTGCATCCCTAGATATGATATTGCTACTGGGGCCCATTGGATGGGAGATGCGCTTTGCAGTTCTTTTAGTGTGTTGGGTTTCGGAGTGAGACTAAGAGCTTGTGACTTATGGACGTTAATTTTGAAGCCCGCTGCCAGGTAGAATTGCTCATGCTCGGACAAAAAGGCCAGGAGGGAGGCCAGAGGATCTTCCAAAGTCGCTATTATGTCGTCCGCATATAAGCTGAGTGTGTGTTTGTCCCCCCCAAAGTGTATTACGGTAATGCGCGGATTATCCCGAATCCTTTGGGCCATTGGTTCCATATAAATGGCAAAAAGCAGGGGGGAAAGGGGGCAACCCTGCCGTGTGCCTCTCTGAATGGGGAATTGAGTAGATGTATAGCCATTCACACGTACCGTGGCCACTGGGCTGGTGTATCCGCTGAATACCCAAGCTATGAATCGTTCGGGAAGCCCAAAGTGCCGCAAGGTCTCTTCTAAGTATGACCAGTGGACTCTGTTGAATGCTTTTTCCGCATCGATAGGTAGAAGCATGAGTTCGGTGTCAAAGAGTTGGGCTTTATCTATTATGTGGAGTAGTCGTTTAGTGTTATCTGCACATTGGCGGTTAGGGACAGATCCTGCCTGGTCCTGATCTATCAGGCCAGGAAGGAGAGGGGATAGCCGCGATGCCAGGATTCCGGTAAATAACTTAAAATCAACATTAAGGAGGGAAATGGGCCTGTATGAAGCACATTGGCGCTTATTTTTTCCTGGTTTACGTATAACGATCACTGAGACCTCTAACATTGTTTGTGGGAGAGTCGATGATGTTCCAATGGCGTTATATACTCTGGTGAGGACTGGAGCTAGTATAGAGCAAAAAGTTTTGTAAAATGAGGCGGAGTAGCCGTCTGGGCCAGGGGATTTGAATGGTTTTTGCTTAGAAATAGCTGACATTACCTCCTCTATTTTAATAGGGGATTCGATGCCCTCTGCCTGGCTTTGTGTTATGGTGGAGGTGGGTACTCCCTGGAGGTATCGGGCTGGGGTCTCTAGAGAAAGGTCTAGTGCTTCATAGAGACCTGCATAAAATTGGTGAAATGTTAAGGCTATTTGCCGATCGGTGACCATCTCCTCTCCCGTAGAGGCAACCACGGAGGCGATGCCAGATGCTTGTCTCTGCGTCCTTAATTTGTGGGCCAACAACCTCCCTGCCCTATCTCCCCCCCGGTGTAAAAGGTGTGACGGAGCCTGAGTGCTGCGTGCTCTACCCTATCTATATCTAGTGCTGCGAGCTGAGAACGTGTGGCTTCAAGTTGTCTCCAAACCCTGGGGGCCCCTGTCCTCTGATATATGCGCTCTAGTTCTTGTGATTGTTGCATCAGGAGCTCTCTTTTTTCCCTGCGAGCTTTATTGTCTGAGGCTGCAATTGCCATGAATTCCCCTCTGACCACAGCTTTTAGGGCATCCCAGAGGGTGGCTATGGGGGTCTCAGTGGTATCATTTAATTCTAGGTAGTCCTGCAGGACCTTTGAGATCTGCTGGACCACCTCCGGGCGGTGTAGTAACGTGTCCTGGAGATGCCCGGTCCGTGGCGGGGTCTGGGCCCCCGGCAGGGAGAGGGCCAGAGCGACTGCTGAGTGGTCTGAAAGTGTACTTGGTAACATCTCTATTTGACGGATACAAGGTCGTAAGCTTTGTGTGCCCAGGAAGTGGTCTATCCTCGCATATGTCTTGTGGGAATGTGAGTAGAATGCGTATTCTCTGGTTGTGGGGTGTTTGTCTCCCCATATGTCAAACAAGCCTGCATTTTTAAGGATCTTTTGTCCCTCTTCTGAGAGGGCCCCGGTCTGCCCTTGTCTCTGGGCCGATCTGTCTAGGGCGTTGTCGAATGCTATATTTAGGTCCCCTCCCAGTAAGATTGATCTGTCGGGGGATGCACTGACTTCTTGTACTACCTTTTGTAGAAATTCCTCTTGTCCTTCATTGGGGACATAGACTGACCCGATTGTGAGTGTTTGCGAGCCCATGTGAAAAGAGTATGCCAACAATCTACCCTTTAGTTCCACTTGCTTAAGTCCTAGCTTTCCCGGAAATTTATTAGAAATGAGGATGGCTACTCCTGCTTTTTTCGTAGATAAAGAGGAAAAAAGTTGCTGCGGGAAAGCCCTCGACCGGAGTCTGTGTGTCCCCTGGTAGGAGGTGAGTTTCTTGAAGAAGGCATATGTGGGCTTCAGAGTGTTCGAGATATGATAGAATGACACAGCATTTTATGGGGCTATTAAGCCCTTTAACATTCAAGGTTAGGATCTTAAGAGTCTCGGACATTGCAACTGACATGAGGTAAGGCTAAGATATCTCGCTGCGATAAGGAGGGGAAGGTACCATGGGTCTGTATCAGCGGGTCAGTCTGTTTGGGCCTATGTCGAGATAGCGCGGGGAGCTGGCGGGACGTATGGGCAGAGCGGAGTGGGGGGACGTGAACTGTACAATAACTCCAAATACACATAATAAACTAACAACATGTCACAAAACAATATTGTGAATGTCCTGGGTGTGTGTACCCACGGGAAGAGGGGGGGAGAATTCTAGATCTTTATGCCGCACCGCTCCCCCAGGCCTCCGCCGATTGGTGCTGGTTAAAGAAGTACTATCAGGGCTTTGTGCTCATGGGGGGTCTGCAAGTCCAAAGACTGGCCTTGGGCCGCTCACGCCGGCTCGGTGGAGTCCTCCCCTAAGGACGCCAAAACTGCTTGCCGCTCTTTAGCTATTGTCACCGGGTCACGACGCAGCCCAGTCGAGTTGTGACCAATCGTTTTCCAGCTGCCTATTTCTCGCCCTCTGCCCGACCCGGCAGTCGAAGGTAGGCTTGCCGTGGGGTCTTCCTGGATGTCGAGGATTTGGCGGGCTTCTTTCACTGAGCAAATTTTTTGGATCTTCGCGTTGAGGCGGAGGATGAGGCAGAATGGATGCCCCCATGAGTATGGGATTTTGCTGTCCCGAAGGTGTGCCGTGATATGCCGGAAAGCTCTCCTTTTCTGAAGCGTACAGGCTGCCAGGTCTTGAGAGAGGAGAGGCTGATGCCCATGGTACTGGATTGAGTGGTTGTCCCTGGCAATCTGAAGGATGCGCTCTTTTAGTTGGAAATCGTGCACACAGGTGAGGATATCGGGAGGTGGTGCCGGGGAGGGTCTTCTCGGGCCCACCTGGTGTGTGCGGTCGAGCTTGATCTCCAATTCGTCCGGGGCGTCCAGGATCGATCGAAAGAGGCCTTCTACAAACAATGCTACGTTCTGGCCCTCCACTCCGTGTGGGATATTGAGAATACGTATGTTGTTGCACCGAGAGCGTTTCTCTAAGTCTTCAGCATGTGCTTGGAGGTCTAGGTGTTGATCCCTGAGACGAATATCTTTTTGTTGGAGATGTTCGATTTCTTCATTTCTGCTCGAGCTCTGTGTCTCTAACGTATCCACTCTATCTTCTAAAGAGTCAACATCTTTCCTCACCTCTCTAATCTCCTGCTCAAGTTCAGTCTTTATCTGCTTCAAGTTTTCCCGTAGAGAAGCGAAGAGGGTTTCAATAAATGGTTGCGTGAGCGGGGCCTCGGTGTCCTGAGGTCGGCAGACTCCAACATGTCTGCGCTGCTTGATCCGGGCGCCTTGAGCAGTATATCCTTGACCAAACGCTCCTTTTTAGGTCTCGCCTGAGCCAGCGCATGCGCTGCTCTGGCCGAGACATTTAGTAAGTGGGCTTTTAAAAGTCTGACCACACGCTTTTGCTGGCCTCAAGCTTGCGGTTACACGCGCGGGCACAGCCGCCATCTGGCTTTCCTTGCGGCACCCTTACAGCGTGCGATGAGGCGCCATCTGGCTTTCCTCTAGCTTGCTCTCCCAAGCGCCTCGCTCCGCCCATCTCTTGCCCCATTTCTCCCGCTCTTTGCCTATCGGCCCTCTCTCTTCCCCTTTCTACTCTAGCTCGTAATCATGTGACTGTGTTTATTTATTTTTTATTAGGCATGGACGCAAGCAAGACTCGAACACTGTTCCCCTGTTCTACAGTCAGCAGCTTTAAGATGTTACGCCACGGCCTTATTTCAAATATTCCTGGGCATAGATCGGTGTGTTTGGGTGGGAGTCCCTGTGTTTCTGTTATTTTTTTGTTTGTTTCACATGAAAGAAACGATCCAGTCAACAATGTCTGTCCAAAGACAAGACTATTGTATCTCCTTTCCAAAGCTCGCACGCTCTCAGACACATCTCTACGTCCTTCGGGCTGCAGCAAGTTCGTAGGCGTGACTCCAAGCTCCACTGCTTGCGCAAGCGCTCTCAATTCACGTTTCTAGCTCCCCGAAGCACTCCTGGATGATTTACAGCTCTCCAGATGTTTCAGGTCCTGCTTTTACAGGTTTCCAATGTGCTTCAAAATTCTTCTACTTACATTTCCGATGCACTGTCCTGTCCACTCCCACGGTCAAGTGTTTACAGTTCACCAATATGTCACCACTTCCGGTTTACACTGTTCAGCTACCTTGCAGCCTTAACAATCGGGCTCCTTGGTTCTCAGCTGATTACTTTAGAAAACCTCTCTATCTACAGGTCTATTTTAGTGCTTGAAGTGATGAGGGCAGACAGCAGCTTGCAGGTACATCTTTATTAGTTATAATAATATCCCCAGCGGAAACGCGTTCTGTACATTTTTTGTTAAAAATGGTAACCATCTCCTGCATTTGATAACAAGCTTATTGATTCCATAAAGTAAATTACTTACGTACAGTTTTTGCATGCTGTTATGAGGCACTGGTCCAGCAGCAGTCAAAACGTGTTTCATTTTAACTGTTATGGGGCTTTTCCATGTTTCCAATGATCCATAATGTTTCTTTAATATTGCCAGATACTCAAACGTGGCACACTTTTCAGTGATATTGCTGTGTGTGCAGTCTTTTGGCTTTTAACGCGCTAGTGGCGTATTCTGCTTTTAGCAGATGTTCTGCAATGAATTCATCAAATTTAGTTACTTATAAAGTAATGTGTTCGTTCTTAATTAAGTTGTGTGAAGTATTTCTCGGATTAGTGCATAGCAGTGAACAAATGCATTTGACAGTCTACAAAATTTCACACTAATGTAGCGCACCATGCAGCATAATTCCAATCAGCATAATAGCACTCAACGCCACACAGTTCCATCCCACACAATTCAAATCCACACGTTTCCATTCCACACCACATAATTCCAGACCAAACCACATCATTCAACTCCACAACACAATTCCACAACACACCACATACCCAATCCACACCACAGAATTCCACATCATGTCACAAAATTTAACAGCACACCATATTATTCAACTCCACTACATACCACTCCACAACACACAATACCATTCTATATAATTAACTCCATGACACTCAATTACACTCTACATAATTCCAGTACACGCAATGCCATATAATCACTATCCACATAATTCCACTGCACAATCATGCCACATAATTCCACTACACGCATTCGCTCCACACTACACATTTTCAAACCACACAATTCCACAGCTAACAATTCTAATCCAATCCACAAAATTCCACTCCACACCACATATGTCCACTCCACTCCATAACACACCAGTAAAAGACATTGTCGTGTACAACACCAATAGCTCTTCTTGCAAATGTGAGACCTATAGGCATCGCACAAAATAAATTCAACTTCACAACATGCCACATAATTCCACTCCAAACCACCCACTTTATTCCACACAACACCCCACAATTCAATGCCACACAATTCTAGACCATGCAACATAATTACATTCCACATAATACCACTCAGTGCTCCATATTTACACTCCACATAATTACACTCTACTCAACACAACATAAATACATCCCACATAAATGCAATCTATGCCACATACCAGAAATCCACATAAATGCAATATACAGTATAACACTTAATTCCAATAAGCATAATTTAACTCAACGCCACACAGTTCCAGGCCACACAATTCAACTCCACACATTTCGAATACACACCACATAATTCTACACCAAACAACAAATTTCAAATACACAACACAATTCCACAACACACCATATACCTCCAATTCACACCACAGATTTCCACATCATGCCACAAAATTTAACATCACACTACATAATTCAACTCCACAACATGCCACTCCGCAACACCAATACCATTCCACATAATAAACTCCATAACACATAATCTCACTCTACATAATTCCAGTACATGTAATCCCATTTAATTGCTAGCCACATAATTGCACAGCACACCATGCCACATATTTCCACTACACAACACCACATCACACCACACAAATCCATGCCACACCGCAGACATGTCTGTCTCTCTGCATCATCCCCTAAATATAACACTGTGTCAGTAACTGTGATAAATAAAGAGTACCTCTGGGCATGTCTATCACTCCGCATCACTATGTCTTTTCACACTCCATCAATATGTTTTATCACACTGCATCACTATGTCTTGTCCAGGGCCACTGGAATTATGCGATTGTGTGGCTGCTGCGATTTTCACATCATTATAGAGTTGCCGCATTTGCCGCATAATCTGCAGATTTTACCCCCCAAAAAAGTTTCTAGCTCAAACGGTTCAAAGGTTACTAAAAATGCGACGGCACGTGTTGCTGCACAGTGGAAGGACCTTTGCAAACCTGGACAGGTCAAATATTGCTGTATTTGGGTGTTTAATTGGTTCGAACGTAATGCAACCAATGCCCAGAGAGTGTTACCAAGTTTAACAAGCATTGGCATAGCCAATAGGTCTCGCCTTTGGGACCTTATAAGTATTTAGTTATGCAGCACAATATCCTTGGTGCAACAACATCAACTGTTGCATGGGTAAACACTTATAAGGGCCCAAAGGCGAGACCTATTGGCTATGCCAATACTTGTTCCCTTTGTTGGCTGTCATAGTCAGGAGGTGGGTGGGACGAGCAGCGGCGGGTGCTTGACTTGTGTGCACTCACCGCCGCCGCATCCCAGCACCGCTAATCTCTGTCCCAGCGGGCGCACGGCCCAGTCTCCACGTGGGCGCCTCGGTGCTGGCGTAGCTCACTCTGCCGGCATGGGAACCAGGCGCGTCAGGCCACTCCACCGGCAGCACCCCATGGGAATCTTTATAACAGTTCGCAGCGGCCGGGAGCCTCTGCACTCACACCGCTGGGTCACCGGGTCTTACACTTCAACCCGGCTCAGTGAATCCTGTCGTAGGACCTCTGGGGCAGGATAAATATTCGGATTACTGGACCAAGCTGCGGGAGCCTCACGATAGTGCGGCCATTCCGCTCGTGCGCCACCTAGCGCCCCCCGGGACTAACCAAGTTAAGAAGTTTACAAGTGACATCATGGCGCGTGCCACCATAGCACATGACGGCACAACGCGTGGCATTGCACGTGGGATCACAGGAAGTGAGCTCTCTGGAAGTGACATCTGATATTAAGACCTCACACATATGTTTATCAGGAATATCATGAGTACATTTGAGTGCATTATGAGATTTGCCAAAAAAGTGGTGCAATCCCAACGAAAAATCTGGGCCACAACTAATATGTTTTTTTTCAAAGCCTTGCCACAAAGAAATTGGCAACAAGGAGTAGCATGGCAGTAAATCGCTTCTCATTAATTGGTTGCAAAGTCTGCATTTTAAAATATTTTATGGGGTTAAGGCATCTGCTACAGAGGTGCCCAGTAAATCACAGGGAATAGTAATAATGGTGAGATAACTCTGGTGGTTAAAGCTTTGTTGGAGAGATCTGAGTTTTGTGTAGTCCCAGATTGGCATCAAAGTAGTATAGACGGTTAATGTGTCTCCTGCTAAGCACATCACGTAACATGCAGATGAGAGATTTGTATTTTATGTACCCAGGTAAGTAAGTTACTGCTTTGAACACAGAGATCCTTTTGTTAATTGCAGTTCATAAATTATAATCCTTCTAATATAGCACAGTGAGCTGTGAAGGACATGTGACTCCTACACCTTATAACCGTCACTGACTCATGTAACACATCTTGTACATTGATTTACACACTTACATGACTTATTATTAATGTCTAATGTGTATGTTATGTAAAGCGTTCTGACACTGCATTGGGATGCGTGGCGCTATATAAGAAATAAAATAGTACGATTTAAATTGTTATATTTGTAAATACTTGGACAGACCAACACATCTGGCATTCTTACAGTGCATGCACTTACTTACAGAAAGGGACTGAACAAAGTCAAAAGCATGCATATCTTACGTACCTGTGAAGAGATAACAAGCTGTGTTATTTTGTTTCCCCTCCGTTGTATTTGCATTTAAGTGAGGTTCGAGGTCGCTGCATAATACAATACAATACACCATGTTTAATGGCAGCTGGTGGTGACAGGCTTAACTCTAGGTAAAGACATGCGAGTGCGTTGTCTTGTACAACGCACTATGTAACCTCACTGCCCTCTAGGCACGTGAGCGGATTTAGGCTCCGGATCTAGTGCTGCTGAAAAATTGAGTACACTGGAACTCACAACCACCATAGCAATGGGAGCCTCTCACACTGCCCGCCAATGGGTCTGAGACCTGCACAGAGATGTATGCTACTGTGGGCTTCATACTCATTCGATCGTTGGCCTCTCTGTGGAGATTGCTAATCAGGCTGTGCAGTGTGTGTCTACTGCACATGTGGTGACCTGGCGAGGAAAGAGGCCTGGAGCATTCTAAATGTAAACCCTAGAACAAAGGGTGTTATGGCTATGATGACTCAGTACTATGAAAGGCCAGTACTTTCCCAAACCTCTCGGAGCTGCCAAATATGTTTCAGTGTCATGTATATTTAACGTCGTGGAGTTCTCCCCCCACTCGGCAAAATGAAAGAAACATAGAGGGACAAGTCTCAGCTCTCGGCGGGCCAAGCGAGATCCCCATTAAACTGCATGAAACATTAGGCATTTAAAATCTGGCAGCCGCTCCCTCGAAGCAGGCAGAGCGCAACTTCGTGAACAGAAGTTCCAACAGCAATAAAGCGAAAATAATATTAAACCACCTGTGAAAAGGGCGAGTCTTGCATCTTGTGTGGTGCACGTGAGCCATCATTGGAGAAATGCAACAGACGGGCGCAGGGGGAAAATGTCACGACCAGTGAGTGGCTCTGCGTACATTACAAGAATGTTTTCATCAGTTCGGCAGACAGTTTGAACTGTATTTTATTTAATGCGATTTTATATAGCGCGACCTTTACCCGAAGGTGTCAGAGAGCTTTACAAAAGGACCAGTTACATTACTGTAAAAACAAGAACACAAATGTCGAAAGACTCCCAGAACCTAAGAAGAGCCCTCATCTTGAATGAGTAGTCTTGAACGAGTAGAAAAGATGCCGCCCAGCCGCCAAGCCCTGATTTCGCGGGCACTTTTGTAAAAGCGCGGCCTTTTACAAAAGTGCCGATTTCACGATTATTTTGCAAATCGGGAAATCCTGGCGGGTCTGATTAAATACCAAAATACGCATGTTATTCCCCATAAGTCAATAATAGGTTTTATTTATTGCACTCGATAAATAACGTACCCCCATGACATCGTTATTTATCAGGGACGATGAATAACGCCTCAACTTGTAATCAGGCCCTTAATGAGGTGTAAAATGTATTCATGTATGTTACTCTAAATCGGCTTTTAGAATGTAAGGATGTTTTCCATTGGATACAATGAAACAACAGACAACCTGTGCAGGAATGGTGCCTGACGCACTTGGAAGCACCTAGAAGTGCTTGGTTGAGTAGATAAATTAGTTTAACCAGAACGATCACGTGTATCTAGAGTCAGGGCAATAAAAAGTTAGCAGCTATTTGTACAAAGGTGTGTGCACACTGTAGGGGGGATGCTGGTGCC
This sequence comes from Calotriton arnoldi, assembly GCA_963921515.1. Lineage (NCBI taxonomy): Eukaryota > Metazoa > Chordata > Amphibia > Caudata > Salamandridae > Calotriton > Calotriton arnoldi. The sequence goes on along the minus strand of CAWUFW010003787.1, from coordinate 324,739 downwards.
CGACAGGGATGGCCACAAAGTTTCGGAGCTCGGACCTGAGCGACTTTCAGGGGCGGAAATGGCATGTAAGCTGCTCTCATAAATCTTCTGGCTGTGGTCTCTTCAGGTAGGAGAGCATTTTTTTCACTCCGCTGGCCATATGTTAAGCCTACATTGATTTTATAAGGCTTTTTACGCCCAGAGACTTTCAAACTCATTCTCCTCATAAATTCCCAACATGGTGCCTCTCTTTTGGAACGGGCTGACAGCTGGCCTGAATTTCTTTTTTGGTATCAGTGGAACGATTTAAACAAACCATAACAGACGCATAAGTACCCTTTGCTGAGGCGGTTTTCACCACTAATTACGCTGCCACATTTGATATCGAACATTTATTCAGGGTAAACCGCATACTGAGAGGAGGTTTCTTCAATTTGCCTCAGTAATGGTAGCTGAAGAGGAACTGGGCTATATTGCTATATTTTTTGGCTAATCTACTTACGAGGAGTATACAATAAGACAGAGCCCCAAAAGATGAATGTCTGTTTTTCAATTTGGTGCCAGTTTATTGATGTTGCTTCAATGGGGTAGGAGATATTAAGGATTGGAACACCACGTATTGCAACCACAAGTGAAAGAGCAATTCTAGGGAGGTTGCAGTATTTACTTAGAAGTGCTGTGTGGAATGGTAAAGATCTACATTTACAGTGCAAATTGTGTGCAGACAGAAGTATGTAGAAATTCCTTTCAATTGCCTCGAAATCCAATCTGTTTCCCAAATGGCAGAATCCAAAGAGAGAGAACCTAGAATGCACTCTTCTTTTCTTCTGCTTTTCTTTTTCCTCTCTCTTTGCACTTTCCATCTCTTCTCCTCTTCTATAGAGAATCTTTCATGGTGTCTAACATGCTGTCCTTCAGGAAAATTGTTGCATGATGGCTCAAGCATGGCTCAAAATAATTTCTCTTAATACTAAAGTTCTTGATCACCCACTCAAAAGAAAGAAGATTTTAGACTATTGTCGAAAACTATAAGGTGATAATATGCTTCTTCAGAAGACCAGAGCTGGTTTGATGGAAGCTTGTAATATGCAACATACCTGGGTTTTTGATTTTGCATGCTCCCCAGCTACTAATAAGAAGAACGGAGTGTTCACTCTGAGTTCAAAACAAGCCAGATTTTGTTTGACATGTTTGCACATGATGATCACTGTAGGTTATTATCCTTAATCACTAAAAATGATTTCTCGTTTTTTATGGTAAACATAGACTCTCTGACATCTGAAGAGCCATCCTTCTGGTTCTCTGAATCAAAAACTACATGAACTCCCTCAAGATAGTAAAATTATCTTGGCGGGTGATTTTAGTCTCCCCTTTGATACCACTTTGGATAGACGCAATATAGACCTAACCGCTCTCATACATAGCTTCACAAATTGACAGAAGACAACGACTTCATTGACATTTGGAGACTGCACAACCCGACAGACAGTGATTTTACCTTTTATTCACACACTCACAATACTCTGTCTATAATAGACTATTATTCATTAGCAAAATTTGGTCCAAACAACCATTGCGCCTACTATTGAGCCCATTCTCATATCGGAACATGCATGTATCACACTGACTTTAAACTTATCTTTACAGCAACCCAAATGTAGTTCATGGTGAATGAATGATGATGTGCTTGTGGACCCAGACTCCAAAGATTGAATTGCCCAATCTTTAACCCATTTTATTACAAAGAGTGCTACTTCGGAGATGGATATGGCAACAATATGGCATGTCATGAAAGCTGCTGTTAGGGGTGAGATGTTAGTCATAATGTCAAATAAGAACAAGCAATTCAATGCAAAGCTAACTCTTTTAGAGAAACACATTTTCTATCTGGAAAAAGATAGGATTTTAACCTTTGATCCTTCAAAATTGACTAAAATTAAACATTGTAAAAATGAACATAACATTTTAAGCGATAGAACGCATGTATGGTCTACTAAATCTAAAGCTGATAATCTTCTAGAACGTAACAAAGCAGAGAGACTGTTTGAATTGAGGAACAAAAAAATCTATTAATATACCAGTGATCCAGCGATCAGGGATCAATAATTTTCACTAACATAGGCCCATTTTCACTACCCAACTAATCCCTTCACGCTGGGGTTCAGTGTGATGCAAGTTTATTCCTAACTCACTAAATACACTTTAGAACCTGCATTTCTCCTTGTAAATAAATGTGGCGACAAACCTTATGATGTTGAAAAGTTGATGACAATAATATGTACTAATCTATGCTACTAAATAATAACAGACTCAGTGTGTAGTTTATGTTGTTTATCGTAAAATAATGCGAGAATAAAATGCTCATCAAGTACAATTACACAAACGCAAATCATAGATTATCACAGAGAGAAAACATTGGCAACGTATAAATTCAAATTCATGTCAAATAAACAATGCATTGAAGGAGTGCATAGGCGAAGAGAGAAAAGTTTCAGAGACAAAATACATTTGCAAATGAATATGCAAATTTAGGAGATTATCTATACTAACCCAAGTAAGAATCAGGGAAATCTACCCCTCTGGTCAGTCAGGGCAGCAAGGCCACTCAAGTAGAGACAAGTGACAAAGATTAAGTCAGGAATCAGGAAACAGGTAGGCCTCTATCTGGAAACAGCAAACCCGACGACAGCGACGATCTCCCGCTAGCTAACACCAGCAGAACCACCTCTCCCCAAAACCACACCCACCGGGGACTTTCAATTATACCCTAAAACCTAAATGTCCAACCCACATATGTTTCAATATGAGAAAAAAATCCATCTCCCATTGGCTAAGGATGGGGGTGTACTGTCACACCACTCTCATCATGACCATTTTATTAAACATCTCTTTGTCTTAAACATTAAGCATTACGACAGATTCATCCCAGGAAGCAACTTTGAACACAATCGTAGTAAATATTTCCTGCAGTTCCTTGAATGTTGCAAATCTCTACACCTCTATTATTCGCCTCTGCCATCTCGTGAAGGAAACTTGTTCACTTCCATTTGTAATCTTATTTTTCTTTTTCGCAACTTGCCAGACATTCAATACTCCATGAAGGTCGCATTTTTCATGCCTTTGTGCTCTCTTCTCATTCGAATCTTTCTTTTGGGACATTTAATAATTTTCAGTCAAATATTAACCCTCAAACTGACATGCAGAAGTGTAGGCCCATGCTTGCCTTTTCTACAGAAAACAAACACAAACATTTATTATTATCATCAAATGTAATTTCATTTTACACACCATCCCAGCATTGAACTAACCCATGCACAACCCATGTTATTCCTAGCAAAATATTATTAACGTGCACAAAAGCAGCATTAGTTTTTTACCAAAGCAGTTTGCGGCCTAGTTCCATGCATTAATACACGCATTAGTTTTTACGCATGCGCAAAAGCATTTCCCCTTATTTTAGCGTTTTATTAATATTTTTCACAGCACACTGTTAATTAATGTTACTGAGGGTTCAATCCGAGCAGGTTTTATTTTCTCAAAACCCCGTTCCATCAATCCCCCCTTTGATGGCGTTTTTGAGCCATCATCAAAATACCCATCACATACAAGTTGCCACCTATTTTAAAATACTGTACTTCTTTCTCGTTTCATCATTCTTCCATCTAAGTCTTTCATGATCTCATAGTAATTTCCTCTCATATCCTCTAATTCTATCTCTTCTCTCTTTCTCTTTCTAGCTCTACGTTTAAGATCTGATAGCTCTTTTTTTCCTCACTTGCAACATTTGTAAATCATAATAATCATTAATATTACTCTAACTACCGAAGAAACAGGTATTAATATTTTTCCTAACAAACTACTTCCTAAGGTAGAAAACTAATTTCCCACTGAGGAAAAACTCTTACCAAGTTTCTCCCATGCACCGTCAACTTTCAGTTCAATCAAATCTTCATGAAGTTATGTAATATTTTTAATATACCCATCAAGATTTTTACTTTTGTCAGGGATATAAGTACAGCATTGTTGTATTTTCAACATACTACAGACTCCACCCTCTTTTGCCAATAATATATCAAGGGCAAGTCGATTTTGCAAAACCATTGATCTAATTGCAACCATTTCAGTATCAATCATCAAGAACCCACCAGCAGTATCTGTTGATAAATGATCAACCACTGTGGACAATTTTCTAATCTTATGTGAATTCAGAATAACTCCAACTGAAGGTATCAGTGCTCCAAAATTATCCCCAATTATTTCAGAATAACTCGCTCCTCTCTTATTACGTATTAGTCCTTGTTTTATTTCATTAACTCTATTATTCTTATCTACGTGGTAAACCTTTGGAAATACCATGCCTAAATAACAACATCCATACCAACCTGTAGGTAACCTATAATAAGCATTCTTATCACACACATAATAAATTCCCGGGAAAACAGGATCAGTCCCTCCTTTCAATCCCCAATTTCCTTTTATCAAGAAAGTATGCTCACATTCACTAGAACCAATGAAGTAACTATTAAGTTCAGTCTTTTCTCTAAACACACAAAGCTTTCCTCTATGATGAAAATCTAGAGTCATGGCAGCGTAAGTCTCACCCTTTTTATAATCACCCTCTCTGAAAGCCCATGGAGATACATGAGACTTTTGCTCAGCAGCTTTCTTTTGAAATCTCGTCTTCTATCTTCTACCATATTCATAAATTCTATTTCTTCATGTCATAATTTACAAGTTAAGTTATTTCTATGTGCATCTATTGTATCTATCGGTTTGTTACTAATGAAGAAATCTCCCATGTAAGCTGCATAAACAGGACCATAGACAATTTTTAAATCTCTCCTAATAGGAATTTCTGAAAATATTAAATCAAAATTAGAGTAATAATACTCTAATCCTTCCCTCTCATAGAACAGACTGGTTAAGACACTACAAGACACACCATAGGTTAAAGGTAGGTGATGATAAGTCACCCCCTCTGAGACAGACGACGGTAATTGCATGCACTCATAACAATCTCTTGCATTCATTGTGTTAACATATTCATACAACAATTTAGTAAAAACATTTAACGAAAAATCATTAATTGATTTATCATGATGATAAACACTATCATCTTCTATCGTTTCTATATTAGTGTCTAAATCTTCTCTAGTATTAGAATCAATTCTCTCACTTCCCACATCATTAGTATTATTTTTGTGATTAGTCACCATTAGAACACGGACAATAACAATCAGTGTTAACCACATCAACGTTAATAGTAAAACACTACATAAGCAAGCATTAATACATCTACGTTTAAAACTATGATTTTGATATCCAGTCTCTGTTACCTTTGCCATTTTAGACACTATATAAAAAATAAAAATCTAAGAAAAACCTAAAAAACCTAAAATCTTTAAAAACTTTTGAAAAACTTATCAAAAAACCATCTAGAGTAGTGTATCCTTACACCTTATGCCTCTCTTCTTTACCCCCTCTTTTTCTTTTTTTTTTTTTTTAATATCTTCTTCAAATCTTTTGGAATGTTCAGAATACTCTTCATTGAAATTGTTGCACCTTTATTTTCACAGTTCTCTTTTAAGGTGGTTTCAGTTTCCTTTGATCACTTTGATCAGTACCAGCTTCTTCTTCTTTTTGATTTGTGTTCTCAATCTCTTCCAACACCACATATGTCCATTCTGGAGCTGTGTATTTCTTACTCGGAATTCTTATTCTTTTTGTTTTTTGTACCAATTCTTCTTCTGAATCACTTTGTCCAGTTTGACTTGATATTTCATTTATTTGATCTGGCCTTTTCTTTTCTAGAGTGTATTTCAGTCTTTTCACTCCTTTTGGCCACACATCACCTTTTCTTGCTTTCTTAACTTGAACTGCTTCTTCACCTTCGTTGTCAAGTTCGCAAGTTCTTTTATTCAGTTCTTTTCTTTGTTGTACTTGCTCTTGATTTTCATCAGTCACTTTCTCTTTTTCTTTCTCAACATCATTCTCTTGAGACCCAGTAGCTGGTGCCCACTTTATTCGACTTGTGCTTGGTTCTTCCTCTTGTTCAGCCTTTTCAGAATCTGTAACACTAGATTCTATAGCGTCACGTTCTTCAGCTTCTGGTTCTTTTCTTTGCTTTACCAGTTGCTGTTCTTCTTCGTGTCTTTCAAGTGGACTTGGGACTCTTCTTGTATGACTTGCATGAATCCAATTTGGCAAGCCACCACACTTTACTGCTGTCGTTGTTACCAATATACCAAAGTTTAGATGAAACGCACAACCTCGAGTTCAATATAAAAGGAACGTAAACAATTCTTTGCTTTTGATGTGCGTTGATTTTCAACACGCATTGGGAACATTTTATACTCGCGAACTGGCCCCGCATGCTACAAGACTTATAATGCACGCCATACGAATTAGTTCCCTGATGAAGGGCTAGATGCCCGAAATGCATTGGGACGCAAAAAGTAATGGAGAACAATTAATGAATTATTGATACTTGACAGCTTTTTGCCAACATTTGAGTGTTATGGATTGAAATTCAAGTTCATTCAACTCTGAAATATACTTATTGAACATTCAAAAAACTCTGGATTATCTTTCTTTCTTGAATCGCTGAATGTAAGAAAACCCCACGCAGGGTCTAGATTGTGCCCAGGGGGACTCACCCCATTCCGGGTGTGCTACTATATTCAGTTGTTACCAATATAATCTGATATGGTCCATTCCATCTGGGGTCTAAACACGACTTCCTCACGTGTTTCTTGACCAAAACCCACTCTCCTGGACTCAAATCATGTGCTTGATCCGGTTGTGTTGTGGTTGCAATTTCTCCAACCTGAAGAGACGCAGAACGCACCAGATCAGCCAATCCTTTGCTATAATTAAGCACTAGATCATCAGTAATATTCATCAATTTGTTTGCTGGTACAATTGCTTGTCTCATGGCTCTCCCCATCAAAATTTCGTGAGGACTTAATCCAGTCTTTTTATCAGGAATGCTTCTAAGACTCATTAATACCAGAGGTAAAGAGTCTGGCCATTTCAGTGTTGTAGACGCACACACTTTTGACAGTCTGGATTTAATAGTGCCATTAATTTGTTCGACCACTCCAGATGCTTCTGCTCGATAGGCACAATGCAGCTTTTGCTCAATTTGTAATGCTGTGCAAATCATCCAAATTATTTCATTATTAAAATGAGTTCCTCTATCTGTTTCTAAAGAGACTGGAAATCCAAATCTTGGAATAATCTCTCTTAAAAGCAATTTAGCAACAGTTATACTGTCATTTCTTCTTGTTGGATAAGCTTCTCCCAGCGAGAAAACAAACAACCACCAACACATATTTCAGTCCATTACAAGGGGGGAGTTCAATAAAATCTAACTGTAGTCTGGTAAATGGTTCTGCTGCTTTTCCAATTCGGCCCCAACTAACAACTGTCTTTCTCCCTGGATTTTGCTGCTGGCACACTATACACCTCTGGCATATACTCTCTGCAATGACCCTAAACTTTGGGTTGTACCATGACTGCTTGAAGAGCCTGATCATAGTATCTCTTCCAACATGTGCAATTCCATGGTACATCCTTGCCATCTGAGACAATAAACTATCTGGCATTACTGGTCTTCCATCAACATACACCCACACTTCATCTTCTGCTCTCTTTTTACATCCTGATTTCATCCAAATTTCTTTCTCTTCCTCATTTGCTTCTTCCTGTAACTGTCTAATTTCTTCCCATGTTTACAAAGAAGAAAACATCAAGTGGCAATTTGTATGTTTTTTCTCCATCCCTCTGTTGATTGAAATTGAATTTTGTGCACAGAAACGAGCCACTTGGTCTGTGTATCTGTTTCCATTTGTCACATAGTCATTTCCTGACTTGTGTGCTGAACATTTTACCACAGCAATCTTTTTGGGCATTTATAATGCATTCAATAGATCCTTCACATTTTTACTGTTCCGGATCGGGGATCCTGAAGAGGTCAGAAATCCTCTTTGCATCCACAACTGACCAAAATCATGCACCACCCCAAAACCATATTGACTATCAGTGAATATGGTTACTCTCAGAGTTTTGCCAAATATACATGCTCTAGTCAAAGCAATCAACTCAGAAATTTGAGCAGAATTCACCCCCTTTAGACAGGATGCTTCAAGAACCATAGACACTGTACATACTGCATGGGCAGCACTCATTGCACCTTTTTCATCTCTCAAACAAGATCCATCCACAAACATCACACTATCTGACTTTTCTAGTGGTGCATCCTTTATGTCAGGTCTTGGTTTCGTGCACAATTCTGTCACATCCAAACAATCATGATCTGCTTCATCCTTCACTTCTTCACAACTTGGACTTGGCAACAATGTTGCTGGGTTCAATGTTGTACATCTTGTCACGGTCACATTTTCAGCTCCCAAAATCATTCTTTCATACCTAGTCAGCCGACTATACGTCATATGCTGAGTCCGAGTCCTTGTTAATAGGATCTCAACAGAATGTGGCACATATACTTTCACTGGATGTCCCATAACAATTGTTTCGCTCTGCTCAAGACTCACACAAGTAGCAGCAACTGCTTTAAATCAACCTGGTAATGCGGCAGCCACTGAATCCAAAGTAACAGAAAAATATGCCACTGGACGACGTGCCATTCCATGTTTTTGTGTTAAGACCGAAAGTGCACACCAATCTCTCTCACAACAGAATAATGCAAAATCTTTTGTGTAATCTGGCATTCCCAATGCAGGTGCTCGACAAAGACTATCTCGCAATTCAATAAAAGCTTTCATACACTCTTCATTCAAATCAATCGGATCAACTACATCTTTATGTGTCAACCTGTGTAAAGGTTTTGCAATCAGTGAAAACCCACTGATCCATTGTCTACAGTATCCAACCATTACCAAAAACATTCGAACTTCTTTTTGAGTCTTAGGAGGACCCATTTGCAAAATCACATTAATTCGGTCTTGCGTTACTTTTCTAACTCCTTTCTCAATTTTGTGTCCCAAATACTGAACCTCTTTTTGACAAACTGTAATTTTGCTGGTGACACTTTATGCCCACCTTCTGCCAAATGATTCAATAAGGCAATTGTATCTGTCACACAGGCTTCTCGTGTTTTTGATGCCACCAGTAGGTCATCAATGTACTGCACTAACACTGAATTTTCTGGCATGATCAATGACTCCAGACATTTTTTCAAAATCTGATTAAAAATCGAAGGACTCTCTGTATACCATGCCAAAACACGATTTCCGAACCAGAAAGAAAAAAGATATTGGCTATCCGGATGCAAAGGTATCGAGAAAAATGCTTGACACAGATCAATTACTGTGTACCATTCTGCATCACAAGGAATTTAATAAAGAATCACTGCTGGATTTGGCACTATTGGACAGCAAGGTACTACGATCTTATAAATTTTTCTCAAATCTTGAACTATTCTATATTTTCCACTTGGTTTCTTAATCCCCATAATAGGTGAGTTACAAGGACTACTTAGTATTTCTTTTAGAATACCTTGCTCAATGTTTTGATCAATTACAGGAATTACTCCTGCTGTGATCTCAGGACTCATCTTGTACTGAGGTGTGTTTGGATATACTGCACCTGGTTTAACTGTAACCTAAATAGGATCCACACCCTTCATTAAAACAATGTCTTTTCCTGTAAAATCCCATACATCAGGTCTTACTGCATTTCTCAACTCTGGAGGTAAATCTTCTTCTGTAAGCAATGAATATAAATCATTCACTTCTGTCCCTTGCTTCGCTAACATCATTTTAAAAGCCACATCCTCATCTGGTGTTTGAAAAGTAATACCATCTGGCGTACAATAGATGGTGCAATTCATCTTACAAAGCAAATCCCTACCTAAAAGGTTCACCTGACTTGTATCACATATCACAAACCGATGCATGTCTCTGAATCTTCCAATATGAACTTCTATTGGTCTTGTTATTGGAGTCTTAATATGTTTATTTGAGACTCCCACAACTTGGATAGTTTCTCCCGAGAGGGGTAGGTTTGGTATTTCTGCTGCTCTCACAGTAGAACGGGTAGCACCAGTGTCCACTAGGAATGTAACATTATTACCTTCCACTTTTCCATCAACAAAAACCTGATTGATCGACCTCTAGATATGCGCCAAGAACGCACTCTTCCTCCCCCCTCAGGCACCATCATTGAGATGAGTCTGAGTCACTCTCTGAACATTGCAATAAATACTGTGAAACCACTTGTACATTTTGATTCTTACCAACTTGTTCACCTGCGTGAAATCCAGAATTCGCACTGTATCTCTGTACTTGAGCATTCACATTATTTGGCATAGGAGCTTGAGGCACCTGTACTTGTTGTGTCTGTGGTGTAACTACCTGCTGCTGTTGTTGCTGGTGTTGATTCACAACCACTTCATTCTGCATCTGCGGATTGAAATTTTTATTCATTTAATTATTTTTCAGTAAAGATCTACACTCATTCCTCCAATGTCCAAACTTTCTACACGCATGACAAGGAAATTTCTTTTTCAATTCTTCCCTACTCATCTTACCTCTACCTCCATTTGGTACCTGACCATTTTGATTTTGTCCTTTCATCTGAAAATCTGTTTGAGAACCATTGTTTCCATCTTTCTGTTCTGCTACCTTTACCTGTGCCCACATCATTTTCTCTTTCAGCTTTTTATGCCTTGACTCAATATCATCACTACAATATATAGCATATCTCAGAATCTCATCAACTGTTTTACTCTGCCAACAAATCAAATGTTGCTGAATCATGTTACTAATTTCAGGTTTTAATCCAAAACCAAACCTATACACAAAGTGTCCCATATCTTTATCACCTATGCTTTCAAAACCACTATACTGTTTGAACACCTGTAACAACCTTTCATAATAAGCATGTACCGATTCTTTGGGTTCCTGGGTTGTCCTGTCAATTTTAACCCAATCTGTTTCTTTTGGAGAAATTTTACTTTTCAAGAAAGTAATTACTTGATTATATTTTTTCATCACTTCTTCTGAAGGTGCTCCTGTTTTTACATCTCTAGGATATTCTTCTTTTGGCCAGTCAACAGTAATTTTACACTCAGTCCATAAGTCAGCTGTAACTACAATCTCAAACAAACTATCTAGATATTTTAACAAAACTTTTGAAACTTTTACAAACCTCTCTACCTGTTTGTAACACTCGACAGGTTTCTCTCTCAACCTAGGAAAATCATTTGTAAAGGATAATATATCCTGTCTTGACCAGGGCACGTGAACATATCCACCACCTGGAACTTCTCTCATTGGCCATACCATTTCAGCCTGTCCTGTTTCTCTTAATGGAAATAAAGACGCATTTTTACTTGGAAGTATTTCTTCTTTCTTTTTCACCCATCTACCTTTACACCGTTCTAAATCTCCCAATTTCTTCAAAGTATTCATTAATTCTTTTATTTGCAATCGTTTACCAGACGTATTCAAACTCTCCAAATACTTATCAGTAAAATCCAAACTATGCGTTTTTGCAAAACTTTAGACTTTTCTATGTCTACTCCATATTCTTGTGCAGCTTCTGCCAACCTTTCATGTAGATTCCTTGCTTTCCATGTAATATTCTTACACAAAAATATCAACTCTTCATCTCGGTACTTACTCAATCTTTCTGGACTTATTGTACCAATAATCATTTCTTCCAGATCCACTCTCAATCTAGCTACATCTATACTCAATTGTGATTTATTCTTTTCCATTCCTCTTATCCAGTCATCTAACTCCTTTGGCGAAGGACCCACCGAACTCCCTGATACTGGAGTTGTTCCACTAACATTCTGCACTATTTTTCTAGGATCCATCTGTACACTTCTCTTTGGTGTTTCAGTTACATTTTCACTCACTGGAAGATCAATCAATGAAGTACTCATCTCAACTTGTTCTGATCCACTAACATTCCTGGCATTATTCACGAGAATTGTCAATACATGTACTCTCGATATATCCTGACTCTCACCATACAATGGAACTATAGGACCAATCGTTACTGGTACCGATAATGCTTCTGCATTCAGACTCATCTGACTAATTCTCTGGGTTAACTCCTCTCTTGCCTTATTCAACATGTCAATCTCATTCTCCTGCAACACTCGAGTGTGTGAAGCTACCGGAACTTGTGTAACCTGTGAAACTTGAGGAGTTTGTGGAGCTTGTGGAACCTGAGGAACTTGTATTTCAATTAGTGGTGCATTTGGAATTGTTTCCCTTGAACTTTCCTGATATGGTGGAGGTCTCTTTAATAATATTTCATCCAACAACTCATCATCAATCCCATCCGAATCATTCTCTAATTCCGAAGTCTCTAAATTATTCTTTTTCTCTTTACTTTTGCCTCCAGTCTGATCCTCAGCAACTATTACTGGATATAATCCATCTGCAATTCCATCTCTCCTCCATCTTTTCTTTTGATCATCCCATCTAGCCTCAGAATACCTCGTTATTATATTCCTGTATTTAATTCCATTCCTGTCTCTCTCCCTTTTATAAGCCTCATGTTCCCATTCCTCAAGCGCTTCATACTGCGTAGGTCTAGAACTTGGCTTTAATGAATTCCTTCGTCCTATCAAATTCTCCAAAATCCTTACATTAAATGTGCCATGTTGTGGAAAAGCTAAAACTCCTTCATCTTCCGTATAACTCATCCAGTTCTCTAACCATGTACACGTATGATACCCACGTTCCAACATCATAAAAGAAGCAGGCGTTCTCGGAGGAGGTATAGGAAGTCCCTCTCTAGTAACTATCGGCTTGTCTTTTTTAAATAAATCTTTTATTCTTTTGACCAATTTCATTTTTAAAACACTATTTTTCTCGCTAAATAAACCAAAAACAAACAAGAGAAAACTTCCGTAAATCCTCTCACTCTATACGCTAAATCCCAACCAATACCAGCGCGACTCACAGCAACCAACCAATCACGGCTCACTACACGCCTGCTGCCTGACCAATGGCAGCGCGGCTTTTTGTGACGTCAGTATTACTCCTGCTACTGACCCTCCCTTTAGAAAATAGTACGCCAATGTATTTTTCTAGGTTTTCTCAACTATTTCTTGTTAGAAACAACAAAAAACAATGCTACTTTGTCTGCTCCACTAATAAAAGAGATAGTTCGATTCACTCGAAGAGTTTTCTTTTACTTCTAGTAAAATAACGACCAGCGCTACTCTACTCTCAATCAAGTTAAAGGAGGTCTTGGTACTCCTCGGGGGATACTAGCCAAAGTTTCGGAAGAGGACTTTCCTTTCAGAAAGAGGTCTTGGTACTCCTCTGGGGATGTAAGGCCAGAGTTTCGGAAGCGGAACTTTCATTAACCTCGGTCTAGGTCCACTCTCTCCCCGCAGCTCCGCTGTGCTGTCTCTTGCCTCCAGACCCCCACCTCCTCCTTGGGAGGTTCGAGGCTGCTGCCCGCTCCTGCGCCTGCTGCTTGCTACAACTGGGACCAGACTGCATGCAACCACTGTAACCTTTCTCAGCCGTTTTTTTCCTTAATTTTTCCCTGTTGTGCCACTGTTATTGTGCCCATCTGTGTCTTGCTCTAATTACACCACTGTTTTTATTTTCTCGTGCCTGCCTGTCCCTTTCGCCTTTCGCCGCTGCTGCCTCTGTGGCCCCTCCCCCCCGGAATTCCCCCACGGAATTCCCCCGCTCTCGCCTCCCAGCCTCTCCTCCCTCCCACCTCCCCTACTTAATGGCGGCCGCTGCGCGGTCGCGCAGTGGACGTGCCGCCTGTGCGCCAAAGGCAAGCCCGTATGTGCCCGTCCACGACCCGACCGCGGCCAGCGCCAGGAACCCTGGACCTCCCACTACCCATCGCTATGACACCACCACACTCCTTGCACTCAATCCTGGAAGACTTGGAGAATGCCAACAAGCCTCGCTGAACATGACCCACGGCCAGTTCTCCTGCCTCCACTGCCACCAGACCCTCACCGCCACCCCGGCCTCCAACACCGCTGACGCCAGCACCGGCGACACCCTAAAATGCATCCTCCTCAACGTACGCTCCGTACACAAACACGCCATGGAAATCTGGAACCTACTCGACTCTCTCTCGCCCGACATCGCCTTCTTCACAGAGACCTGGACCAACGCATCCTCCGCCCCCGACATCAGCACCGCCATCCCAGACGGATACAAGATCCAGAGGAAAGACCGCCCCAACCACCCAGGAGGGGGCCTCGCCATCGCCCACAAGAACACCCTCCGCCTCACCACCTCCAGCGAAACCGTCCCCTCCGCTGAACACCTGCACTTCCAGATCCAGACCCCCCCCAAAGCCACACTCTGAGGAACCCTCATCTACAGACCCCCCGGCCCCCGAACACCCTTCGCCACCACCATCACCGACTTCATCGCACCCCACGCCATCGCCTCAACAAACTACATACTCAATGGAGACCTGAACTTCCACCTCGACAACCCCAGCGACCCCAACTCCACTATCCTTCGTGACAACCTCGCCAGCATCGGACTTAAACAACTCGTCAACACACCGACCCACAGAGCAGGACACACCCTTGACCCCATCTTCGCGGCAGGAAACAGCGTCCAATTCAGCCACACAACGCAGCCGCCATGGACCGACCACCACTGCGTACACTTCGCCATCAACAAACCCAAGGCACCCAAACCAGCCCCACGCCCACCTCGAAGGAACTGGAGCAAGGTTACCGACGAGCAACTTAACTCCACCCTCAGCCGAGACAACCACACCTGGGCACCCGACGCAGCCAGAGAACTCCACACCTGGATCTCCAACTGCGCAGACAAGCTCGCCCCGCTACGCAACCCCGACAAACAATGCCCCAGGAAAGCTGCCTGGTTCACCACCGCTCTCCAAGAAGCCAGACGCACCTGCAGACGCCTGGAGAAGAACTGGAGAAACACCAAGACAACCGAAAACCACACCACCTACAAGGACGCCATGACGGACTATCACAACCAGATCAGAGCCACCAAGATGAACTTCATCCACAACAAAATCCTGGCCAACTCCACCAACTCCAAGGAACTTTTCAGTGTCATTCAAGAATTCACCAACCCACGCAGCGAAGCCACAGACATCACCCCATCCCAAGACCTCTGCGACAAGCTTGGAACCTATTTCCACCTCAACATCAAAAACCTCTACGACAACTTCATCAACCATCCACCAGGCGCCACAGACGGCCCCCCAGAAACACCAGCCAGCCCACCATCTCCAACTGGACACCGATCACGGCCGAAGACACCGCCTCAACCATGAAAAGCATCCACTCGGGGGCCCCCACCGACCCCTGCCCCCTCACATCTACCACAGAGCCACAGCCGCCATCGCACCCGAACTACAACGCACTATCAACACCACCTTCAAAACAGGCACCTTCCCAGATGACTGGAAGTGCGCAGAAGTCAGACCCCTGCTCAAGAAGCCCACAGCTGACCCCACCCGACCTCAAGAACTATCAGCCCATCTCGCTCCTCCCCTTTGCAGCCAAAGTTGCAGAGAAAACAGTCAACAGGAAACTGACACGATTCATTGAAGAGAACGCTGTCCTCGACCCATCCCAATCCGGATTCCGAAGCAACCACAGCACAGAGACCACCCTACTCGCTGCCACAGGCGACATCCACACCCTCCTGGACCAAGGCCACTCTGCAGCCCTCATCCTACTCGACCTATCAGCGGCCTTCGACACCATCTCCCACCGCACACTAGTCGCCAGACTACACGACGCAGGCATACAAGGAACAGCCCTGGACTGGATCCGATCATTCCTCACCGGAAGAAGCCAAAGGATCAGACTCCCACCCTTCCTCTCCGACCCCACGAAAATCACCTGCGAAGTCCCACAGGGTTCATCACTGAGCCCCACCCTCTTCAACATCTACATGGCCCCCCTCGCACCATCGTCCGACAACACGGCCTCAACATCGTATCCTACGCCGATGACACCCAGCTCATCCTCTCCCTCACCAAAGACCCCACCACTGCCAAACTCAACTTCCAGAAAGGAATGCAAGACGTCGCAGTCTGGATGACCAACAGCTGCCTGAAGCTCAACACCGAGAAGACAGAAGTCCTCGTCACCACCCCTTCTGCATGCGACAGCACCTGGTGGCTGACCGCGCTCGGAAGCCCACCTACCCCCTCAGACCACGCCAAGAACCTCGGCATCGTACTCGACTCATCACTCACCATGAACCGACAGGTCAACGCCGTCACCTCCAGCTGTTTCAACACCATCCGCATCCTCCGCAAGACCTTCGAGTGGATCCCCCCTGAGTCAAGGGAGACAGTCACCCACGCACTCATCACCAGCAGACTGGACTATGGAAATGCACTCTACGCCGGCATCAACAAGTCCCTACTCCGCAAACTCCAGACAATACAGAACACCGCCGCCAGACTCGTCCTCGGCACCCCCCGACACGGACACATCAGCCAACACCTACGAAGTCTCCACTGGCTCCCCGTGGAGAAAAGAGTCACTTTCAAAATCCTCACTCACGCCTACAAATGCCTACACAACAACGGACCCAAATACCTCGACGACAGAATCAACTTCCACGTACCCAAAAGAAACCTCCAATCTTCGAACCTCGCACTGGCTAATACCCCGCGCATCCACAGAGCCAGAGCAGGTGGAAGATCCTTCTCTCACATTGCAGCCGAGACCTGGAACGAGCTACCGGCAGACATCAGATGCGCCCCCTCCCTGAACACCTTCAGGAAGACCCTCAAGACCTGGCTCTTCGGCTAAACAGATCTGCGGACCCCCCCTCAGCGCCTTGAGACCCTCACGGGTGAGTAGCACGCCTACAATTCCCTGATTGATTGATTGATTATTTCATACAATCTTCTTTCAATCGAATATGTCCCTAAAATAACATCGACACCCTTTTGCTGTTCGATATTACAACAACAGACAAAGTACCTCTGCAGTGTGATACCTTTCCACACTATTCCTCTGCCACTTAGGCTAAAATAACATCATCCTAGGATCTCAGGTAACTCCGTACCCGTACTTCCAAACAACATAAAACAAAAACACTAACTTTTCATGTTAATAACCAATAAATCAATAATCAATAATTATTGCCAAACTAATCAATAAGTAACCATCCTCTGCTGCCAAAACTGATCCAGCAATCAGGGATCAATAATTTTCACTAACATAGGTCCATTTACACTACCCAACTAATCCCTTCACGCTGGGGTTCAGTGTGATGCAAGTTTATTCCTAACTCACTAAATACACTTTAGAACCTGCATTTCTCCTTGCAAATAAATGTGGCGACGAACCTTATGATGTTGAAAAGTTGATGACAATAATATGTACTAATCTATGCTACTAAATATTAACAGACTCAGTGTGTAGTTTATGTTGTTTATCGTAAAATAATGTGAGAATAAAATGCTCATCAAGTACAATTACACAAACGCAAATCATAGATTATCACAGAGAGAAAACATTGGCAATGTATAAATTCAGACTCATGTCAAATAAACAATGCATTGAAGGAGTGGATATGCGAAGAGAGAAAAGTTTCAGAGACAAAATACATTTGCAAATGAATATGCAAATTTTAGGAGATTATCTATACTAACCCAAGTAAGAATCAGGGAAATCTACCCCTCTGGCCAGTCAGGGCAGCAAGGCCACTCAAGTAGAGACGAGTGACAAAGATTAAGTCAGGAATCAGGAAACAGGAAGGCCTCTATCTGGAAACAGCAAACCGACGACAGCGACGATCTCCTGCTAGCTAACACCAGCAGAACCACCTCTCCCCAAAACCACACCCACCGGGGACTTTCAATTATACCCTAAAACCTAAATGTCCAACCCACATATGTTTCAATATGAGAACAAAATCCATCTCCCATTGGCTAAGGATGGGGGGGTACTGTCACACCACTCTCATCATGACCATTTTATTAAACATCTCTTTGTCTTAAACATGAAGCATTACGACAGATTCATCCCAGGAAACAACTTTGAACACAATCGTAGTAAATAATTCCTGCGGTTCCTTGAATGTTGCAAATCTCTACGCCTCTATTATTCGCCTCTGCCATCTCATGAAGGAAGCTTGTTCACTTCCATTTGTAATCTTATTTTTCTTTTCCGCAACTTGGCAGACATTCAGTACTGTATGAAGGTCGCATTTTTCATGCCTTTGTGCTCTCTTCTCATTCGAATCTTTCTCTTGAGACATTTAATAATTTCCAGTCAAATATTAACCCTCAAACTGACATGCAGAAGTGTAGGCCCATGCTTGTCTTTTCTACAGAAAACAAACACAAACATTTATTATTTTCATCAAATGTAATTTCATTTTACACTCCATCCCAGCATTGCACTAACCCATGCACAACCCATGTTATTCCTAGCAAAATATTATTAACGTGCACAAAAGCAGCATTAGTTTTTTATCAAAGCAGTTTGCGGCCTAGTTCCATGCATTAATACACGCATTAGTTTTTACGCATGCGCAAAAGCATTTCCCTTTATTTTAGCATTTTTAATACTATTTTTCACAGTACACTGTTAATTAATGTTACTGAGGGTTCAATCCGAGCAGGTTTTATTTTCTCAAAACCCCACTCCATCACCAGCTATTAAGAATAATATTGGTGGTTTACAAACAGATCCTGCTAAAATAATTGAAGCATTCCAGGACTTTTATTCCGATTGATATAATCCTTCCCAAACAGGGAATACTTCCACTATAGAAGCGTGTAAAGCATTCCTAGATCCTCTCCAACTTCTCTCTCCCCCAGCTAAGGATATGGACATTCTTAATAACCCAATTTGACAACACAAAATTATTAAAGCCATTAATTCTCTTAAACCAAAAAAGCCCCAGGTCCAGAAGGGTTCCCTGCAACTTTTTATATATTGTTACCCCCCTCCCCGCTCAACCCTTTTTTAACATTTTTGATTCGCGAGGAAAACTCCTAAGTTCCAATACTGAGGCACATATAGTGGTAATACCTAAGGGTGTTATGAACCTATTGGAAATGAAGAATTTACGTCCATTCTCTTTACTTAATACCGATTAACAAATTTATACTAAACTTTTGCCTCTAAGGTTGGAAAAGGTTCTTTAATCCATTCTTCACAAACTGGATTTGTCAAAGGCCTTTTGGCAGCTGACAATATTTTGTTTGTCATGTAATTGAGAAAGCTAAACATATCACTTCACCCACTATGGCTATGGACTTTGATGTGAAGAAGGCCTTTGATAAAGTTTCTTGGACCTTTTCAAGATCAACACTAGAAACATTTAATTTAGGCACTCGCTTCATACGTATGGCTATGGATTAACGGCCAACTACCAGACAGGTTTACTTTATCTCAAGGCACCCGACAAGGTTGATCATCCCCTCTCTTTTTTTTACTTTCAATTGAACCATTCCTCACTCCATTTGGATAAATGACACAATCCAAGGTATTCCTCTGAATGTATTTTGTCTCCCTCACATAGCGGCTACTTTTAATCTAAAATGGCAACCGAGTAGACTTAAGTTTTTGGGTCTTGAATTTGCAGGCTCCGTCGTTGATACAAGAGCTCATATTGAAGGTGCCCTGGTTGCCAAACTTAAAAAATTAACAGAAGCATGGTCACTGAAATTTATTACATGGTGAGGACAGGAAGAAATGGTTAAGATGATGCTTGCACCACAAATCAACTTTTTCCTAAGTATGTATCCAGACAGCCTCTCCATTTCTTTTAATAAATCATTTAATGCCATCTTATCATCTTTTATATGGAAAGGTAAAAAAGCAAGAATATTGCTCCGTAAGCTGCAGATGGCAAAATCTCAAGGAGGGTAAATTTTCGTAATTTTAAAATACTATCAAATAGCTTTTTTGGCAAGGCAAACCATCCTGCTGGAATTCTCCGTGTCAAGGATATTATTCAACCTGACAATCCTAATTCCTTGGCTAAGTTCCATCTTCAACCTTTGGACTTTTACCACTTTTTGACATTAAAAGTAGCACTAAGGCACTGATTGCGAATCTGGCGGTCCTTGTGGGGTGCGGCGGTGATGGTCTCCCGACCACCCCATTACGACACTAGTGGTTGGACAGCCATGGGACCGCCGACGCCACTAGGGAACCGCTATTTTCTGGAGGTGGTGCGCCGGTCCAGAGGCTGAAATATGCTTGATGGGACTGCCGTGATCCCGCCAAACATATTCCAAGTTTCCTCTTCGCCAGGGTTTTAATAGAGCATTAAAAGACCACAGAAGGTTGACTGTTTAGTCTTTCTTCAGAATCTTGTTCCCAAGACTCACATGGCATCAATTATCTACAAAACCTTACAAAAGATCTCCAAATCTGAGAATGATAACATTCAATGATCATGGGACAATTCATGTTCCAAATATAACATATTTGTATATTTGTATATTTATATAACAATATAACAATATAATATTGAATTTATTCCTTCCAAGAAATGGGACAATATACGGATTTCTTTGCTACGATATAAAATATCCCTCCTTTAGTCACAGTACACATTTTGTACTGCCTGTAGATCATACTGTTCTCCTGAACATTTACACAAACAGGGACTTTTGACTTCAGCTGCTTGTTGGCATTGCAATCATGTGTGACCTAGAAAATATGTTTTTTTACTACAGGTATATTTGTTCTTTTTAGGAAAGACATCGAAACCACATTACCTAATATATTTAATGTCAACCTGCCCTTAACTCATGCTTTAGTTTCTTTGGGCATAAATGCTTTTTCTGACACACAATTGGTTGACTCACTAACTACTTGGGACAGCTCTCTTATTGATATTTTACTAACTATAGGTATTAAAACTATACTTTCCAAAAGAAAGAATTATAATAACATTTCATATCATACATTGTGGGCATGGGTATGCTTTATCAGAAGTGCAGATAACATATTACATAATGCTATTTTTAATAACAAATCCTCTCGCCTACTATGGTCCAAACAGGATCTTTCTTTTTTTTTAAATTAACCCTCCCTGCATGTACAACATGCTGAATTAGTCTTTTATGTACTTAATACATGCTTTTGCATGTCTTTTCTCTTCTACTACTCTTCTTCCTCATTTTCTTTCTCCTTTCCTCTTACCTGCATTGCACACATTTATAATTAATTATTACAGTGCAATATATTAATGTCTGATTAATTCTTTCTCATGGGGGCATTTTAAGGTACTTACTAATGTCATTGTACTGTATTTTTAGGAATTAATTTATTTATAAAATAAAAATTACTTGAAATATAAAAGGTGTGTGCACATTGTGAGAACAGAGCAGAATATTAGAACTGAAAGCATAGCTGACTCTGCTTCCTATTTGGCCTGTTGTGATCCCAAATAAGGTGCTATACGTGAAAAACAGTATGATGCTCAGTAGTCTAATGATGTTTTTCCAGGAAGTGCAACACAGGTTTAATAATTGGCGAGGTCTTCAGGTAGGAGAACTAGGAGAATGAAAGCTCCGGAGTCACAATATATAGGCTCATACATAGATCATGCAGAGTTTGAAAGTGGAATGCTTTGCCAGCCCGTCTGACGTTTGAGAAGCAGAGAGAAAGTTCTTGGATAATCGCTTGCGAGAACACATGTTCGTTTGGAAAATCTACTGACAGGGTCTAAACAGTTCTTGAATGAAGGAATGCACATTCGTTTAGAAATTTAAGGCTGTGTTTTGGCATTCAGATGAGTTTCACGTATAACATGGGCAAAGCACTGTGCTATTGCTAAGCAGGTCTTCGAGGGTGCATCGAAGATTTTCTTTGGGCTGTGGATTTCCTGCACCGGAAGCAAAGGGAAGTCTTGGGTTGTTTTACTTGTTGTATTTTAAGCATTTTCTTCCTCATGCAACATGTATTGAATGCATTTGATTTTCTCACTGCATTGCCACGTTAATAAATGCCTATGAAAACTCTTGTTTTAGGTGCCTGAAAACTGTGGTGAACTGACGGGCCACCCGCTGGTGAAAGTGGGGGTGCCCCAAGTGCACTGTTAGAAGCATGGCCAATATCAGCTAGTATGGCCCTACTATTCCACCAATGTCTTTTTGAGGAAGTTCATCTGTTTTGCCCCCGTCCCTTTGCTCTGGACATGCGGTTCCTGATGTTTGATGTAGCTGACGCCTGCTATGTGACCTCAGTTACACGCTCGTTCCTTTAAAAAGACAACCATTTTGAGCCTAAATTTACCATAGAAGGGACTATGGTAAATCAATGGTATGCATGCAAATGACTATAGTATGCATGCAAAGGTTCAATGTGATTTTACGAGTATAGAAGTAAGATGAAAGAGTAAAGGCAACGTCTCCCACTTGCACCTAAAATTTAACGTGTGCTTTAGTAAGTGCACATGCATTAAACCTCTAATTCAGTAACTTTTGACTGGAAATTACACTCATAACTAAGTTAAGAACCTACAGGTTATCCCTATTACCTTAGATTATCATAGTGTTTTATAAACGAATACATTTCTATATATAGTCTATCTCATATCACATTCTGTGCTGGCCTCCTCGCATTTCCACCTACACCCTGATGATTGAAAGAGCCAGCAGAAATTACATCAGCGGAAAATGCTCAGTAGGATAGGATGACGACCCTCCAGATCTCCAAGATCACATCTGCCCCTGACTAGAATACAGAATATTTTTGGACCATTGAGAAATCAGAAGGATGACTACCCTGCTGTCTGAAACCAGAAGGAAAACTGGACCTGCTTGCCTTGAAACCAGGACACCAGGTTTTCGCCAAGGGTCAGTTTGCTGACCTCCTGTTTGCGCTATGGGACACAGAAAGCGTCTCTACAACTGTCCAGCTGACCAGTTACATCTGGACCTCCCATTGACCCTGCTGCTCGTCTCTGTTGGAGTGAGCCATAACCCCCGCGTCATGGACCTTTGACTGGTGTTAGTGTAGCACTGCTGTCCTCAAACTGCAAGAAGTGGAAGTTAGAAACTTTTTGCTAACTTTCTGCCAGGAGAACAAATGGAAGCTAGGATCACTGTTGAAGCCAGTGGTGGCTCGCACAGGTAAGAGCGGTAGGGTGGGGAGTGGTCGAAGTCGACAGACGATGGAATAAGTAATATTAATAAATAAATAAATAAAACCACTTAATCTGCGCTTGCCTCATCACCGAGGTGGTGATGTGGCGAGCACAAAGTAAGTGGTTTTATTTATTTAATATTACTTATCCCGTTGTCTGTCGACTTCCACCACCCGCCTCACCGCTCTTACCTGTGTGAGCCGCTACTGGTTGAAGCTCTAGCCATTGAAGTCGAACCATTGCTCTTAGCTTGCTGATTTGCCCTGCTGAAAGAGATCTGACTTCCCAAAAAGGTACAGCTTGCCCTACTGACAACTTGTCAACAATCACTTTTCCACTATAAATGTTTTTAAGCCAGAAGGTAAACTTCCACTGGGACAAACCTGGCCAGCTTATCTGACCCGCACTCTATTGCAGTCGGCTTTAACATTTGTCTTTGATCCAGTCTAGTAAAAACAGAAAATCTCCGGCTCTACTTATTGGATTTTTGTCATTTTGGTGCCATTTTATTTATCAATATGTACCCAATATTTCAAAATTGGTTTGGGATCTTTCCTGTGTTGTGTTTTCACTTTATTACTAGGTGAGTGCTGCATAAATAATTAACACATACACGACCATCGCAAAGGACCTTAACATTTGACTTTGACCCAGTGTAGCACGACCAGATAACCTCTTCTTATTGCGTTTTTGTCATTTTAGTGTCATTTATTTATTAAAATGTACCCTATTTTTCTAAATTAGTTTGGGATTGTGTTTTCACTTTATTACTGTATGAGTACAGCATAAATGCTTTAGACATTGTCGCTAAGTTAAACCTGACTGCTTTGTGCCAAGCTACAAGAGGGTTAAGCACAAGTTTGTGTAGTGGCTTTTATGGGTCACCCTGACAAGCATTGTGATTATTATTTGAAATGGGCTCTTAACTCCCCACCCCCATTCAATTAATACTCCAATTTCTAACACTATGGAATCGATTTTACCTGAAAAATATCCTGGAACAGGAAATGCATCGTGCTGCTTGAGGGGACGGAAGGAAGTGTATGAATTTTAGCCTGATTTGCATAGATGCCATCCTCACATGACTGGTTTTGCCCTTTAAAATACCTTTCTTAATTCATTGGCAGTAGAGAGCTGATTCAAACAGAAGTAGATTTGGAATATTTACTCGTTTTGCACAGAGGAGTTCCTACTGACTGTGGAAAGACTTGTCTCCAGTATTGTCTTGAATCTATAGGCATAGAAAGCTTCTCAAAGAATTGGGGGTGTTCGCCTCAAGGATGCTGATGGGAATGGAATGTATCTACTTTGAACGGAGAGCATGAATTTCCTGGAAACAGACGATGTTGCAACTACTTGGAGTACAGCCAGTTAGTCCTGGAAATTTCTCCTACCTGGATGTGTGAAATGTTTCCCTTGTGCCTGGGGAGTTTGGAAAGTCATGTGACAATGGAGGCTGGAGCTACTGGAAAGAAACCCCAAGGATCAGCTGGAATTGGATGTTCTGCTTTGAATAGGAATTGTGACGAACCTTCTTTCAGTGCATAAAATGTGTTTATTGTCTTTTTGGTATTTTTTTGAGCAACAAGCCCTTTAAGCAATACAGCTTGTTTTATAACATTTGCATCATACATCACATTCCTTAAGTTAGTGTTTTTTAAACTTATTAATTACTAATTAATTACTTACCCTTTTTATTTAACTTTGTTTGCACCATTTATTTAATTTAGTTCTTTTGTTCATTTTCATTTGATTATTTATTGCACACGTACCAAAAGCATTTCTCAGAGCAAAGTCTTGCTGCAAGAGCCAAGCTACCGTGGGCACGCCAGAGACCAGTTTATCTTTTAGGAGTTTCATTGGGCCTTGTGAGTGCAGCCAAAGCCAGGGGCGTAGCTTGGTCAGTAAGATGGGGGGGGAGGGGAAACGGGAGGGGCGGGGCTTCATATTTCCAAACAATCACACTGGCATATAATGTTAAAATACCTTATACAGCAAGCAGGGCGCTTGAGACGGGCTTTAGGGGTGAGGAATGTGGATTGGTTGGAGTACTAAGTGAGATAAACACAACATTTTGTAAGAAAACATTTTTTGAGGACTTTCAAACTGGAGATGAGAGTGTGTGTGCTTTTGTT
Organism: Calotriton arnoldi; assembly: GCA_963921515.1. Classification (NCBI taxonomy): domain Eukaryota; kingdom Metazoa; phylum Chordata; class Amphibia; order Caudata; family Salamandridae; genus Calotriton; species Calotriton arnoldi. The sequence continues at coordinate 299,529 of CAWUFW010003787.1, read as the reverse complement.
AGTGTGTACATGAAAAAATCCCAGGTGAACTCTGACAGATACCTCACCATACCCGACTGAAAGCACGTGTACCCAACTATTCATCAGAAAACACACTTATTAGGGAGGTGTAAGACCTCAAAGCCCACCCCACCCCCCCCTCCCCGCCCCCCACCCCTGAAGCTACGCCCCTGGCCTCAGCTCACATCAACACTGTGGCATTTGTCCCCATAACTTAGCAATTTGATTTTCTACAGACTTTCGATTTCTTCGTTTTTAAATTAGAACACTCTGTTCTCAGTGGTTTGAATTCTCTAATAGTTTCATAGCTCTTCTACCCTTGTTTTTTCCAGTTGTAAGAGGCAATCTTCCTCATTGGAGGCTGGGTAGAGGACCTGTAACGATGAGTATAACCCTCGAGCAGTGGGCTATAATGCTATAAAATAGTAGGATCTAATGATTAACAGATATAGAATAACTGTTATAAAGCTGCTTCCATTAATGGTGTTTATTGGAAGTGATTGGCAGAAAGAAATGATAAACTCCTGCCTATAGGGCAGCATCCTCTCCTTCCTTCGCACACCTAGACCGAATGATTAACATGTTTCTTGACTTAATTTACTATTTATGTTTGAAAGACTTTCTCGCCCTGTGATGGTCTGTGGTAAGTAGTTTCTCATCACAGCCATCCCTGCTTAGACGTGGACTTCAGTCCACACACAGTGCTGTCTGACCTCACTACAGCTCCTCAGCAAGCACGCAGGCGCTTTATTAGCAGCGCAAGAACTTCATTGTAATTCATAACACCTGGGAGCCAAGCTTTCCTCCGCAACTGCAGAAAGAACAGTCATGTAAAATATGTACTAATTGCAGATTCTGCACAACGAACAGCATTTTAATTAAGCAAGCCTTGGGAATGAATATGCTAACTACGCGCAGTGCGCCTAAGTGAATGAGCGCAAGCCATTCAGTATTTAACTAAATGTGACAAAAAAAGCCGAATCCCGGGACTGTTTTATGCATTCTGGCACCACGGCTGGCGTGGGGCTCTGCACCCTTCTTCAAACCTGATTATTACTCTGCAGCTCGTGCGGAGGTAAACTCCCTGGGAGACGTGGGTAGATAGTGAGGAAACTGGTGCATGGAGGCTTGGCACCTGCTGATTCTGGAAAGAAATTCCGAATTACAGTCTTTAGGAACATTAATGTGGAGCTGTAGGCATGTGTCAATCTTTTTTATGAACAGATGTGAAAGAGCTGCTTTTCGTTGTTTCATTCCAGTCAGCGCCAGGAGGCCCTCTCGTGTGAGTTGCGCGCTATACAGATACACATAACATAACATTGTATCACGATTATTTTAATATGGAAGTATGATACAGTATATTAATGTCCTGAAAAAGCCGTTTTAGACCTCCTCTCCTATTTAAAATTGGAGTATTATCTCAATAGAGGCAAAGGTATTGTTTGTGTTTGGCACATTTTGTTAAAAAAATGTTACGCTCTTGAAGGATACCCAGCCCTACAACTATAGTGAAAATATAGAACTAGATGTTTTTAATTGAAAAACGAGGCTAATTTAGCAATATGTCAAACCAGGAAGCAAATAAATGCACCTATTTTCAAAGTATCCCATTTTTCTACAATTTATAAAAACAACCTACAGAAATAAAATATTGCGCTGTGTTAAAGCGTGTAACAAATAGTGAGTAGCAGGAGAATTGTGAGATGAGAGAGGTGGGAGGATATTTCTTAGTCCTGTTTGGGGGTCAATAATCTCAGTGCCTATCAGTATCTGTACCAATTAATAGTATAGCAAGGCTTGTTTGCTAGTCTTGCGGCCCACAGGTCGAGGTTCTAACCTGTTCTACGACACATGCTGAAACATTTATTGTACTGGTCAAATCAGCTTAGTTCGTGGGGACTCACATTGTAAATATGTGTAATGTGTGAATATGGCTCATGAAAAGAAGACGTGTACAGTGTGTGCTATCTGCTGTTCTCCTATTCACACAGTTGACTTGCAGTTCATTCACATAGTCCTATTCTCCCCTTCATATCACATCGTGGTTTCTGTAATGTGGTTTCAACCACATTCACCACATAACAAATATTCTCCTGTGCACTTCTCTTTGTGGTTGATCTACTCCTGCTGCAACAAAATGTTCCCTGGAAAATAGCTTTTCAAGGTTTTGTGTTAATAGCAGTTCTCTTAGAAATCCGTGCTTATTAGCATCAACCTAGTACCCATTTTGCACCCTGTGGGAAAGCAGGGCAAAAACAATTTCCTCTTGTTTCCTCCATTTGAGTGCACATTAGCAGTAATAGCACCATATTAATAGGGGCGTAACTTGATCAGTAATATTGGGAGGGTGTGAGTGTCACTTAGGCACATCATGTTAAAATGCATTCCCGGACAAGCAGGGCACATGAGGCGGCGGGGTTTTTATCGGCAGTGGAAAGGGAGAGGAACACAGATTGGTAGGGGAACTAAGGGTCATATGTACAAGTAGTTAACGCCGCCTTAGCTGCACTTTTCTGACGATTTTGCGGCGAGATTTTTATCGCCTTATGTACAAGCTGCTGCTAACCTCTGTTAGCGGCAGTATTCCGGTGAAAACATCCATTCTAAAGATCAGCACTTCTGTTAGCGATAATGGCATGCAAGGGAGGCGTTCCCGTGCAAAAACGGTCGCTAACCCCACTTCACGATATTTACAAGGGGATTCCTGAACATTGGAGGACCAAAAAAACTGCCGCTAACTGCAGTTAGAGGCAGTTTTTTAAGACCAGAAAATAGCTGGTGTTAAAAATGGAGATAACACTTGGGGCCTCTTTTCAGCAGGTTTTGGTGCTGGACAGCGCTGCAAGCAATGTTGCTGCGCTGCCCTGCAACAAAACTACAGGGCAGGAATGCGCACCATCAATAAGATAGTGCGCATTCCTGGGCCTCAGTCATGAAAAGTGTTGCAGCGCTGCAACAAGACAGCGTTGCAACACTTTTCACTACCCCCTTCTTGCGACACCATGGATGCGCTGTATTCACTGGACAGCACTCCATGACACAAGTAATGACAGATACGTCTGGAATCCTGTTGTATCTGTCTGCGCTAAAGTCACGCATTGCTGCAGTCGTGTCACAACCATGAGGCAACTCCAGCAATGCATGGGGCCAGCCTATCCCTATGGCACTGCGTCACCCTTACGTCTGCCATCAGGCAGGCGTAAGGTACTGACGCAGTGCCATTCTTGAGGGATGCCAGGGTGTCGGCGCAGTTGGAGATCCATCGGTGGCGGTTGCGCGCTGCGGTGTCATCATCTGTAAGCGTTGGCGGAGTGGTGGTGCTGAGGGAGTTGACGAGACGTTCTTCGTGACCTTGATCCAGCTGCGAGGGGGGCGATGATGGCAGTGGTGTATGGTGGGCATGGTGAAGACGTGATGTATACAATGATGGTCAGTCCAAGAGAGTCCGGTGGTGTGGCTTTAGTTGAAGTTCCCCCTGGCGGAGGAGACGTGCTCGACCATGTGTCCTCCTTTGTGGCTTGCTGCGGTGACTAGCTGCTTGAGTCTGATTTTGTGGAGCTTCCCCAGGAGGGGGTAGTGTTCTGGTCACTGGGGTTGTCCAGGTGGAACTTGAGTTCACCGAGTAGGATGTCGTCGGTGTATGGAAGAACCTGGGGTGCAATGAGGTCTACAATGGTATCGGAGAATGGGGGTCCATGGCCCTGGGGGCCTGCAGATGAGGGTGCCGCAGAGGATGGGCTTGTGGTTGGTCCGGATCTGGAAGTTGAGGTGTTCCATGGTCACCGTTGGGTCATTAGAGTGCGTGGTCAGTCGGAGTGTGCTTCTGTAGGTGATGGCAATGCCTCCTCCTGGACAGTCGGGGTGGCCCTTGCAGGTGATTTAGTAGCTGTCTGTGATGGTGATGGCGATGTCCGGTCCGGAACAGAGGTTGGTCCTGGCAGGCGATGTGGCATCCAGGGTTGATGGCAAGGAGGGTGCTGGCGTCGTAGCGATGGTGTGTCCGAGAGGAAGGGTGCTTGGTGCTGAGCGCGTTCCAGGGGCAGACAGACGCAGACGGGCTTGCCTTTGGCACGGGAGACATCCATTACAATGCAGGCATTACATCGTAATGCCTTTACAACGCAACCCCAACGCAGGTGCCTTTACATCGCATTCCATTACAACGCATTGTGAGGTCAGTAATGGGATATTTTTAAGTTTTAGGGAGGGTATGGGTTTCGGTGTATGGGTGTATTATGGGGTAAACTTTGAAATTTGGGGGGTGTTTTGGGGTCAATTATGAAAATCGGGGTGTGCATTTGGGTCAAATATGATTTTTAGGATGTGTTTTGGGGGCTCAAAGATGAATTTTAGGGTTCAGGGTTTGCTTTGTGGTGCAAGGGTTAGTTTTAGGGTTGCACTCACTGAAGTGGGAATAGTAATATTTACATCTCCGCTATCCAACACCTTCCCTACTGTTGCAATATGCCTAGTATTAGTATGCATTGTAATGGAATGCGATGTAATGGTATGCGTCGTAACTTCATATATACCTTTGGCACACCAGTGGTACGCCCGCTGCACATCGCCATTGATAGGTGCTGCGGGGGGGACTGGACAGCTGGGAGGTGGGAAAACGCGGAAAGGACACTGGATGGGGCGTGGACGCGGGGGGGGGTGTGAGCGGGTGTTGTAAATATTTAAATGAGAGAAATCCTATCTCGAGGCCGGGTCCCGTGTGTTTCTTTGCTCCTGCTCTCCTGAGTCTGCTTCCAGGAACAGGAAGTAGGCAGCCAGGCTCCCTCCCCTAAGCCAATCACAACCCTGCAATGCAGTATTGGGATTGGTCATTGGCGCCGGGACAAGGCGTTCAGCCAGGGGCTGGAGGGGTGGGCATGTTCTCCATGCAGGCTGTAATGCAGCCTGCATTGCGAACAGGACAGTGCACAAGACTGCTTTGGGCAGCCTAAGTGGGCCGACCAAACCGTCATTGCACACTTGAGTGGGCATGCCACTCCTCCCCTGCCCTGCTCTGTGAGTGGAGCAGCCCTACCCACCCTCCTGCCCGCAAAAGAAACATAGCACGATTACATCAGGAAGTTATCAACATGTGATGATTTTTTCTCTTCTTGCACTGCTTGAAAGCAGTGGGGCGACGCTCTTCCGCTATAGCGGATGAGCCGCCACTGGGGGTGCGTCATCTACAGGTGCTAGGCCTGGGCGACTCGACCCCCGGGCCTCCTCCGCTAAGCGTCCCACCTTCTCCTTACCTGGACATTGACACTGTGGCGCAATCCGCTGCACTCTCTCCAAATCTGTGACTCAGCCAGCAGGAGCCTCAGCCAGGTAGGATTTCACAAGCCTGGTTACAGCAGTCGCCGACAAGTCCTCTGGTGAACCTCCCGATGCAGTTGATGCAGCATGCCCCCCTTAGGCGTAAAGTTGCAGCGCTCCCGCCACACAAGTTCGGCGCAGCTCAGGGGCCTCACCCTCCACAGCGTCCGGCCAGCGCAACATCATCCGGCCTGTGATGCAGAGAGGCGCCGCCCACCGTTGGTAATCCCCTCCGTGCACCCCGTGTAGTGGTGGATCGTAGTATGTGATGCAGACCTCCCTACGTTGGTGGGCAGGAGCGCCTCTACCATTCACAGCTCCAAGGGGCTCAAGGCGGTCTTCTCACACAGGTCAGCAACATGTCTCCATGCGACCTGCCAGACTTCACCACCAGGTACGGGCGATCGCCGCGCCTCAATGTCTACCACCACGGCTCATCGACTCCACAGCTCCTCCGCATCCCACTCCAGGCTCCAGACACAGGTCCAGCGAGGCATCCAGGCTCCAGGCACAGGTCCAGCGAGGCATCCAGGCTCCAGGCGCAGGTCCATCGAGGCATCCAGGCTCCAGGCGCAGGTCCTGCGAGGATTCCAGGCTCTCAACCTGGTCATCCTGGATGTTGGGTGGCTTGAGGGGGTTGTTGATGTGTGCTGCACTTGGCCCTGGCTGCTCCATTCTGCCTTTCATTGTTTTTTTTGCTTATTTTCTATTGGAGGTCGACTGATAGGCTATTTTTTCCAATAGAGGCAAAAAAATCTCACGTTGGGCTGACTAACATGCTTTTTTTTTGCCGCTAATGGGCCTTTCGTTGGTTTTCGCCCGCTAACACCGGAATTCTGATCGCCATCACGCTAATGTTAGCGGCAGTTTTCGCCGCCAGTCCCTGAAGCTATCGCCATGTAGCGGCGGCTTGTAAATACGTCGCTAACATGGCGATAGTTTTCAGCGGTACACGGCGGTAAGAAAACTGCTGCTAACTAATGTTAGCGATAGTTTTCGCCAGTCCTTGTACATATGGCCGCAAGTGAGAGAACACACAATATTTTCCAAAATAACCAACATCTTTGAAGACTTTCTAAACAGAGAGAAGGAGAGAGTGTGTGTACTTTTTTGAATGTGTGTGTGTGTGTAAAACTTCCTGGTGAATTTCGACAGACACCTCACCATACCCGACTGAAAGCGGCTGTACCCAACTATTTACCAGAAAATACATTTATTAGGGGGTCATAACCCTCAAACAACCCCACTGAAGCTACACCCATGCATATAAACTTGCAGTAACATATTACCAGAATAGTGGTAGTACAGAAAACGCCCAACAAAATGACCTGAGTATGTTTTTCGGCTCTTTCACAGTAGTTCTCCATAGATAATTAGCAGTCAAGTTCCCCACAAACACTGGGACACCTCGTTTATCGATGATACAAGATGTTTTTACAAAAGTAAGTGTTGTTTGAAATGCCTTGTAAATGATTGCCCCCGGTTGTTTAGAGTGTGAAAAATGGGTGGTCTATTTGACTTAGAATGCGAAGTTGATTGACGAAGTTTGTAATAAATGCACATTAATTTTCTCTGCATGCATTATTTCAAACAGTATGAATTTATAGTCCAATTCCATTAGTGGATGTTCGTGAATGGTGACGATGCAATGATTTCCTACCACTATGGACCTCGTCTATTCTTCCCATAAATCCTTTCATTTCTGAGTTGTACGGTATGGCTGTACCTATCCATTCATGTCTGTCGCTAAGAACTACATCGACAGCTTCACACCAGTTCCTTAACGTACAGTTCGATGGTGTGAGGGGACATGCTGAGCCTGCGAAGTGGGACCTCAACCACAGGTGCTCGGATTTGCTTGTTCTTTTTTTTTTTTTTACCATGTGGCACTTTATTTGTGTTTGTGTTTATACATTTTATCTCATGCTTTTGTCCTGTGACAAAAGGGCGTGCAAGGGTGGCTATGGATGAGATTAATGCAGAGAGCAAAATATCTCATGCTATATTGACATGTGTGTGTTAAGGTAATGACATATAGCCGTGCGGAAGAATTCTGGCTCCATGATCAATAAGAAATGTTCCATAGGTAAAGAGAGGCAAGTTGTCATTTTAGAAACAGAGTTTATGCAAATCACACCATTTGCTGTAGTTAATTGGTTCATTCAGTTCTACAGTGTATGCTTGATGTAAAGTGGAACCAGTTCCCAACCTGCAGCATATAAATAATATTTATTGATGATAGTTTTATTCTTTAATGCATGGAGTACAAATATTGTGTTATAATTCCTGACCATAAATCCATTGTACTAGGCTACTTGTCACATCAGAGCAGCCAATGATAGCTCAGCATATTTACAATAGCTGGATATGACTGTCTAAAGCAGCCTAGAAGAGCAAAATAAGAGTGTTTATTATACCCATTCATGGGGTTCTAGACTAGAGGGCAGTAATCTATATGCATGTTACCTCACATTTTCAAATACGTAGTCAGCTTTGAAAGCGACATACATTAAACTGCTTGAAACATTTAGTTAAAATACCTGTATACTACATATGAGTGACTTTTATTTCAACTGTTCAGATTCCATGTGTATTTAAGCACCTGCAACAAATCCTGCAAGAGAGGAAAGATGATGCAGAGGAATAAAGGGTGTGAAGAGAAACCTAGAATGACCCTAGGGTGACCACATATTAATCCTCCAGCTATGACATCACAGTTCTCCATCCTTTGAATAACTCATGAATTGTGACGTCATTGAAACATTAGTGTCAAAAAGCTGAGCTTACAGAGATATCTGCAGCCCTTGGATGCCTATCCTCCATTCTTTTGGAAGTAGAGTAGATGTCTTACGCAGTTTGATTTTCTAACATCAAGCCTGTGTAAACACACAAACATGTTTCCTAACTTCAGTGCTCCAGTTGTATGTTTCCTAAGGTTACCCACCATCGTCTTAGAGTTGTATTGAAAAACTGCTGTCAAAAAGTACATTTCTGTATGAATATTTCTGTTTTTACTTTTGCTCATATTTTTGGTATTTATTCTATTTTTGTTTTTTTATGAAAAAATAAGTTGCCACTAATATTTTTCCGGAGGATTGCAATGTAGCCTGCACTGCAGTGCCCTTATAGACTGGGTATATTTGACTCTTTTCTAATCTTTCTCACTATATAAAGGAAACTTTCTGCTTCTCCTTTGTTTTTAGGTGTGGTGTTAGCCAAGACCTTTTCATTTTACTAAAATATGTATAATATACTTACATATATGGGCTTACAGCCACTTCTCATCTATTGGTCTATTGCAGTGTCATTCACATTTTGCATTTGCCTACCGCAGCATATAGCATGGGTCAGTGGCACAGCCTACTTAAGCCACTGGTTAACTTGTATTGAATAACTGCATTTGTTCTTTCCAAGGATCACATTCGCACACAAGCTAGTTCCCTTCAGCTTCAAAGTTTTTTTGTTTTTACTTTATAGTCACTTTAGTGTTGCCTTTGTGTTTAGAGCCTAATGTGATAGTAAGATGCTTCTGGTGTAAACACAGGGCACATCCATTCAATCTTTACCTGATCCCATATCATGCCAATGCTATTGTAAATTCAATTTAAAGTGTTTGGCGTTTCTGACTGCTAATATTTCACAGCATAGCAGATTGTGTCCATTTAAAACTGTTCTGTAATAATTTATCCTCTTTTTACATTTTCTTTCTCTTCTTCTTTTTTCTTTCTTTCTCCTTTCCCTCCTTCCTTCCACTCTTTCTTTCTCCTTCCTTTTTTCTTGACTTCCTTCTTGCCATCTTTCTCTTTTTTTCTCTCTTGCCTTCTTTCTCTTTCCTGTTCTTTCTTTCTTTCTTGCCTTCTTTCACACCAGCTTTCTTTCCTTCTTTCTCTTTGCTTCTATTTCTTTCTTTCTTGTCTTTACTTTCTCTTTCCATCTCTTTCAAGCCTTCTTTCCTTCCTTCTCTCTTGCTGTCTTATTTCTTCTTTCTTTCCTTCTTTCTCTTGCCTTGCTTGTTGCCTTCTTTCTTTTTTCTTGCCTTCCTTCTTTCTTTCTCTCCTGTTTTCTCTTTCTTTCTTGTCTTTCTTTTTTCATGTGCTCCTTTTTTATTTCCTTCCTTCTTTCTTTCTTGTTTTCCTCATTTCTTGTCTTATTTCTTTCTTGTTTTCTTTCTTTCTTTCTTTCATTCTTTCTTTCTTTCTTTCTTTCTTGTCTTGTTTCTTTCTTTCCTTCAATTTTTCTTGCATCCTTCAATCTTTCTTGCGATCCTCTTTCTTTCTTGCCTTACTTCTTTTTGCCTTCCTACTTTCCTTCCTTCTCCCCTTCCTTCTCCCCTTCCTTCTTTTGTCCCTTCTTTCTTTCCTGCCCTCCTTCTTGCTTTCTTGCCATCCTTCTATCTTGCCTCCCTTCTTTTTTCTTTCTCACTTTTTCTTCCTTTCTTTTTTCTTTGTTTCTTTGTTTGCTTGTTTGTTTCTTTTCTTCTTTCTCTCCTTTCCTTTTTCATTCTTTCCTTCTTTTCCCCCTATTTCCTGTCTTACCTTCTTTCCTTCTTCCTTTCGTGGTTGCCTTCCTTTTTCTTTCTTTCTTTCTTTCTTGCCTTCCTTCTTTCTTGCCTTCCTCCTTTCTTGTTTTCATTCTTTCTTGTTTTCTTTCTTTCTTTCTTTTTTCTTTCTTTCTTTCTTTCTTTCTTTCTTTCTTTCTTTCTTTCCTTCTCAAAAGCAAGAGGCTTGCAGCTGTCAAACAGACTGACTTGTTTACGTTGTGTTAGCAAAGACTATTTAATTTGCCTAAAATTATGCATATAACATGTTACTTATTGGGGTTTCGGGCAGAATTTATCCATTAGTCTATGGTTGATGCCACTCACATTTTTCTTCCACCCACTCCAGTATTCATTGAACAGCAATGCATCAGCCCACTTCTGTCATTGGTTGACTTTCTTACGAGTTATGGCATGCTACCCTTTTACCAGGAACACATCCACACACAAAGTAGTTTTCTTCAGTGTCAGGGAGTACTAAGTAATGTGTTTTTTTTTCTACAACAAAAACCTTTTTTGCCTGTAGAAAATGATTTTTTTTTACATTGATAAGGGCCTGACATATTCCCAAACAAAAAGTTTTGCAAAAAGCATAACAAAACAAGAATTGCCAGAAGGCTGGCGGCCAACACAAGTGCTATTGGCTGAGCCACTGTTTGTTTAATGGTAAGACCCAAAGCTCTGAGCCTTAATTATAAGTCAGCTTGGACTTCTTTGTTTGCTGACTTATACTTTTGAAAACATAGTAGTTGCCTGGGGCATATAAGTTTTAATTGTGGTTACATTGTTCTTAGTACATTTACTTATTTGATGATGTTTATATTTTATTTTGCTCTTTCTAAATCACTGTGCACAGCTGAAGCTGGCTTAGAGTACTTATCTGAGGGTTTGCGGGTGTCAATACATTGGGCCACTGCTGAAGATGGAAGGTCCAAATGGTGCATTAGTTCTCCCTGTTACTTAAGTGATAGTTATTGCCTCTCTGGACCAGCCCATAAACTGCTTGATAATGGCTTTCAAAACGTTCAGGGCGATTGTATTGTGGTTAATGTTGGCAGCAGTTAGGTTGCAGGCAGTATCCTTGCCTCTTGTCAAAACAAGAGTTTTCTGAATGAGTGTATTGCGATTTGCCAACTTCGGTTTTTTATTCACCAGGCCCTGCTTATATTTCATGTCTTCTAAACCCCACCAAAACAATGAGGGGGAGAGTCAGCATGGGGCTTTTATGGGATCTGTTCCCATAACACCCATGGCTCTACCCTTATTGAATCGATTTGACCCCCTTTTGACTTTGGAAGAAGTGGACTGACTACCTCCCCAGTCGCCTTGAAAGCTCTGATTTAGTGTTGATGATGGGGGGGGCTTCTCTTCTTGAAGGGGCAGTTATTCAAGAGCAGCTTAGATTTCTGTCCTGGAACATAGTGGGACTCGAGGAGAAGTTAAAAGATCAAATTGGCTATATTTTTTCAAACATTATGATATTCTGGCCTTTCAAGAAAGTGAGGAGCATATTTACAACAGAATGTCGGAGTGCGGAGTTACTCCATAAATTAGTAAAGCCGTTCTCCGACATTCTGAAAACGGACCCCTGCATTTCCCCTAGCGCTAAATTTAGATGTCTAACACCAATGCAGACACCCTTGTAACATACAAGGGTTACTGCGTTTCAGGGAATGGTTGTTTATGTGCAGGAAGGTGTCCCTTCCTGCCCATAAACAATCACTAATGGTGATTTGTAACGTCTATGTGTGCTGCAGAATGCAGCACATATAGAAGTTGTAATTTTCATTATTTCATTATTTAATGACTCTTTATGTGCAAGAAGGGATACCTTCCTGCACATGAACAATCACTAATGGTAATTTGCTCTTTCTATGTGTGCTGCACAATGCAGTACACACAGAAACAGCAAAAACAAGGAGAAATAATATTTTTTTCCGTTATTACAATTTAAGACCAGGTTTTCCCTGGTCTGATTTTTTGCGTTGCCCCATATTCATGCCAGCCTTGTAAATAGGGGGCAGCGTCAAAAAGCAATGGGTGTTGTGGCGGAATGCCCACTGCAGCACCCATTGCCCGCCCCTTTCACGCAAAGTGCTGCGTGAATAGGGGCAATATTTACAAAGTGGCGTTAAGCCACATAAAGTGGCTTAACGCCACCTTGTAAATAAGGCGAAGGGGTTATTGCCACCAGAACGTCGAAAAAGTGACGTTCTGGTGACAATAACCCCTTGTAAATATGGCCCTTGGTCTGGTAGGACCACTCCATTCTTGGATGTTTTTGCTGACTTTTTTTGCCCAGCCACTCCTTCATCTTCGGGCTTTGCTTAAGCCTGGGCGGAAAACTACGCTACACTCGCGTAGTTCGCGTAGTTTGCGCAACTACGCGCTACGCGAATTGCACGTAGCACAGTGCAAAAACGCGTAGCGGGCCTTTTTTGCTTGCTCGCGGTCCTCAACGTCAAGTTGGCGACCGCGAGCGAGCAAAATTACATCCCGGCGAGACTTTTTCCTCGTTCGCGATCAGCAACATCAAGTTGCCGATCGCGAGCGTGGAAAATAAACCTCCCGGCGAGATTCTCAACGCGGGGAGGTCAGGTTTCTCATTGCGAGTGGTCGCGTATGCTCGCGAACGCTCGCGATGAGAAACTACCAGTACGCGTTGAGAAAACTGCCGCTCGAGTACAAATCTACTCAAGCGGCAGAAAACGACCGCTTGCACTGTGCAAGATGCCGTTTACAATGATTGCACAGTGCGGACAAGCATCCGGCACTGAGCAATCATTGCGAACAGCATTTCCTACCACACTACGCAGTTCGCGTAGTGCTATGCGTAGCTCGCGTAGTGCGAAGTGCACTTTGCGTAGCTACGCATAGCGCTACTACGCGAACTACGCCAAGGGTTAGTTTGCTAAGGGAGGGGTGTGTATTTTAATATCTTTGTCCCTGAACTGCTTTATCGTTGAGATGACCACTAACTCCTCTAATTTAGGAGCAGTTCTGCTCTCCTTTCCCGACAAATCTAACCTTTTTGTATTTAACATTTATAATTCAAATGGCCAGCTGCTTAGTTTGGATATTATCACCTCTATTGGCTTGATCATTGACATATAGAAGACACGGTCTTTGGAATTTGGCACAAGTTCCACTTTATTTACACCAATAGTTATTATGGGCGATTTTAATCTTCATCCATGTAAAAAGGCTTGCTCATCAAAGGAGGCTTTTTTGGGGAGAACTTTCCCGATGTCCATTTTGAACACTCACCCCAAGGTGAACAGGCCAATTCTTAGGTACAATCGCTGAACATACTTATACCCTTTGAGGCCCCTACCTATGTGGGTATGGGTCATAAGACAACTGTGGATCATATTTGAATTTCTGCTTCTCTGTTTTATTTCTTTGTTGAATATAAGGGTTTTGAGTCTGGCTGGAGTGACCATAAATAACCCTGTAGTTTTATCCTTAAGATGGCCAACCATGAAACAATCATGATTGCCCCTCTTCCTCTTATCTTGCTTTGAGAGATCAGAGCAGAAGGATGAATTGGTCCAAAATAATCCAGGATGAATTTCTTGGTAATTTGTATCATCAGAGCAGCTATAAGCTAGAATGCTGCCTAAGTCCAGACTCGGAGCCTAAAGAAGTCTTCAGGCCATTCACTGCTTTTTGTGCAGCTATTAGGGCTGCTCTCATGGTTCCAAGTAGAGCACAGGGTGATAATAGGGGTGAACTCTGGTTTGGCAGAGCTTGTTCTAAAGACCATAAGGAGATAAAGAATCCCTTAGTCGAATCCCGAGGCACATAGCAGAGGTGAGCTTACTCAGCAGACAGTATAAGTTGGTTATTAAACAAATTAATGAAGCGCTAAAGGATGAGGCCTGGGATAATTTGGCGTTCACCTGTGATCCTCAGGGCAGTGCTACTTTTTGGTGGGTTGCTAACAGTCCATTCTTAGGGGCAGAGGAAGGTCCTCCTTTGATCTCCATGATTGGCGAAGACAAATATTTGACCATGTTTCATACATTTACTCGAGGCATGGTTTAGCGTCTACATCTCTGCCTTTTTTAAGTAAGTTGAATCTTTCATTTTCTGTTGCGGAGGTAACAGGGGCAATTTTAAGAATGGCTGGCAGTAACGCTCTAAGTCCTGACGGCATACCTGATGATCTTTTTAGCACTGATGCTCTCATTTGAGCACTTTGCTAACCAGGGTTCTAAATGCTGCCATGAGGCGTGGCCCGCCTAGCTAATCGATTATTGTCCCTGTGTTCAAAAAGGGAGATCGAGTTGACCCGAAATGTTACAGGCCCATCTCCCTGGTTGATACCACTGTCAATGTTTTGGGTCAGGTGATTTTGGAAAGGCTCTCCTTGTCGGACAAAGAGAATAGCTTTATCTCTGAGCTGCAGTATGGTTTTGGTCTGGCCTCAGTAGTATCGATCAATTCCTGAACGTATACCTTTCAGCTCAGAAATATATGGTGGATAGTAATGGTACCCTGTTTCTAAGTTTCATGGATTTGACCTCCGCATTCAATCGTGCAAATCGATTTAAGTTATGGGCCTTGATGCTGACATTAGGGGTTGATCCGGCCCTGGTATCTTTTTCAGGGGATTTGCATAAGGACATGTCTGCATCTGTTAGGTTCGGCAGTGAAGGCAGTTGCTCAGGGTCCTTCCCAATAGCCTGTGGTGTCAGGCAGGGGTGCATACTGGTGCCTTTCTTGTTTACCCTCTTATTGCCTTGAGAACATGTTGAATGGGCTACAATGTATCTCACATGGGTAACCAATGTTTATGATCGACAACTGTTAATTAGATTTAGGTTCAAATCTTTTAATTATTTCATTAGTTATTAGTTTCCCTAAGGGCTGGTCTGCTCTGGGCACACTGGGCCCATTTATCTGTGACAACTTGTCTGCACAAACTCTTGAGTACTTTGTTTTGTTCCGTTCCCATTTCTCCCTACCAAGAAAATGTTTTTTACTACCCCTTTTTGAAAACTAACATTTTACACAAGTACGACCCACCATGTTACACTTGATGATGTTGAAGTATATCCACACCTGTGTGTGGGTTGCTAATTATTTAAGTTGTGTAATCAAACTGCAGGAGGTTTGAGGTTAATAGGGTAGCCTTGCCCTTTTGGGGGGGTTCCCAGTACATTTGTCATGTGATCATCAACCTTTTTTTTGTTTGGTTTTTGGCTTAGACCCTTGCCAGGCTCATTATGTTTCTCATATATAATGATTCAGACTGGCAGTTATGATTATTGGACGTTTTTATTGTATGTTTTTTTGCTTTAAAAAAAAATAAAAAATCTTTATTCATTTTTATGCCATAACAATCCCATCCAACCCCCCGCCATTCACCCCCCAGACTGGTGAAATTCATAAATTCGTCAAGCATAAATAATCAAATACAATACAGCATTTCATGATAATATAAATACATGTACACATCTCAGATAATTAATTTAACCATTCAATATCAGCAACTCTCTATAAAATACTGTATGACTTCATCTAATTCCTCAAGTGACAAGTGCAATCTACCATCTTAGAACACAACTTCCAAAAAAGAGAAAAAGGGTATCTCTTAGGTCTGTCCCAATCTACCTTGGTCTTGAGCCCATTCGGTTAGGGGTTCCCAAATTCTACTGCCTTTCCGACGTGCACGACTCGCTTTCCGTTTATATATGGCCATTTCCAGACTATATATCGCTAAAAGCCTGTCCAACCATTGTTGGAATACTGGTGATCTGGGATCCAACCAGGCTGAAGCGATACAGAGCCTTAAGGCCGCCATTGAGATAAAAACCAATTAATGACCGTTCCCCATCAAATTTATCTCAGAGATCCCTAATAAAATTACATCATCAGATAACATTACTTCTGTTTTTAAAACTTCAGATAGGAATTTTGAGATATCCTTAATTAGATTTTGCAAGGCCTCACAGGATGCAAAAATATGAACAATAGTATAATATAATATAATATAAAAAAACAGGTCATATAGAACTTTGCCTGTAGTCTAGATGACATTAAAATAGATTGTGACAGTTCATACGCATAATTGAATGTATTATCAGTGATCCCCACTTTTGTTTGCCATTTTAGGGAACATTTATCCATAACATCAGGCATGGCAGGGTTAAAATCACTATATATTCCACCGATTGAGACTACCTTTAGAACTCTATCTAAAGGTTTAGAATTCAATAACTTCTATTCGCTCGAATTTAGCCCGTCCACCACCCTTCTGTAAGAAAAAATTCCTGACTTGGAGAAACTTAAAAAAATCCTTTCAATCAAGGTTAAATTATTCTTTCATTTCCTCAAAAGAGCGAAACGCAGAAGGGGAGAAAAACAACCTATCTGGTCAATCCCATCCTTAATCCATTTTTTCATATGGTAATCTCTAAAGGGCTCCGGTAAGTAGCAATTATTAGATAAAGGTGTATAAAAGGATAGTCTGCCAATTCCTAAAACTCTACGTATGGCACTCCAAACTTTAAAAGCACTGTACAGGGTCTTAAAGCGGACTTTTTTGTAGTAGCTGTCATTCAGTTGTCGCCAGAGACACCCCCAAGCCTCTTCCCCCATCATAAGTTCAAATGGTGGCGGAACTACAGTCGTTCCGATACTATCAGCTTTCTCGCATAACAATTCTCAACTATAAATCAGCGTCGTAGCCCAATAATATAGTTTCAGATTTGGTCGAGCCAAACCCCCTCGCTCCTTAGATAGGGAAAGGAACCTAAGGCCTCGACGAGGTCTAGAATAAGCCCATATGAATCGTAAGAAGATGCTTTCCATGGTTTTAAACCAATGAGAGGAAAATTCCAAAGAAATGACCCGAAAAAGATATAAATTTGTGGGTAAAAAAAGCATCTTTATTACGTTACATTTACGACCTATGGATATATGTAGATTAATTAACCTAACAAGTTCTTTATTAGTTTTCTCCAAGAGGGGTTCTATATTATCCCGAACCACATTATCTAAACTAGCGGACAGATTAACACCCAGATATATTGCCTTTTCCACCACTCGGGTATCTGTCAATTTGATTTTATCATTAACGACGATCTGAGTCTTATGTTTGTTCAGGGCATATCCAGAAATACCCCTGAAGCGCCCAGCTTCGTACTCAATTACCGCATTGGCCGAAATTGGATCCGGTGTTACAAGGTCTTAGTAGCCCAATTTCACGACCATATTGCTGGGATTTGATTATTACCTTCCAGCCTACGGATAAATGGATCTGTAAAAATCGAAAATAGCAAAGGGGAACACGGACAGCCCTGCCTAGTTCCCTGTGAAATAGATAAACTTTCCGATAGAATACCAATCACCATAACCGTGGCCGATGGTTCAACATATAACATTTTGACTGCACGGATAAAGCCATCCCCGATTCCACATCTAGACATTGCAACCCAAAGATACTGCCAGGAGACCCTGTCAAAGGCTTTCTCCGCATCCAGTAGGATAAGAGCCATAGGGTCTCCTGTAGAATTAGTATTATCAAACAAAGATATAACTCTTAGAATATGATCTGTCGTAGATCTACCAGGGATAAACCCATGTTGGCGTACCGAAACGATCTTATAGATTACAGATGAAAGTCGCATGGCCAGGGCCTTTGAATATAATTAGGAGTCACCATTTATCAGTGTTATCGGACGGTATGAGCCCAGCAAAAGGGGGGGATTTGTTCTTTTTCAAGAAAACCACAATTTTGGCTCAAGACCATGAGCCAAGAGGTCGCCCACCACTAAAAATAGTTTGTTTATAATCTCTTTTAATTGAGAGAAGAAAGTAAGATAAAAATTCTGTAGAGATACCATCTGTCCTAACCGCTTTTCCCCTTGCCAGGCTATTCAGGGACAATACAATCTCACCCATTGAAGAGGATTATCTAAAATCTCTTGATCCTCACTAGAGAATTTCACAACTGGGGCTGAGTCGAGATATTCAGTGAGGCTGCTCTGTTCGATCACAGCGTCTGCCGAATATAGCATTTGGTAGTACCGCCTAAACGCTTCCCTAACCAAATCTGGATCTGTAATCTGACCTAAAACAGGGTCTTTGATTTCTCAAATTATATTAGACATTATTTGCTGCCAAACCCAGATAGCTAGATGATGACCGATCTGTTCATTATATTCATAAGCGGCTTCTTTTTGAGTTGCTAATTTATCCATTGCTTTATTCATCAAGATGTCAGTAATAGCGGCTTTTGCAAAGGCCACCCGCCATTGCTCTGCCTCCACATCCCCCCCTAAAACAACTGCTACGAAACTCTCTTCTGCCACCACCAGCCTATCCTGTTAAGTCCTAATATTTTCCCTTGCACATTTATTATTATTTAAAGAATATCTCAATGTTTCCCCACGGATACCTGCTTTCAAAGCATCCCAAACCGTCTTGATTGATGTACTCCCCAAATTATCACCCAAGAACATAGAGATCTACTGCCTCATGTGTGCACAATATTCTTCATTTAAGAGTAACGATCTTTCAAAAGTCCACAAACTTGTTTTTTTGTTAAGGACAGCTAAATCTCGTTCTAAGATAAGCGGGTTATGATCTGATAAAACCCGTGGTAGCTTCTCTATACAACAGTTTGAGATTAATGCACTCGGCACAAACATATAATCGAGTCTGGCATGGGACATATGCGGATTTGAAAAATATATAAACCCTGAATCTTGTGGTTGCAGCACGTGCCAGCAATCGACCAAACCATGAACTTGGCATAGGCTCTTCAAAGCCTGGAACACTTTACGTTTCCTGGCTGTATAACGCCACCCCTCTACCAAGGACCACTCAGTTCATTGGTTGATATTAAAATCCCCGCATAATATAAGTGGGAGAGGCCAGAGGGCGAGTTCATTAGAGATAGCATCAAGCCCACAGGGGTCGTCGCTATTGCTCTCATATAGTGTACATAAGTCAACATCTCTCCTAGATTAAGTTGGCATTCTGTAATAAACCATTGCCCAAACTTATCAGATCGTGACTGTATAAACTGCATCCCACTTCTTCTGGCCAGAATAGCTACACTCCGTACCCTTGCACCCTGCGTTGTTGCACTAATTAATTCATACCCCAGTGATTTTAATAAGTGCAGTTGTGACCCTTCAAAATGAGTTCCCTGCAAACAAATAATATTCGCATCAAACATTTGCAGCCCAACTGCCACCTTCTGCCTTTTCTTCACATCATTAAGACCACAGATATTGATAGTGGCCAGTTTCAAAAAACACAAAAATCCTTAACCAAACCTCAGAATAAATCCCCATACCTCTTAAAGAGAGTGGTAAAAAGCATATTTAAACCATTTTTCATTGTCACCAGTCTGGAGATCCCTTCCACCCACCCCCAACTGCCCACCCACCGCCAAAACCTCAGCAACTAGGCTCAACCATGAGCCTATGTGAAGACATCTAGGCCACTCCTCCCAGTCCTCCACCTCCCTAACAATGTCATTTTACTATTTAGTATAATCGAATAACGGAAGAAAAACCAAAAAAAAACCTCTCCCAAATAACAGAGTTCTATCATATAGCCAGCACTATTCGATCTTATTTTTTAGATCCAGCAACTAAAATATCATCCAGAAATTTCTGAGCATGAACTTCCGTGGTGAAACTATGATTCTGACCCCAGAAGATCACTTTCAATCTAGCCGGGTTCTGAAGAAACACAATTGCTCCTGCTGTCTGGAAGGGAGTTATAAGTTGTCTGAGCCGCCATCTCCTCTCGACATTGGCATGCGCAAAGCCAGGCCTAGAAAATAATGAGAACCCTTCAAAGCTTCTTTTAGTATTGGGTCGTGCTAGATCGTAAACTGCTTGACGTCTGAGAAAATTCTCAAAATAAACCAATAAAGCATGGGGTCGGGGCGGTTCACTAGATAATTGTCTCACCAATGTCAGGGGGAATCGATGAACATGTTGAACCTCTTTGTCCCAATCCCAGGAAGATAGTTCAGGGAAGGAGCCTTTCAACAGATTAATTACAAATTTTTCTATATCGCTACCCTTACTGTTTTCTGGGATCCCTAGTATCCTTAAATTATTGCAACACTGGAGATTCTCATGATCCTCGAGCTTCTACATGACATCAGTCAGGGCACCCTCCTAAGATGTTGTCTGGGCCTTTAATGTCGCCACTTCATTTTCCAGGACCTCTGTCCAGGTCTCCACCATAGAGAGCCTCTCTGAGATGTCAGCACAGATTTTCCCGATTTTCCGCACAGACACGTCGTTTTTTTTTGCAGCTTAGCGTGCCTGTCCGTTATCGCTCTTAACGTCTTCCTGGAATGATTTCAGGGATTGCAAAATTATTGATAACGAAGGTTCCACTGACTTCCCTTCATTTAATAATTCTGGTTCTCCCTCTATACTCCTACTTGAAACCCTTGGTAGCTCTTTCTCCTCTCTCGCAGCTCCTGGGAGTAGCAAATGCATGGCAGAGTAGTCCCATCTAAGTTCTTCTCAGGTCTCTCTGTCATATACTGCGGCACCCCCTGAGCTCTTCTTGGGTCCTTTTTTCCCAGATGACCGTTTGAGCTTCTTAGGGGGTGACTGCTTTCTCCTGGAGACTGCTACTGCTAGATTGAGAGGCCACCCTTTCACTTGTTGCTGACACACTTGCATCCGATATCTTTTTTTTTTAATGTTTTTTTTATTTATTGAGCAGAACCATAAAGAGGAAAAAAAAGAAAAGCCATAGATAAAAACAGAGCATTTAAGACACAATTTGATCAATATTCGTTCTTATACTTATGAAAAATTTGAGCGAAACAAATACTTATAAAGTGCAATATGACATATTCCACAAATATCCCTAGCTGTAGTGCAACTAAATACCATATTATAAAATATAGTGGTTAATATCCCTATTTAATACTAAAGTGCAGTGCTAAAGTGCATCCAGTACAAACTTTCCTTTATCTTCCTAACCCACTCATCGTAAGGTGCGGTATTAAAGTGCATTCTTTTTTTTTTTTCTCTCCTTTTTACCCCTTTTATTCTAAAAGAGACTTTGAAATGCATTATGGACTTATTCCTCCAGAGTGATCTCTAACATCGCCATGTATTTCCAAGCGGCAGTGAATTTTTTAGTGGCACCCACTCTCTTTGCATACGCTTCTTTGAATTTCCTTGTTCGTTTCATTTTCTTTAGCCATTCCAAATAAGTAGGTATTTTTAAAGACCTCCAATTTTGAAGTATCAAGGAACGTGCTACGAGGGAGGCATTTGCTGTAAATGTCTCCTCACCTCTAGTCATTGCACGGTTTGCTCTTTGCCTAGTAATACCAAAGAGAGCTACATCTGCCTCGGGGTCTAATCTCTTCTGCATCCCCCGGCTTAAGGCCGAGAAGATCCTTTCCCAAAATTGCCCTAACCTTGGACAAGTAAAAAATGTATGTAGCCAATCTCCCCCACCTTCTGCCTGGCAACGAAAGCATCTATTCTCCAATTCTGGGCGTATTTTATGGAGTGCTTTAGGTGTATAATATGCCACCCATCGAGACAGAAAGGCCATTCTTTTAAAATTGGCTGCTCTTAAGGCCTTACTACCTAGTCGTGATATGGCCTGCCAATCCCGATTAGAGAGTGCACATTGTGTCTCCTGGGTGACTTTTTCTAGGAATTTCTTGACCAGCATTGATTCCCCTTGGGAGCATAAAAGACGGTACCAGTTTCCCACCCCTCTTAACTTTGCTCCTAATAGAGCAGTCACGAGCATAGTTGGACCAGCACTTGCAGGGAGGTTGTATCTATTTAAAAAATATGAAATCTGAATATATTCAAAGAAGCGAGGCTTACTCCGGTCACCACATCTATTTTGGACTTCTTGCCAAGTAATCACTCTGTCTCCCACTAGAAAATGCCCCAGCTCTTTCAGGCCACAGTTATTCCAGCACCTTAAATGGCTAGTCTGTATTTGAAGGCCCAGACTTTTGCATTCACCTAATTTTAAGTAATAAAACACTGTAGAACCTGCTCGCTTAGAGAAAAAAGTCTGAAGTCTATAAGAATATTCCTGCAAAGTCTTATACCTAGTTTTTTTAGGAAGTTTTTGCTGTTTTTAAAAATACTTGAATCTGAGAAACAGCCTCCTGCACCATTTTATCCCAAAAAAAGTTATCAACTGATCCCTTAGAATCCACTAAGCGGGCTGTAAGATCTAAAATGGCGGCTTCATAATATGTACGAATTTGTGGAAGTGCAAGCCCCCCTGGTTAATATCCAATTGGAGCACCAAGAGTTTGACCCTAGGTGCCTTCTTACTCCAAACAAACTTTCTAAACATTGTTTCAAGCTCCTTAAAATAGATCGTATTGATTTTTATAGGGATATTTGTAAAGAGAAAACAAGTAGAGGTAAAATGGACATTTTTATAAGGGCCACACGGCCTATCAATGTAAGGGTAATAATGACCAGTCATCTAGCAGTTTTTTTATTTTATTCCGCATGGCTTCATAATTTAATTTATAAAGTTCCCCATATTGATTAGTAAAATAAATCCCTAGATATCAAATTGGATCAACATTAAGGGCTTGTTGCTTAAGGTTCTCGGGGAGAAAATCACTCACAGTATCAATGGTTAAAATCTCAGTCTTATTATGGTTAATTTTATGTCTTCCAATCAATTCGAATTGAGCAAATTCTGCTAATGTTAGCTCTATATTCTGGCTCTCTGGACTAAGATAGAGAATGATATCATCTGCAAACAATTTTAATTTTGCCATGCCTAATATTGGAGCTCTAATTGTCATATTATTATGAATTTTAGTGGCCAGGGGCTCAATAAAAAAGGTAAATAGGACGGGTGAAAGCAGGCACCCTTGCCTGGTCCCCTGATTCACTTTAACTATTCCTGCTAAGTTAGCATTAATAAACACCTGAGCCTGCGCCCCCTGGTAAATATTCCATAGCATTTTTGTGACCTGGGGTGAACCTCATACCTCCCCAGACCATAAAAAAGAACATCCCAATTGACCAGATCGAACGCCTTTTCCGCATCTATCATCATGACAAGAGCTGGAGTTCGATTACTATTAAAAAAATCAAGAGCCTGGACTAGAAAACCTGTATTTGTGGACATTAGTCTCCCTGCAACGAACCCTGTCTGATCACTATGGATGAATTCTTGTGCTAAAGGAGTGAAACGCAATGTCCAAATTTTCATTAGAATTTTATAATCGGAGTTAGGTAAACTGATTGGTCTATAGGAATTAATATCCCTAGGATTTTTCCCCTTTTCACAAAACTAACAATGATGGATTCTTTGAAAATTAGGGGACCGAACCCCCGCCTTGACATAATTAAACAGCTTTATCAAAAATGGTGTTAATTCTTTAACAAAAACCTTATAAAATTCTGTTGGTAGCCCATCATTTCCACATGCTTTCCCTTCCGCCATTGTTTCCAAGGCTGTCAAAATTTCTGCTCCTGATATATCAAGTTCAATCTTCTCAACCTGAATAATTGACAAATGCAGGAGATTTACATCCTCAAAATATTGCTGAATTGTCTCTTGCCCAACCATATACTTGGTAGCATGAAGCTACTCATAATGCTCCACAAATACTTGGGCAATCCTGTCCTTATCAATCACCATAACTCTAGTACCAGGATCTACAACTTCAGTAATTAAGGCTGCTTCCTGTTTTACCTTAGTTGACCAAGCTAGCAGTTTGCCTATCATTTGACTCTCTTCGTAGGCTCGCTGTTGGAATGTCCGAGAGCTATTAATTTCTTCTATCAAAAAAAACTCTCTTAATTCCTTTTTTGCTTTTTCAAGCTGACTTCCGGCTAACCCATCACCTGGTAGAGAGGCATTCTTCTGCAGCAAAGCAATATCGACTGCTTGCTGGAGTTTGGCTATACGAATACTTCGATTTTTGGACTGAGCAGCCATAAAAACAATCCTTTGTCCATGAACTACTGCCTTAAAAGCCCCCCATACTGAAAAAAGTTCAGCTGTTCCCTCATTGACCCTAAAAAACTCTTGTATCCATTCCCTTGTACCTGCTACCCATTGTTGATTTGAAAGGAGGAGTCGATCCATCTGCCACCTGGTTCTTGTCCTCCTTCTTTCCTCAATTTCTAGATCTAACTTGACCAAAGAATGGCCTGAGAATGAGTTGGCCCCTATTTCTGAGCCAATGTGTTTCAGGGAACGAGATATTTAAAAAAATCAATACAGGATGCTGTTTGGAATTGGCGGGAATAGCAAGTATATTCGAGTACTTCCCGGTGAGCTTTACGCCATGGGTCAATTAACTGATGGTCTTGTATTATTGCATCTAAAAAAAATGTAGTCTTTGGCTTCAGTTTGTTTTTTATTTTTATTTGAAGTATCCTTTATCAAGTCTTGAATGTAGTTAAAATCCCCTCAAAAAATAATCTGCCCTGAAACTCCTCTAAGTAGTTCGTTAATCTGAGCCACGGATGTGGGATCATCAATAATTGGGCCATAACAGTTAACAAAATTTTAAATAATCCAGTTTAAATTCACCCTTACCCATAACGCATCCGATATCTCTGATTCTTCAGTTAGGGAAAAAAGAAATCAGTGGGATCTGGGGGTTTTCTTTTGTGTTCCTCTCCTCAGGCGAAACAAGGTCTTTTCTCGGCTACCACAGCCTCCATCTCACTCTTATCTCCTTTATCCGCTGGATTGTCTGAAGGGCAATCACCACCCATCGCTACTGCCTCAACCGAGTTGATGGGCAGGCGGGCCTCCAGAATGGTAATATGACTAAGTAATGAAGAGGGGCTCTCTGATAGCGGACTCTCTAATGCTTCCCCTTGATTTTTGGGTATTGGATTACGGTCCCCAGTCCCTTCCTTAGTCTACCTCGCAGTTTCAAGATCATAATGTACATCATTTTTCTTCCCTGTTTCCTTATTTTTTTCCTGGGGGAAAAGATATTCAAAATAGAAGGCTGTGACCCCCCGAGCTCCTGTGTGCTCCTCGGTACTGTTCTCCCGCTTGGTTCAGTTTTTTCCATTTTATCTCCCTTACTGGCCCGTAATTCTCCCTTCTTACCGCCTGGCTTAACATACTGTCCTTCTCGACGCGGTTGCAAGGCAGAAGTAGTGGGTGGTGCTGCCCATTCTTTCCCTCTACCATGAGTAGCCATAATCCTCAATCCAGCAATCCTCCGCTCTTGCTCGAATCCACTGCCTGTGGCCAAACAACACCAGGGCAAATTCCAATCGGACGTGACCGCCGCCGTAGACAGCACCAGCTGCCCCAGAGTCTCCCAGCGGCCGCAGCTGATTCCAGTTTTTTTCCTCCTGAAGTACGGGCGAGTTCAGCGTTCGGTTTCTTTACTCCTCACGCCGAGATATTCCGGGCGCATATTCTCCCGGACTCAAGCCACAATCTCTAGCATAGATTTTTGGGAGAATCCGTCCTGTGCTTTAAGGAAATCATTTGGGAGGGGAGAGAGGTAAGCGGTGGCCCCACTCAGACACCCTCTTGCCAATTTGAT
This sequence comes from Calotriton arnoldi, assembly GCA_963921515.1. NCBI lineage: Eukaryota > Metazoa > Chordata > Amphibia > Caudata > Salamandridae > Calotriton > Calotriton arnoldi. The sequence continues at coordinate 274,153 of CAWUFW010003787.1, read as the reverse complement.
GAATTTCAAATTTTATTTGCTATTTTAATGCAAACATGTTTTTATGATATGGTTTTAATGTTCTACGGATTTTGTGTATCTTTTATGGTTATATTTTAACCGAATAAAGATTTATACTACTCCTAATTGGGCTGCTTAAAAAAAACGTTTTTTATTTAAATGAGATCACAGACTTGTTGACTCTTTCTTGCCACCCTCCCTGTTGTTGTATCCAATCGGATACAATTACAGGGATCCGACCTATTAATACAAAGGTTGGTTCTCAAAATTACATACTGGTCGCAAAAAACTACAGGTGACGCATTGCAGTCAGTTTCTGTGATCGGTATAATGATATATCTGGCACAAGCAGATTAAATGATTTTGGAAGAGTCACATTCTTTTTAATCGAAATCCGGTAGTTGGCACATCAGCTACTGGACCGTATATCTACCTATGTGAATGATGCCAAACGCAATATTTGAAGTGTGCAGAACCAATGTAATGTATGAACTCTGCTTCTGTAACCTCCCAAATTACATTTAAAGTTGTTATCTTTACCTTATAAATTCTTTTGAATGAAAGAAAAAGAATTGTATGGTCTCTGCTTTAATGCTAGAAGCATCCTGTACTGTCTCCCTCCTGTTACTTCTGTAATTAGTGCTTATTTTGAGCCGGTGCATGCCGGTGGGCCCACTGACACTAATTTCTGTGGACTGTCACTTATTTTTCTTCATCAGTCTTTGACCTAGAGCAAGAGAGAGAAAACACACACAGAGGAAGAGAAAGCCTGAAGGACTGTGCCTAACTGAGAAAGCAGAAACCTGCAAGAGTGAGATAAAGGGGCAGGGAGTGTCTGGTGGTGGATTGAAGAGGCATGAGGTGAAATCAGACTATGCAGCCTTAGTATGTAGCACCCGTGACATCCAATAGCGCCGCCCGCAGGCTTCTGAGCAAAACTTTGGACCCCGGGACTTGTTATTTTACCAATTAAGCACCGTCTGTAGCACAGCTCCCCCCGTGCAGATGGTTATACTTTATTATGTATGGGTATACTGACTGCTGACTCTAAGCCGTGCAGTCAGTGCAGAAAACTGCTGCTTAACAGGTTTCGTATGCTGTGTACGTAATACAAAAATATCTTTAAAATATCTGTTTGTGACAAAATGAAGTTGCACGCCCTAAATGTTAGGTTAAAGCTTGTAAAGGCATGCTTTATGCATCTGTAAATTCTAACTACCTCTGTTAAGTAGAGCATATCTTTCCAGTCTGGCTCCTTCGCCCAGCTTTCGAAAACCCTCCTTCTCACATTTTAGTTGCAGAATATTTAATTATTTTAAGGAACGACTTGCAGATTGATCTTCACATAGATTGATTTGCAGTTTCCTTGGTCATATACTTGTGTTTTTATATTGTATAACTTCCTGCGATAATCTGTTCGGTGTAGGAAAATGTCTGAAGTGCTCTTTTACAGGAGTGTGCGGTGCTTTGACATTCATTGTTTGCCTGTTGTGCTCTACCACTACATAAATACACTAGTTTTCTATGTTACACAGATCAAAATGATTGGGAGAAGAAAGGCCCTTACATCCTCTTGAAATGTCAGCGTAACTGGAATAGTGTGTAGAATGGTATGGACAACATGTGGTTGGAAGAAGATGTTTGCACAGACACAAGACAACCTGTGGACATCTATCTTCTGATGAATTTTAGGAATTAAGAAAAGAAGAACTGGCTTAGCATGGCTATCTTGTGAGCTTTGTCTTTGAAAAAAACAAGCACTGGAAAAGCACAAGAGGAGTAAAAAAAGCTAACGTTTTGAACTCCATGGACTGAATTCACAAAGCCATTTGAGCATGTAAGTTCAAATTTGCGGTCAAATGGATTAAATGCTAGCAATTCACAAAAGTTGAGTTACAGGCAGCATATTAACCAGTGTGTTGCAATATTACTCAGTTGTAAATAACCAATCAGTTGGTGTTCCAAGGCAGAGATGCCTTGGAAAGTTTGGCAACACCCACGGTTTAAGGGTATTCCAGACATGTTCATGGCCCATTCTCACAATGGAAACATTTGCAGATTGACTCCTGCTAAAGCAGGAGCAAATCCATTTCCAAGGTGGGAATGGCAAGGTAACACTCCTAAAATAGGTAATGCTGTAGGAGAAAGAGTTTCTCCACAGCAGTGTTCGAAGTGCATTAAAAAGAGTATGGGAACTGTGATGCTGTGCACAAAAGGGGCGGATTGAGTGAGTGTGCTGGGGGAAGGGGTCAAAGGCATAGCTAAAAAACTAAATATTCTCTACATTTTTTCTGTCTTTCACCTTCAAGTAACTACATAAATCATACATTATAAAAACCTCTAATAGTTAAAGCACCGCAGAGGTATGTGTGTGTAACCAGATAGCTACATAACTGAACCTTGGTTGGTGCAGTGGAGAATAGGTACTTGTGTATGTTTAGTGTTAGGAGGTCCCAGTCGTGACAGAAAGCACTGTGAATATGTAAGTCATTATTTTAAACTTGAATTACACACAGGATAAGAGAGTCTGCTGCAAAATGCTCAGAAAGGTTTAAGATGAAAGAGTGCTTCCAAAATATAGATTTTAGTAATGCCCAGACACAATTCGGCTAGAAACTCCCTTATAATACCACTCAAAAAGAAAAAATGTGTGTCATCAGGAAGCTTCAAGTTAATTAAAGCCAATACCGGCTTCCAAAGACCCTTAACATATGCAGATTGACCTGTTGTGCACATTTACATGTCTTTCAGGCAGCAGCACCCTGGCAAGAAGGCATGTTTAGCTGTCTGTGCCTCCCATGGTTTCACAGCACAGGTGGCTCCCTGAATGACACTTCAGCTGAAGCATTTCAACTCCTGAAATTAACCTTTTGGGACAGTTGTCTTTTCACAAAAAGTAGGGAAACTGTTTTGCCTAAACTAAATAAGCATGGACACGTCATACCCCTCAGATCCCGAACACTTCTACCACTGCTCCACAGAATAAAAAAAAAGTTTAGTTGCTTTCATATTAAATCTTGAACCAGTGTACTATATGCACCCGTGCAATGATGTAAACCTGCGGGTACAAATCTACAGATATTTTTGCAAATCATCATCAACCGACCTTATTTCACACTTCAAAAAATGCATAAAAGTACACATAAAAAGGCATTTCATTACATTTAAAAGCCAAACATAGAATACATACAATGCAAGAACCAGAGAAGATTTACCCTTCAGGTTAAAATAGAGTCAAATAGCAGCGGTTATAAGTATTAAAAACAAGTACATCGATTGAAGCAATGGTCTTAAAGTGCGATAGGTGTTATACTAAAAACTTTATGGGTCAAGGCAGCCAATAAAAAAGAAGCCAGTGCATAGCAAACCAGTGGAGTTTCTAATTGATAAAATAGAGAGAGAGCTGGGGCTAGAGCAGGCAAGGAGAATTTATTTAAAAGTGGGACGATAAAAATCTTCCTCTCTACTATATACAAAGGACAGAAAAATAGGAAATGTAAGGTCGATTGGGTCGCCTTATTATCACATGGACAGGACGGTAGATTGATTATAGAGAATACATTATTTGGATCGCCCAACATTAACGGAATGAGAATTAATCAAAATCTGGTCAGAATGAAACGATGCTGGTTGTTCTCAACAAACCCTAGATAAGAATGAAAATATTTGGGTATCTGCGGTATACTATCGTAAAACTTTACAGATTGTTTCTCTCTATGACTATCCCACCTGTCACGAATAGCTTTCGTTAAGAAAATGTCCTTCAATCTAGATTTGGGAATATTTTCACAAAGGGTTGGGGTGTCATATAAGAAAGCAAGTCCCAGTGAAGTTAAGGTTTGTCTAATATACGATAGCCAGGGGATTTTATGAGCATGGTCCAGGTTCAGGAAATCTTTCAAGATTTTCTGGTTCAAACCCACAGTGCCCCTTTTCCATACTGATAACCAAAGAGAGAGTGGCGCATTTAATGGCGTCAGTAATGAAGGGCATACTGGATTCTTTATGTACAAGAAAAATTATTACATGGTAGTGGGACTGACAACAACCTTTTGATAAATTTATCTTCTAAAACTTGGAGTACTGTCACGTCAGTTATCCCCCAGATTGCTGCCCCATATATGGCAGTTGATAATGTTTTAGCCAAATACATTTTAGACATTTCTATTATCGGCTTACAGCCCAATGTTTTGGAAAATCTAAATATAGCAGCAATTCTTTGGGCCATTACGTTAGCTCGAGTTTGCAACATCTCCTTCCAATTTTGTTTATAGTCAAATACAACCCCTAAATAGTTAAAATATTGTACTTGCTCTATTTTTCCCCCATCCAGAGGATATCTCATTGTCTTCTTTTTATCACCAGCCATTGCCATAATATAAGTTTTGGCTTTGTTTACGTGTAGGTCCAAATCGTGCATAACTGCTGTGTAGTGTATGATGAGATTTTGAAGTGCCAGAGGAGTCCTCGCCAATAGAACTGCATCGTCTGCGTAGAGGAGGATAGGGAGGAGAGACGTCAGTACTTGTGGAGTGTCTTTCGAGATGTTAATCAGGGCATCATTTAATTTGTTGGTGTAAAGGGCGAACAAGAAAGGGGCCAAAATGCATCCTTGTCTGACACCCCTTTCAATTTTAAATAAGTTTGTGCAATCTCCATGCCTCCCATAGCGTACCATGGTGGTGGCATCCAAATAAAGCTCTCTTATAAAATTTATAATGGCGTCGTCCACTCCCATGTCCTTCAAAATAAACCAGAGTTTGCTATGTGCCAAGCAATCAAAAGTCTTAGACAGGCCCATGAAAGCCATATATATTTGGGCCTTTTTTTACCATGGTGAACTTTCCTAACATCAGTGTCAAATTAAGACACTGATCTATGGTTCCCCTGCCCTGTCTAAACCCGTACTTCCGTGAGGATTTTCTTTTCCCCTGCCCATGCTTCCAATTTGTTTAGCAATAACCTATCCATAAGTTTGGCTGTGCTATCATGCAATGAGATGGGGTGATAGTTGTCAGGAATAGAAGCATCCCCTTTTTTTTTTTATATATATCGGGATTATAACAGATTTTTTCCATGAAGGAGGGGGACCAGTCTTGGCTATGGCATTAAAAATCACAGTTAAAAGTGGAGACCAGAAAGGAATGTCTGTGAGAAAGATATCCATAGGGAAGCCATCGGGCCCTGGGGCTTTCATACATGGAGATTAGGTCAGAGCAAGTTCGATTTCCTCAAGATCAAAAGAGAGGTAAGTAAAGGCCTCTGTGTCGGGCATGCATCTACAATAAGAGTTTCCCCAGTTTTTTGGAAGACTTCCTGAAACAACCTTACCCAGGAGTCTTTGTCGATGTGTACCTCTGAGGAAGGTCCACCATTATCTTTCAGAAAAGGTGAATTAATTACCTTCCAGAAAGCGGCGCTGTCACTGAGGGATGAGGCTTGCTTTAGATTATCCCAGGCCTCCGATTTAAGCTGCCTCAGCCTGCTTTCCCTTGCTAGTTTATAAGATTTCCTCAACATACGAACATGCTCTTTATTTCTTGGTGATAGTTTGGGAGCGTTACGAAGGTTTGCAGAGGCAACAGAACAATTCTTATCAAACCACCAATGCAGTGTGATATCTCTTGCGGATATCGGACGAATCAGCTGTGATTTTAGGTAGTTTAAAAGCTTACTGAACACTTCAGTTACCTGCGTTTGATTTAAGGATGGATCCAGGCAAATTTTTATATCCTCCTGATTTGCCACAATAAAGCTTGTAAAAAGGGTGGCCACGTAAATCTTATCCCATTTTAAAATAAATTCATTATTTCTAGCTAGGGTTGGTTTAGGGACTTAAGTACCATTGCGAATTTTCGAATCCTGCCATGATAAGGCACAGGAAAGCATGGCATGATCACTAAATTCTACCGTGGACAGATATTGAGCTCTGTGAAAAGTAGGGGAAAATTGCCCATATGTGGATCTCTTTCATTGTGTAACTCGAATTGCCACTTCATTAAAATACTATTTATAACATTCCCCTGGGCATCATGATGAAAATGGGGAATAGAGACATCCCTATGGTCTACGATCATGCATAAATCCACAGGATCTCGGGTGCATGTCTTTGTGTTAAAATCTCCCAGCCAGATAACTTGTATAGGTTTAGGGTGGGACTCTGCTAGGTCCTCTATTAAGTTGTCTAAGTGCTGGGGTACTACCTCAGGGTTTTGAAAGTTGTTATTGTAATAGTTCACTAATAATAAATGCCACATATCGTTGGTCCCATTTAATAACCAAAATGTGAAAGTAAGGGGATGTATTTATAAAACTTAAAACGTTAAATGCGACCACGTTAGATATCAATGTGAGTAAACCTCTCCTAGGCCTACCCCATGGAGAGGACAATGCTGCAGTTTGGAACGACCGATACCCATTAATAAAGATTGGTGCGATCTCCCAGGTTTCTTGTATACTATTAATCTGAAAATCGGACCAAGACAGTGAGCCACTCCTCGTTATTTCGCTTGCTATTGTAGCCTGCTATATTCCTGGACAAAAGGGAGTAAACTAGATTATGTACGCCCGAAGTATGAACCTTGGTAACCTCCAGGGAAGGATCTACGAGATGTAAATCAGTACAACTCCGATGTTCAGTTTCCCCCTGTGAGGACCGTGTAACACCATTTACCTCAACTCCTTCACTCTCTATTCGGGAAAGCATCTTGGGTTTCTGGTTATTAACCACTTGTCAATCACAAGAATCCAGGCCTGATAATGGAGCAAACCTATTAGATGTGCAAAGGTTCATGTGATCGTTCAACGAAGCTTCTCGGGTCTATCATGAAATGAGGTGAAAATGTGTCTCTCAGTAAAGCCCCTCTGGGGAGCAATCCCTTTCAGGACGAATGCCCTCACCCACCATAGGTGGCATGCTTCATCATATGGGCTTCTCCTCCCAAAGGGAAAACCTAGTCCCACTGAGGGCTACAACTCCCTCACTGTGAGGTAGAAGCTCTGGGATGTTTTCTTGAATGTCCTAAGATGTTAAGGATGCTAAAATCCCATATGTGAGTGCTAGGCGTTGTGAGGGTGCAGCGCTGGATGTGATTGGAAAGATAAATGTGATTCTAAAACTACCTAGTAGGGACAAAAAACTTTTTATTGGCTTGTCCAAACTGGCAGGATTAAAAACAGTGCAAAGCAGTGTAGATTAGACTGCTAAAATGGTAAGGTCGGTCGACATGTTTCAGCCTATCTGGTCTTTAAAAGTGTCCAGGCTTTCATCAGGACCAAAAGAAATAATGCTACTGCATATGTGAAGAAAATTAATAAATATAGTGATACCAATCCAGTAATCCAAATGTTAAGCTCGGTACTACTGGAACTTATCTGTAAATGTGAGACACAAAAAACAAAGTGCAACAAGTCAAACAACATTGCAATTCAATTCTCTTATTGTCAACGTTTGGTGGACATCGATTGAAAGCATGTCCATAGAGTACTATTATGGTACCCATTGTAATTCTACTCACCCAAATCGGTGGATAAGTAGACCCACCTCTACCTGGTAACAACTCAGGGAAGGGGGCCCCGCTCTGTAAGAAACAAGGTCATGTGTCACTCATTCCTCGTATGTGGTGTGAACACATGTCTATAAAGAAAACAGTGAGTGTTGGTGGCGAACCTCTAGTAGAGACAATGTAACAGGAGGACTATCCTATTTGACTCATATTATAAACAATGTAACAAAAAGATTCTACAAAGTATGCCTAGCCATGTTCGTTGGTGGCCCGGACTGGTGGAGCTATCAAATAGTGTTTGTACTATCAACCCGCTGTATATGGACAATGTATCATTATGGTCGTCAAACCCGCCTAACTGTACCTTGCTGAAAGGTTGGGGAAATTGACCGAGTACATTGCCGTTAAGCGCGCTGCATTTAAGTACAGGCATGTGGCGCACAGTAAATCAACTGAAAATGCCTTGATATTACTTGCCGCCTAAAAACTCTATTATATATGATGCTTGTGCTCACAAAAATATGTTATACTTGGATGCGCGTTGGAATAAAGCACAATAAGGTGTAAACTGCCCCAAATATGCCTGAGAGTACCTCGCTAGCAAATTAAGAGTATAGATTGAGGATAATAATGTAAAACGCAATACATTCAAATAGAGGCTCGTAGCGCTCAGAATTTCACTTAAAGGTGCCTGGGCTATTCCCTGCTGTTGTTTAATGCCCAACACCATTTGTATGTGACAACTATGGCCATAGTGAGATAAATCTGAATACGCGTTCGTCTGGAAGGCAATCTGATGTAAATTTACCCTTTAAAAATTATTGCTGTAAGTCTTCCCAAACATATTAACCCACAACATAGTGCCCAGCTTACCTCTCCGTCGGTACCCCGCTGTGGTACATGAGCTGCAACCGGAGGCACCGACGGGAGGATTTTCTCGCACTTTAATACGGGAAATAATGCTCAGTCATGTTGTGGAAGGACCTGAAGGTGCCTACGGTATGTGCCCGATCCCATGAGCGCGCGTGCGCAAGGGATAGTGTCTCTTGTACTGCATATGAGCAGACTGATATACGGAGTTCTACCCGATTCTATATGCGCACATGCGCAATGGGTAGTTTCTAATATGTAACGCATGCGCACTGCGTTATTCTTTTCTTTGTACACAGATTGCTAGTGTCATTCAGTACCCTCTTAAAAGATACTGCTGGCGCATGTGTGAGTGAAACTGTTACTGGCACTAGTGCATGCGCGATTGTATGTATGATTGCCAAAGATGTATAACAATATATTAGTATCATATCATGGCTATTATTAGCTTATGCATCCATGGTATATGTTGGTGTTGCTGACTAATTATCAGACCTTACGTTTTTCGAAACCTCCATTAAAAATGGTTCTGTTTGTGCTTGTATTGCCTATATGGCTCACGTGTCATTTCCATTAATAATGATATTAAATATATCTGTGCTGTTGGACCCATGTCTACCGAGTTCACTCTTTTGAAAAGATTATATTCGGGTGTGTATGAAATTATGATTGTTAATACGCTAGCGGCAGACATAGAATATGGTGCTAATGACAAGGTGCCTCAAATTCTCTTGTTAGCTATAGACCTCAGCTGGTATTTATAAGGATAGCCACGGAATCTCTTCATTCAATCCTGAAGTATCAGTTTTCATTCTATAGACCCAGCGCTGTTCTTTGCGGAACAGAAACTTTGATATATCCGTGATGTGAGGTGGGATATACGGTTGTTCAAGGACTGTCCAGCGCAAGTCGTTTGCTTGGTGGTTCATATCCAGAAAGTGATTGGTCATCTTCGTTGATCTCTTCCTGCAACGGATCGTGCTTTTGTGTTCCAGTATCCTTATTTTTATTTTACGTGTGGTCATCCCCACGTAGCGCATACCACATGGGCAAATTATCAAGTAGATCACCTTGTCACTATTACAGTTAGTATGTTTGGACAAGGTCCAGGGTTTGTCCGTGCCTAGATCCACCTCTGTCATGTGTGATGTTTGTGGGCAGGCTACGCAGGACCCACACGGGAAGTGTCCTTTGACTGGAGGTAGCCCCCACAGGGATTCTTGGTCCGAGGGTTTAGGTTTGATCAGGGGCCTCGTGTGTACCACTTGGTCTTTGATGTTAGTGCTCCTTTTGAAGGCAAACAGGGGAGGAGGTATAGGTTCTCTTCCAATGTTCAAGATCTTCCAATGTTTGAGTATGCTTTTTTTGATGTAGTTAGAATGGCTGCAAAACGTGTTCACACAGGTCAGCCTGGGTTCCGCATCTTTGGGTGGAGCCATTTCAATCAGTGACTCTCTATTGTTATTGGCAGCTCTTTTTTGTGATCTGCGAATCGTATTCTTTGGATATTTTCTCTCCTTCAGGTGGGCGCTCAGAGTACCGGCATGTTCTTTATATTTCTCTATGCTCGAGCAATTTCTCCGTATCCTGAGAAATTGTTCGAAGGGCAAGTTCTCACGAAGAGCCTTCGGATGATAGCTGTCAAATGATAGGAGTGAATTGCGAGCCATCGGTTTCTTGTAAAGTTCAGTACTGAGTCCCTCACCCTCAGGGTAAATCCGAATATCCAGAAAGGGCAAGCTAATGTTTGAAAATTCAAATGTGAATTTCAAAAAATTGTTCCTGGTGTTCAACCACTGGTGAAAAGATGTAATGGTGTCCGGGGTGCCCCTCCAGATCACAAACACATCGTCAATATAGCGTTTCCAAACCCTTATATGTTTGTCAAAGGGGTTGCTATCCTGTAAGACGATGGTTTGCTCAAAGTGGTGTACATAAAGATTAGCCAGGCTGGGGGCAAAAATGCTGCCCATGGAAGTCCCGGACGTTTGCAGGTAAAAGTCATCTTCAAACTTGAAAAAGTTTTCTTTCATTGCTAGACGAGCACATGTCATAATAAAATGTACCGGGGTTATGCTGTCCATAATTCCTGTGTTCAAAATCGACTCAATAGTGGCCAATGTTTCATCCTGAGGTATCGAGGTATACAGGGACTCGACATCGAAAGAGACCAGATAGTCTTGCTCCAAATCAAAAGTAGTCTGGTCTAAGAGTCGTAGAAGATCCTTAGTATCCTGTATGTAGGTCGGCATTTTCAGTACAAACGGTTGCAGGAAAAAATCCACAAAGGTCGATAGAGGCTCAAGTAGAGACCCTATCCCCGAGATGATGGGTCTCCCTGGTGGTGGCAATATTCTTTTATGTACTTTGGGTAGTACATAAAAGTACGGTGTAACTGGATGAGATGTGACCAGAAAAGCAGCTTCATGATCAGTGATCCAGCCTTCCTCTTTTGCTTCATCCACTATTGTTTTGATTTCAGTAGATAGTCGTTTGGTGGGGTCCATCTTCAGCAGTCGATAGGCTTCTCTATTTCCAAGCTGGCGCAAGCATTCAGCTCTATACGTAGAGGTGTCTAGAATAACTATCGCACCCCCCTTGTCCGCAGGTTTTATAACAACACTGTCATCTGTAGACAGTTGTTGGAGTGCTAATCGTTCTTGTTTTGGTAGGTTTTGGTACTGTTTTGTCTCCTTACCAAACAAGTTATTCACATCATGTAGTACTGGCTTCTCAAACGTGGCAACCTGCGCTGGAATCAAATGGTCAGGTGGATTAAAAGTGGACTTAGGTCTTAAGCCCGTATTCTTATTGTCTGCTTCCTGGTCATCCATTGGTTTGTCTTCAAAGAAGGAGCGTAATCGTATTTTCCGGAAAAAGATGGCCAGTTCTTGTCTGATCTGAAAGGAGTCTCCTCCATATGTTGGGACAAAGCCTAAGCCCTTCTCAAGGACTGAAGATTGGCTGTATGGGAGCTCTGCTACAATTGAATAACTCTTGAAGTTTCAGTTCAATATTGTCCATATGTAACAAAATAGGATTTAACATAGAAGATAATCTAGCGCAAATGTGATCAAGAGGGGCCAGGGACCGTGACAGTTCAAGATTGTCCACTCCAGGCTCTGCGCTAATTTGTAAAGGTGTTGATTTCCTTGGTTTCTTTGGTTTGGAGAAAGGAGGTTCTTTATGAGGTCCTTTCTTCCTCTTGCTGCTTGTGGTCAATAATGAGATAGGCTTCTCTACGATGGGGTGGTTAAGAGGAAAGGGAGTGTCATTAGCGGGTGCCGGTGCAATTGATGGCGAATTACTGCATTCAACGACACCCTGACTAACAGTGATAACATTAGGCTCAGTGACTATAGCGGTAAGCAAACCTTCAGACCCATCATGAGCACCGTCCCCCAAAGAGAGTCTTCGCTCCGCCAAGGCGATCTCCATAGAAATTGCGTTAGTCGCATTAGTTAGAAACAAGTCAATGGTGGATATGTTTAACCCTGGGTAGATGTAGTGATTATCTTCTTCTTACCCATCCTGATCCAAGTATCAGACAGCGCAGGACAGGGCAGGTGTCAGAGGTTAGAGAGGTGGCCCAGCCTCTTCCGGGCTCTGAGGGGCATGGACGAGCCCGCCCTTGGCCTGGGCTTTGCCCGTGCGCGGCCCGGGCGTGTCCCTGCGCGTGTCCATCGGGGTCACGACGCGCTTTTATGCGCATATTCATCTTGTTTAGTAGATGTGTGGTTTTTCAGATGGGCATTGAGTTTTTTGCTTCAGAAAAAACATTTGTCATTACCTATGGATAGGCTTTCCTGTTTTCAGTTTCTATTTTTGGTAAATTCTCGTGGGGTTTTTTCAGTTTTTTCAATACCTTAAAAAACAGTGGTTATCAGTGGTTACACATTTTCACGCCATTAAAAACAACAGAAACAATTTTTTTCCGGTGTTTATGGAATTTTAATTTAATTTTAATTATTGCTTGCCTTCTGTACTCATAGTGCATGTGTATAGATAGCATGTGCACAAGGTATATGAGGTCCAAATACATCTTTACTGCACCAGAATGGACTACAAAGTCAATAGCATTCTTCATTATCTCTGAAGATTGTAAAGATGCTTTCAGCATACCATCTAGCAAGTGACAAGGATCTCTTTCATGGAAGCACTTCAGCTCAGGTATCGATTTTGACAGGCCATCATACAACTTTTTTATATACATAGCTGAATTACTGCAAATACAAACAATATCACTCCAATCTTTATTGAACTTGGTAGGAACTTTTTTCAGCAGCATTCCAAGTGACACTGCGTTCCATGTTTACCAAACGTCTGGTGTCATGTTTTCACCACTATCTCAGATGCTTGGTGACAACATTCTTTTCACATATACCTGTCACTACATCTTGCATTGAATGTTTAAAGCCTGGGGTGTTTGGCAATTCACTTACAATCAATACTGACTCGCTAGAAAAGTGGGCTGATGTATCAAAAGATTTCACCCATTCTCTGTCTGTGGGTAAATGTGATGGTACATATTAGGAAAGATTCTTATGAAATCAGCCATTTTACCTATCGGTGAAATCAAATGTAGCCAAAATATCAAATATGATTTTGATATTTCCCGATTCTCTACAGTTTATAAAATAACTAAATAAGACCTAAAACATGCATCTAAACACTGCATCTTTAGACCAAAGACCACAAAACTGAAAAAAGCAGAAGGAAGAAGAGATGTTTTAGTGACATCCCTAAACAACAAAACTCAAGCAGAATAATGTTAGCCCAGTCTTTCTTGATGCTACCTTGTATAACAAAGTTACATTGCATGGTCCCCTTCAGGAAGAAATAAAAATTACTCTTTCACTCATCTTTTCCTTTCTTTGAATGGCACTTAGTTTGTGGTTGCAAAGGTGTTTTTTCAGTGTTTATATGTTTACACCGGTGATAGCTATTTTCCTTTCGGTGGGGTTTTATCAGTTATTATAGGTTTAAACCTAAAACCAGATAGCCTACCTATGGGCATTATGGGGTGCTTTTCAAGTGAGTAGCCTAAATCTATAGTCCGGTGTATGCCGAGCTGAGAATGCCCTGGTTGGGTACATGAAACATTGTCTGCTTCACCAAAGGGTAATTCTGCCCGGTACTGTTGCAGATCTTCAAGCATTCATTTCAAGAGCTCCCCTTGAGAACAGTCTCTAAAATCTGTACATCCAGAGGATTGTGCTTCAAAACAGCATTTTGCTCCTTTATTTAATTCCGGGTTGTGCAGTGTATAAGCTATAAATCCTAGTTGGGGTGATAAGTTGCACACCGAGCTGAATCCCACCTCATCACTCGGTTGTGTACATGGACAGAGAAAGTGCGCATACAGACATCCTTTTCACACACACATATATTAGTGGAAACTGATGAGAGGCAACATGATCATAGTCTATGATGCTTTTATGCAGCTAGTCTGACATTGCACTCTGTGGTGGCTTTGAATCTGAGGGCCGATTAACCAAAGCATTGATGAGGATGGGAAGTAGTACTACAGGAGTTCTCTTTTATTTGACTCCTACGAGCCTTTGTAAATCAGGCCCGATGCAGTCAACTCGCTATTACTGAAAGTGCAAAGCGGGCAAGCTCCTTTCTATTTGTACTGAATGCACATGAGTGCTCTCCGAGAATTCCCATTTTAGATCTTTTTGCACCAGTTCAAGGGGCATGTAAGAAAGAGCACGTAAATGTACCACAAGAATACTAATTTACATGCTCCAAAATGCCTTGGTGATAGGCCCCTGAATGTTGCTTCGCAGGCATTGCTGCTCCTGTTTTTTGCTGAAATCTTCACGCAGGCTTCCCTGCTTTCCAACAGACCCATCCTCAGAGCTGAAGGTAAGGAAGTCGAAAGAAGCATCAATCATTCCCCCAGAATCCATGGACTCTCAATACTGGCTTACTATATGTATCAGTAAAGATTACAGGTTTATAATATGTATCATCAAAAGTGTTAGGCCTCAATGTTAGGCTCATTAAATGCACATTTCAAGAGGCAAACGTGTGTTCCAACTGTAGCATCTGGGGCTTTAAACAGTACCTGGCCCATTAAGAAAATCACCGTGGGTTCTCCCATTGATAGACCGTCGTGAATACCAAATGAGGTGATTCATAATTACCACCAAAATGTTTTTTTTTTATTTTTCCTCATCTTCATCTTTATTTTTTAACTATGGTTCTATATGCTGAAATGCCATTAGTGTGTAAGATGTTATTTCATTGTATCTTTTATAGTCACTTGATGACCGAATAAAGAATTTTTGACTAAATTACCACCAATCATAAAATGCTTACGTGGAAAATATTGCCCAGCAGTTAAAACCATTCAGCTGAATTGCCATAGGTGGTAAAATGAGTGGAATTTGCAAGTGTAGTTAGTACCACTGATAGTAAATGCATTCACAGCAGCAATCCCAATAAAAGAAACAATGCCAGCAAAAAATGACTGGGGTGGCCTTAAAGACACCACCAGCATCACCGGTTGCCACTGCTTAGAGTGTGCTTTGGGTGTTTTTCGCCAAACACTCAGTTAATGAAGGAGACCGGATTGGGATTCTGTAGTCTTATCGCTGCCTTTTCAATGTAGATGTTTTATAGTGAGAGGTGATTTTTCACCAATTGTGATAAAGATACTCCACAGGGGGTATTATACTTAGCTCCTAGAATTATGATGCCACTAGCAGGAAGTTTGGCCCCCGGCATTAGTTGCCAAAGGCTGGAATATGTCTTACTTCTTGCATTTACAGTGCAGCACACTTTAATATGTAGATGTGGGTTCCCTAAGAAAACTAGTGGAGTGATAATGTACTACTTTCAGTATTTCTTCTGTGATGACTCCCCCGGACTTCATACTGGGGGCCTTGGTGTCAAAACAAATCTTGAAACCAAACGAACCTTGATTGACAACGTACAAACAAGGCTTATTTGAAAATATATTTTAATGTTTAAAAAGAATAGCTGTTTTTCTGTTATTTAAAGAAGCACCTTTTTGTGAAATTGTTTTGAAGCTCGGCTAAAGTGCGTTTACTATAAAGCTATTGTTTTCAAAAACATAAAATCATCGATCTATTTTTTTGTTAAGGCATATGCTTGTTGCTGTTAGGTATTTTTAAACCAGGGATGGTGAATCTGAAACATGATGTATTTAACTCGCATTACATTTCATATGTCAGTTTATTCAAGCAGAGCAAACAGTCTGTTGAAATTAAGTAAAAATATGTAATATTGAATTGTGACGCAGTGTAACATAGGTTGATTCTTATACCATACACTTACTTTCATTGACCCACTCCTTGCCATTTCCCCTTCTATTGAAGGTAAGCACACAACAAAGTTTAAACCAGTGTTATTTGTAATATTAGAAGCTGAATTATTTTGTTGATTTCTTCGAATAAAAGTGTATGGGTTGCTTCCCTTTGGAAATGCAGCATGATGTCGAATGTTGTGCATCGCTTACATCCTGAGACTAAAACCAGCTTTCCCACACATTCATGCTCTGATTGCCTGTTATTGAGTGGCATTAAACACGGACAATACCCCCTTATTAACAGCCCATTGACACAGAACTGAAACAAGGTCTCCTCATGGTTTACCAAACATTGCAGCGGAACAATCAAATTGCATGTTAAAAAGGGAGAAATTCAGTTAATGGAGAAGAGCTGGAATCAAAATGATCAAAGGTGTTTTGAGATGAGAAAATCTTGCATAAGGGGGCATGATGAAAAAACACAAACGAGCCAAAGAAAAACAAGTCAAAAAGCACTGCACACACACAGTCCTTCGGCTTTATAATGTGGTGGTAGAGTTTACAATTTTCTAGGATCTCCTTGATCAGGTAAGAGTCAATTCTCTGCATACGGTCTTTTCCAGAAAGACTGTGTTCCACTTAGCAAACATGTTTTTTTCTTCTTTTTTTGTGTGTGCTCCTACTCTGCTTAATGAAACCACTTAAGATTGTTTATTTAGCACCATTTAAGCAGAAATCCTAATTGACCCTGATGACTGGCCACTCATTAAGTGGATTCACTTGGCGGACCACTTGACGCGGCTCACCGTTTACCTCATAGCCTCTTTAAGTACAGGTTTGCCTTCATCAAACGGACAGAGTAGAGGCGACCCCCAGGTACTTGAGTCTTTGTCAGAGGGAGCACAAGGCTTGGAGAGACTCTTTCCGTAACATGATATAATCTGCCTTCCCTTTGAAAGCATGTTGAGGAGGTTTAACTTTTCTCTCAAGCACCTCATTATTTTAAATGAGCTTCCTTGACATGGCCTCCTTGACACCTACTTAGTAGAAAGTTATTTGTGCGGCAAAAATGCGGCGTCTGCTTAGGAAAGAAGATTCGAGCAGAGAAAATAGGAGGGTTTCCTGCTCTTGTTTTTCTGACTGGTTTGTAGACTAGCATGATGTACATTGTGCATGGCAGAAATTAGGCTTTTAGAAGTGAGTATAGATTGGTCTAACTAGGCCTTGGTGAAACATTTTAGGTAGCAGGCACAGACATGCACCCCCCACCCACTTTTCCCCCAAGCCATCAGGACCCAGACTTAATCGTAAAGTTGGCCTCAAATTGGTAATTTTCCCAGAAATAAAATATTGCTTGCTTCAATATTTGTGCCTGTTTGCACCTGAGGCAAAAAGGTAATCAATGCCTTTTGCATTTTTTGGACATACTACAGAAAGGTGGAAGTGAAGGAATGGGGTCATAATTCCAGACAAGCATAAAAGGCAGGAGAGGTTTGTTTAACTCTATATACCGTCAGAGACACACAATTCTCATGTAATATTTTTGCTATATTCACAAACCCGCAAGGCTTTAGCTGCACTGGTGAACTCACGTCCTGTCAATAAAGTGTTAATGTGTTATATATTGAGTGGTAGTCATTCTTTATTGCAATTCATACCTGTGTAGCAGTTGTACTAATAATGATAGTAATAATATTATTAAATTCAAGAGTGCTGCAGGGCCAAAGAAGCCTTTTGAATGATCCACATTCCGTTTGTATTATCCTGAAATCTGTTATTTTGTTCTCTGCAAAATCTAGTGGGCATTAAAATGCAATTTTGTTTTTCAGATGTTTGCAAATGGCAGAGACACTGGAGAGGTCGCAATTTATATAACAAAAAAGAAATGGCATCAAACTCAATAAATGATTCGGAAGATGTGATGATGATGGTGAGTAAGTAATCAGTTTTCACTGGACGCCCACAGCTTCATTTCGACAAAATACATTTGTCTAGTATTCTCAAATTCTATCAGGCAAGTTATCTTCTTCAACAGCCTTTAAGTTGGTCGTAGCTCAATAATTCTACTTTTCTGGAAGAAGCCAAAGGTAGTGATTGGCTTACCCCAGTCCTCGAATTCCAACTAACTGCAGCACCCTACAACACTTGCTACTTTACAGGGTAATTCAGACCCATTTTGTAATAATCGGTGCAAAAACATCCTTATGCAAATAACATTTGCACCAGGTATATGGTGTGTTTTTTCACAGGGTTAATATCTCTGTGCATGAAGTCGGAAATAATGTACTCAAACTGTATTGATACCATTCTGTGCCTATTAATATCCATAACACTCTAATTTACATTGCAAGTTCCAAGGTAAGTTCTAATGGTAAGTGTCTGTGTGAATGTATGGGTAAAAGCCATTTATGTTCAACAACTAATGGGGCTACTGGTAAAATGGGTGAAATTGGGTTTGAGCCATGTTATCGCTAGTGTGCGGGTCTAATTAACCCTGTTCACAATTTGTTTTGACACTTTGAGGTTCCAGGTCTTTATCGGTTATCATTCTGAGTATAATTAATTTCATCTTACACTCTTAAGCGTATAAGGCATACAATTGTCATTGACTGAATTCCCATCCAAAAATGTCTTATGCTGTTGACATGAGCTCCGGCACATGCCGTCAGCAGCTGAAGCCAGAGTTTGAGAAGAGCTCTCTTGTCTTTGAGAAACATCCATACTCTATGGTCAAACCACACCAGCTCCAAAAAGTGGTTCTATGCCAATGACCCCATTTGCTTTCAAACCTGGTGTCTATCAAGGTTAAATCAAGCAAGAGCTTGGTCCTGATGAGACTCTTGGTGTGATCGTGTTTGACTCTGTAGCAGAGACATAAGAACAGCTGATAAGGGAAAGAGGACACTTTATGTCACAGCAACTTTACAAAAAATGTGTCACCCATCAGAACGTTACCGTCACAAAGGCATTGAGGCACACACACATGCGCACACACACACACACACACACACTCTCTCTCTTCTACGCATACTCTGCTAGGAAAAAAGGCACTGTCTATAACTCGCTCTCTCAATCAATCCGTAGATTTGTAGAGCGCTTCTTGTTACCCGTGAGGGGATCCAGGCGCCCTCACTTTCGTTGTCTTTTTCACTGCACAATGTGAGTCTGTTCCATAACTAGTAACATTACATTTGCTTTCAAATGTATTTTCTGCTGGTGGCGGGATCTTCAGCATCCTAAACTGAAGTGGGTACAGAGCAGGGACATCTTAATGATTTTGGGGGCCCTGGGCCAAACATATTTTGGGGTAGTCTGTTTGGAACAGCTTTGAATTTACGATCCAATTTCAGTTTTTTCATGCCCTCTTTGTCACAGACACTGCACAGGCACACTGGTCCAAATTCTAAATGTGTTTCCATATAATATCCAGGGATAACGATGTGTGTTTTCAATACTGTAATTAGGGCTCCCAGTTTTATGGTATTTATTTTTGGAACATTTCCATCTGTATTTATCCTTATTTATTTTTTGGCCATCTTATTAGTATTCATAGTTATTTTGTGTTTTGTAAACAGAAGGGGTGATAACTCGTATATTTCTGCATTTATTTAACGGATAAACGTAGACTCATACTTTGATGCCTGTCAGGTTTTAGCACATTACACAGCCAAAAATAAGAAAATGATAAACCTGTATTACAAAAATAGTGTAATAAGGCATATGCATGTTGAGATATGGAGTAATCTAAGTGCATCTCATTGAGCTTTGTTGCTCCCCATGCTGTCATTATGTACAGCTACTGGCCTGAAAGTCATTAATCTCAGCATGGTGAATCACTCAAAAGAAGCGAAGTTATTTGTATTTTTCCGCTTTTAAAAATAAATACAGGCAGAAGAGACAGTGTTTTCTGTCTGTATTTGTCTATAAAAATCCGTAAAAACGGAAAACAGGGAGCCTTAACTGTAATACAGCAGCAGCTCACAAATATTACTGCAAATTATTTCTGCGACCCACTGCCATTTCTGATAGGTAAGGTCCTGTTTTGATCTAAAAGAAACTTTTTTTATCGATGTTGCATGGTGTTGAAAAACAAACACAACATTTCTCTGCAAAATGTCTAATAGACTCCCACACATTATGCGTATTAAACAAATTAGAGGAAAATGGTATTAACAATCTATGTTTAAAAATCATTCAAGGTTGTCAGAGCAGGACTATATGGAGAACAGAGCAGGTCTATTTGGGGCTCCCTGAAAGGCTGGGGCCCTGGGCCAGAACCCACCTTGCCTTAAAACTTCTCTGGTACAGAGTGCGGGCGGATGCCGCAGTGTGATGCGTTTGTTGTACGTGCTGCTTGAGTGTTTGTGCCACAATGAAGAGGCTCTTTGGCAACTCCCAAAGTTCTCCATCCCCTCCTGACATTTATTGTTCAAACAAACTCCAGGAGACGCCGCATTGCCCCTTAAAATATGTGTCCTCGTGGCAGACATACAGAATGGCATTGCGATCCTGTAACTGGCCTTTGGCATGCTGTCCTTCTTCACCAATGAATAACACTCATGTCCACACATTCCCCCCATGGTTCCTTTGCATCAATGAAGACGACAAATTCATGGTCTCCCTTCACACACATTTTCTTTTTGTGTCCATGTTGTTACAAATTGTGTTAGTTTCTTTTGGAGGAGTTTTAGAACATCTTAGTAGAGTGCGTAGAATAGCGCAATATGTGTGCAATTCCTTTCTGTTCTTTAACCCCCCACTCTCCCTCGCTCTTTCAGATGTAGTTCAGCGTCATTATTATTATGAGTGAAATCACCCATAAAAACAATAACCTCCCACTCAGCTAACAAACAAGTCAGTCATATACTTTTGTTTGGTTTTTAGATTGTGGCATCTGCTTTGGCAGCTCGTAGGAAGGTGTGAAAACTACTGGCCGCCCTTGTGCTCAGAAAATAGAACCCCACCTATGTTTTGGTTCAGTGCCCAGAAAGCAATTTTAATTGTACTGTAAAGTTTTTTGGACGACTTCAAGTTTTACGTGTAAAGTTTACACTGTTAACATCTACTCTATAGGAAATAACAGGATTACAGATTATGTGCTGTAATGTGCAAGGTATTGCACAGTAAAGTAGAAGTTTACAGTTTGTCAATCACCTGTTCATAAGGTTACTCGGATGTTATAACTAGAACAAGACATAAACCACATGCTGTTGAAGATAAGAAGTTAAAATAAAAACCATAGCCTTTAGAAAGTGGCCTCTGCCGCTCCGCAGCTAAAAGCTTGTGCTGTACAACTGTCACATCTACTTCCAGTCTCTGCAAAAGGGGGCAGAGCTCAATCATAATCCTGTTGCACCCCCTGCTGGTTAAAAGCCTGCGCTCATTTTGTTACTTTGCACCGAGATAAACATTGCACTCAGTTCACACTCCTTTTAGCATTTTATATGCATGTAATTATCATGTGCTTGGGGTTCATTTGGGATGAAGTATCAGAGAATGTCTCGCAGATGTGACCATTTGCATTGTTCTCCTCCCTGCCAGTTACGTCAAACGATTCACCAAAGGCTCCAGGGATCGGGCCACTTCCACCCGCCAGGCCTCCATTTTACAGCCATTCGCCTTTTCGATGAGGTTGGCCAGGAAATTAAAAACCCGCTCTTTTTGCGGAATGAGCAAAGAGTGTGGGTTTCTTACGGTGACGATTACAGGTAAGAATTCGCAACGTGCCTTCTCTCTCTGCTACTGTTTTTGTGCTTTTCACAAACTAACACCTAAGCAGGCTTATATGACCTCCGGACGACATCCTGTTTTGTTGATTTTATATTCCAAGACAATTTCGCAGGTCTCCTTGAAGGCGGCACTATTTGTGGGAGACGACATCTCTGCCTCAGACTCCCCGTCTTAATGCCTTGTCATAGTTCTTGATGCCTGCCTGTCAGCGCAGCACGAGGCATTTTTTCATGTCTGAGTAGTCACCTTAATGATAGCAGATGGAAACACCGCAGGAGGCCAGGCCCATCACACTGTCATTGCAGCAGGCTGCCCCGACCTGCCGCCTCTCCTCGGCGTTACGGCCACGTTTGAAGGAGAAATGGATGGTAATTGAAAAGGGACTTAAGCAAGGTTTATGAAGCTCTAGACAACATGTTTTCCCGTTATCGCCCAATGTTTTTGTAAATACAAGCTTAACCTTTTAGGCGCCAGTGGCAATAAAGTTAAGAAGATCCGGTGGCGTAGATTGCTCAAACCCAGGCTTCGCGGCGTAATCACCTCCACTGCGTGCATTTATGATTTGCAAGCAATTTTTGATCTTTAAATCCGCGAATGCAATCTCGTATTTTCAACACCCCACGTAAATGTTCTGCTCTTTTGTGATTTTACTAAGTATCCTAAAAATGTGTCTATTTTGACAGAATGCTTCTAGGATCAAGCCGAAAATTGGTTGTCAGGAAAAGTATGCGCATTAATGTATTAGCACCTTCCAAGATTACTTTTCAATTACCGTTTACATAATTATACGTTTTTGTATTAAAATTATGACAAGACAAATTACCTTCATGATTTTAGATTTTTTGTTAATCCCTGCCTTAAAAATGGAACAGAAACCAGGGTGTGTAATTATAGAGTAGGGCAGTAAAATGACTGCCAAAAACCATGAAGCTGTAAACGGAATAGTTCTCATCTTTAAAGATGGTATCATGGACCAAAAATATCTTTTGTACCACCAAGTTTGTTTTGGAAGGAAGCTAACGTCAGGCATAGAGTGAATGCAGTTTCAGAAGTTAAATGTATATACTTGACATAAGGTATACTTTGCTGCATATTGACAAAACTGGAATTTAATGAAAATTAACTTTTTAAAGAGAACCATTATAGGTGACCTAACACTTCTATGTCTCTGGCTTCTAAAACCCTACACAGAATGGGATTTAGTAGTCAAAAAGCTTCTCTGCATTTTTAAGATATTAAATGTTTTGCACAAAACTTTGGTGGACACTGATTCCCCGAATAAATTCTGTTTTGACCACTGTGTTAAAAAAAAATTATCAATGAAAGCATCCAGATTGCCATTTTGGAGAGAAATCTGTTGTGCTCAAGCTCACGACAAAACCTCAGTTTTATATCCTGCAACTGCATTGATCACATCTTCTATGAAGTACATACATGTAGACTTGTTCTGTATGGTTTTGACCTCACATAGCCAGTGACTGGGGTGCTGGACTCGTCGCTAATATTTTGCATGATTTATTTCACCATGATTATGTTTTATGGTAGCTTTTGGCTATCTTATGAAAGGCAAGCTCTGCAGAATATTGCTTGTTTTTATTTGTCTCACATTCATCTTGCAAGATAATAAACATACCTAAACTAGAATTCCTCTATAAGTGGCCCAAAACCCTCTTGATTTAGACAATATGGAATGATCTGCACATGGCCAGTAGAGACAGGCGTATCACATCTAGCATGCCCACAGTGGCCACGACTAAAATTTTAGAGGTTGATTCTCCGCACCAGGAGGATTAGCTCACTAACGCTGCAGTTGGGTTGTGGAATGCAGTGTGAACTCACTGCATAGAACACACTGCTTGCGAAATACATCTGTTGGTTGGAATTTGACAACTTCCTCGGAAGGCGTCTGCAGCTCTGTGACTCAGTTTTTGCTTTTAGGTACTTTACATTCTTTATTTTTTTAATAGCTCTTACCGGAGTGCTGTTGGTCCCACCAGCTGAATTGTCAACTTGACAGTGACAAAGACTTCTGGGATTGACTAAATGGATGTTTTAAAAGATAGCCCATCCACGACCAGTCTACTGGTATGTCACCCCGCAACACCTCTCAGGTTGAGGGTCTAATGTTCATCTCCTGCCTACAGACTAGAGCTTCACTTACATCTGAATAGCTCACCCAATCTACTACAATTCATCAGAACTGCTGTGGACACATCCCAGCAATCAGGGGTTTATACTAATGAACAGTAACTTGGATGCCTGGATGTTCTCAAACTTTAGTTCGAACAAGTGCCCAAATAACCATCCTTTCTGTGCCCCAGTTCTGGTGAACTGAGATAGTACCAGTCTGTGTGAAACTGTTTACACCAAGTAATATACTTGTTTTCAATTCAGCAGAAAGTAACAGCAAAGGGAAAATAACGTGTCCTTGCAAAACAACACAGTACAGTAACAAAATGGTCAAGTAGAACACAATAAATAGAATACACACACTAATTCACATCCACAGTACCGAGTTTTCAGGTCCAATATATTGGAATTGCAATTTATTTTACAGTGCAATTATTGTTTTGGTTTGTGGCAACACAGTTGCTCAATACTCCTATACTGGTACGAATATTTACAAATATTTACACTAAATGGTGCTCAGGGTAGGGTAACGGGAAAAAGGAGTGTTGGTGAGCATTGTGGAATGGTGAGGATAGTGGACAAGGACAGGGTAGTGTGACATATATTCATCACATTTACATGGTGATACTGATCCGGCCTTAACAAAGGTCAGTTGTTCCACATATATTACATAGCTTTACATGAACACTGTCAATAAATTACAGTTGTCCTGGCTTGTAATCAGGTAGTTGTCGACATTTCGACCCCTATATAATTAACTAGGTGAGTCCAGCCTTAGGGTGGGGTCTTCATCAGGACTGTGATAGAGCACCTAGAGGCAATGGGATACTATGTGTTAAGGTGATGGCACTGTTCTCTCGCGGTAGTGAATGTGAAAGCAATGTAGAAAGTAAATTACCTAATTAAACATCCAGTGTGTGCCTTGTAGCTGGGGAATTGAGAAGGTGTGGGCTCAACAGAGCTCCTAGACACAGAGACATTTATTTTCTTAATGAATGATGAAGAAAAAAGGTAAGTGGCTATATATGCGCACCCTTTGTAAATTAACACTTACTCGAAGGGGTGACTGTACGGCCTTCCGTGCGCGTACACGGTAGTTTGTCAGGTCAAAAGGATCACTGGCATCTCGCAGATGAATCTAAAATAATGAAGGACAAAATAGGGTGGTCTATGATATTATCAAAAATAGTGGTAAGTGGTATTTACCACATCCTTAACAGAGACGAGAACAAGTGAAATAAAGCCTAGTTTGCAATTAGGTCAAGTGTCCCGTTAGGGAGACCAGGGGGACCCTCCGGCAGCCGCCGAGGGTCCAGCTGTCACGGCAGCATGTCAAATAGATCAAAGGCCTAAGTGTGGCGACAGAGACAGGTGTTACTAGATTGTAAACAGCGCTAAACTGTGAGTCCACACTCATTTTAAGAGGAGGACAAAAGTAAACCAGCGGCCGAGATGGGTCCGCGGAAAACATTATATACCGCGCTTATCGCTGTTACAGAGAAACGCTGTGCGTTAAAAAAGAAGGTAATTACATTGGGGTAAAAGCGAAAGTGATCGCTAAGGCAAAAGGCCCCTCACCTCCTAAACATCCGTACCGTCTCCAGATGCGGCATACGATTGAGCCGGCGGTTGCCGGGTACATTAAATAGACGCGGGGGTGAGCGTGCACGTCGGGTTTAGCAGCTTAATGGCTGCACGTTGGTGGACGTGTGGAACCGGACTGCTGTGACGGGCAGAAATGCCGATCTTCGTGTAGATGTTAAGAGTTTTGACAGAGGCACAGATATTTGTTTGCACCAATTGTCTTAGTGTAAAAAAAATTAAAATAAAGGTGGTTCAACAGTTTCTTGAGACTGCTTATAGATCGTGCTCATAAACAGGATAACTTAGTTGGTTTTGAATGGTTTAGCCTGCATAAATCTCAACAGGGATTGTCCCTTATAGTAGTGCACAAAGCCTCATGGGAGAGAGTTATATTATGTAAACAATAGTTGTATGCACCGACTGGTATGTGGATGTTGAAAAAGACATAGCCATGTAACCATGTGACCTGACTGCTGTGACGGGCAAAAATGCCGCTCTTCGTGTAGATGTTAGAGGCACAGATATTAGGTTACACCAATTGTCATTGAAGTTTGTTCAACAGTTTCTTGCAAATGCATATAGATCGTACTCATAAACTCGATATTCTAGATGGATTAGAAAGGTTTACATGTAGCCTACATAATTCTCACCGGCAAGTGTCCCTCATAGTACTGCATACAGTCTCATGGGAGAGAGTAACATTTTGTAAACAATAGTTGTATGTACCGACTGGTAAGTGATTGTTAAAAAAGACATATCCATGTAAGCAAAAACAGGTAAACATAAACGTATTGGTGACAAAAGTAACTCTGTGTGATCTTAAACAGTATTGTTATTATTCAGTAGCAAGGATAGACATTTGGGCATATGTACCCTCCAGTTCATTGAGGCCATTATTCACTGTGTCCAATTTATACATCCATTTGCATTCCTTATGTTTAAAATGGAATTGATGTCACCACCCCTGTTACCCATGGTCACTTTCTCAAGGACCAGCCATCTCAGTGAATCAGGTTTGTGTAGTTTAGTGGTAAAATGTTGAACTAGGGGTGCTCCTACTGTTCCGCATCTAACCCTACTACAATGTTGTAGTATTCTTGTTTTTACTTTTTGTCTTGTTTGTCCAATATACAGTTCGTCACAAGGGCACAGGATGCCATAGATCATGTCGGTTGTATTGCAATTCGAGTGAACTTTCAAGTCTATGGTATGCTGTTTGTAGCAAAATTGTTTTGTCTCAACAGTCAACTTGCATGCCTTGCATTTAGTGCATTTAAAATGTCCCACTATTTCTGGTAGATTCCATAGTGTTTGGATAGTGGGTTGGGGAGGTGTGTCCAACAGTGACCGGATGACATGATCTCTGACACTTTTGGGTTAGTCAAACGGGCCAGGAAACAAGCCTGGTACTACGACCGAGAAGCTCTCTTAACACCAAAACAACGACCGACGGAGATCTCAAGAATGATATGTGTAACTACCTTTTGTTAGACCTGGCACCATTGGCGTGGGTCTCCCTTCCATTTTTCGCTGTTGTTTCCTCTGTTTTTGCTGGTGTTAGATGCTCTGGGCGCTGTGCCACTGCCCTTCAGTGCCACAGCGCGAATGCTCCCTGTGTAAATATGACATGTGAATTGGTTTATCCATGATTGGCTTATTTGGTTTACCTGTTAGTCCCAAGTAGCGTGGCCTGTGTGTGCCCAGGGCTGGTAAACCAAATGCTGCTGGTGGGCCTGCAGCGCTGGTTTGCGCCACCCACAGAAGCAGCTTGTAAAGTGTGTCTCAGACCTGCCACTGCAGAGTCTGTGTGCAGTCCAGAACTGCCATCTAGGCTGTGAAGTGCACCCACTTCCCAGCCCCTGAACCTTCCCTTGGCATCATGTAAGTCACCCCTATGGTAGGGTGCATTGTATGTGTAAGGTAGGACATGCCTTGGTGTGTGTAGCATGTCCTGGTAGTGAATTACACCCAATTTCGTTTTTCACTACTGTAAGGCTACCTGTTCCCCATAGGCCAGAATGGGCAGTTTGACTATTACATTCTATAGTCCTAACTGGCCCCAGGAACATGGTAGAAAAACGAATTTAGTATGCCTGAGCTCAGAATAATAAAATACATCTTTTAGTGAAGTTTATTTTTATATTCTGTGTTTGAAAATACCACTTTTAGAAAGTAGGTATTTTCTTGCCTAAGCCTTCCAGTGTGCTCTGCTGTTATGTGTATTGGCTGTCTGGTTTTGGAGGGACAGGGCAGGCTGAGTCAGACCTGGGTTGAATAGAGAGATCTGCATAGTGGGCCTGATTCACAGAACTAACTTACGTCAAAAACGTAAAGTTAGTACTTTTTGGTATTCACAGAATGAACTTACTCATTTCGGTATTCACAGAAGTTAGTAGTCCTAACTTTAGGACTCCTAAATGCCTTCTGTGAATACCGAAAGTCTTAAAGTTAGGATTTTTCTCAGTTTAGGAGTAGTAAAGTTAGGACTCCTAACTTCAGGAATCCTAAATGCCTTCTGTGAATACCAAAAGTCTTGAAGTTAGGATTTTCTCAGTTTAGGAGTCGTAAAGTTAGGACTCCTAACTTTAGGACTCCTAAATGCCTTCTGTGAATACCGAAAGTCTTGAAGTTAGGATTTTTCTCAGTTTAGGAGTAGTAAAGTTAGGACTCCTAACTTCAGGACTCCTAAATGCCTTCTGTGAATACCAAAAGTCTTGAAGTTAGGATTTTTCTCAGTTTAGGAGTCGTAAAGTTAGGACTCCTAACTTTAGGACTCCTAAATGCCTTCTGTGAATACCGAAAGTCTTGAAGTTAGGATTTTTCTCAGTTTAGGAGTAGTAAAGTTAGGACTCCTAACTTCAGGACTCCTAAATGCCTTCTGTGAATACCAAAAGTCTTGAAGTTAGGATTTTTCTCAGTTTAGGAGTCGTAAAGTTAGGACTCCTAACTTTAGGACTCCTAAATGCCTTCTGTGACTACCGAAAGTCTTCAAGTTAGGATTTTCTCAGTTTAGGAGTAGTAAAGTTAGGACTCCTAACTTTACTACTCCTAAACTGAGAAAAATCCTAACTTTAAGATTTTCGGTATTCACAGAAGGCATTTAGAGAGTCCTAAAGTTAGGACTACTAACTTCTGTGAATACCGAAATGAGTAAGTTCATTCTGTGAATACCAAAATGAGTAAGTGTATTCTGTGAATACCAAAAAGTACTAACTTTACTTTTTTGACGTAAGTTAGTTCTGTGAATCAGGCCCTTAGAGTATGGGGAGGGGTGGCTCCTTGACCTGAATAGGGCTGTGCCTGGCAAGGTGAATGCTGGCTCCACCTACTACTGTGCGTCTGATGGCAGACCCCCTCTTCCTGAAAGGAAGGATGCAGCCTGGTAAACAAAGTGCTCCAGGACTGAACAGAACTGGTTCTGGCTAGGCTCAGTGACTTGTAGCTTTGAGAACAAAGACTTTTGGGGTATAAATATCTGTGCTGAAACCCCTACAATTGGTATTGCTCCTGGATTTCAAGACGAACCTCTGTCCGTGTAACTGAAGGAATCTGCAGGAGGTGACTATCCTTGTGCTTGTGTGCTGTTTCTTGGATTGGCCTGCAGTGGTTACCATTGGACTTGGAAGAAGAGGGAAAAGGACTTTTGAGAGAACTTTTATTAATCTTGCTAAAGCAATCACCCAAGGGCTAGGAGAGAGCTAGCCTCCTGTTGAAGTCTCAGGCACATCAGACTTCACCACCAGCCTCCTGATTCCTCCCAGCGAGGATTTCTATCTGCAGGTGAGGCTCCTGTGAGTTCCAGGGCCTCTAGTTCTACTACAGAGAAGAGAGTGCTGAAATCGTCGCTAACGCACGCTTTGCGAGCCGCCGCAGCCGAGAGCGCCCGAAAAATCATCGCGCTGCTGCTGCCGAGTGCTCGCAACCAAAGATCGAGTCATCGCACCGAGATCATCGCTTCACGACATCGCAGCGCGGACGTCGAGCGTCCGCCATTTTCATCGCATCGCATCAGGATCGTCGCTCCCTCGCGGAGCGCCATTTCTTCGCATTGCAACCCGATCGCTCACGCAACAAGATCGTCGCCTCGCCTCCTCCCTTGCGGCAGGGAGTCATCGCATCAACGGTCTAGCGTGCAGAAGTTTGTCGCATCGTCTCTACACGCATCAGCAGATCGGCGCATCATCCTCCCTCGCGGCAAGGATTTAACGCATCGCCGGCCTCGCGTGCAGAAATTAATCGCTACAGCTTCTTTGCGACAATTTGTTGATTTTGCTACGAAATCCAGGTACTTTGTAGGTAAAAGGGTCGCAGAGACCACTGCTTTGAACTGAACTCCTCTTTGCACACTTGAACTATTTTTGCAGCATTTCAAGAGTAATCCTATTTTACAGTATTGTGGCTTTTTATCGTTATTGGTCTTGTGTTAAGTCTATATATAAAGATACTTATTTTTGATAACTACTTGTGTGGTGTCCCTTTGTAGTGTTCCTCACTGTGTTACTGTGTATGGTCATAAATGCTTCACACACTGCCTCTGAGATAAGCCTCAACTGCTCGTGCTACGTTACCACAGGGTTGAGCAGGGGTTATCAAAGGGTGGAACCCTCTCACTCTGACTTAGGAAGAAGGGTCCCTACTTGGACAGTGGCCAGCCATTGCCAACTAGAGACCCCCATTTCTAACATTGGTGGGCAGCGGTGAGGATCTGGACTTGCATTTATGATCGCATACAGTAATTATAGTGTACACTACTAGTGAGTGCAGACCATAACGCAACCACATACGTTTTGAGGTTTTTTGATTCTATTTTTGATTAATATTGCCAGTTATTGCCACAATGGGCAAGCCCAGATCCAATGCCTCAGAGGATCCCTCCTGGGAAGAAGAGAAATTAGAAACCTACAATGCCAAGCAGCTCAAATATTTTTGCAAACAATTCACAGTCCCTATCACAGGTCTCACTAGAAGGGAGGAGTATTACAAGGCGCTGAAGGCCTGGCTAGAAGCCATGGATGCCCCTAAGAATATGGGAGAGCTTGTGGAGGGGGAAGAGAATGCAGGAGAGCAGCAGGGCGAAGTAGTAGACTTAGTAGGAGATAAAGCAATTTCCAGCCCGGGCACTAGTGTGTCCGCTAAGGGTCTGTCCCCAGAAGAGATGGAGGACAGGGAGAGAGATAGGCGGTATAATATGGAGATGGCTAAGCTTAAAATGGATGGTCACAGGGACCTAGAGAACAAGAAGTTAGAATTTGAGATTATGAAAATGAAACTTGAGCATGAGAGAATATTGAGGGAGTTGGAGATTAAAGCAAAGAGTGTAGAGATCTCCCCCTCTGGTGGCAGCATACCTGTAGTGCATACTGAGCATAGAGTGTATATACCCAAGGAGGTTATTAAGGATTTCCACAAAAGTGAAGATATTGGGCAATGGTTTGCCGCTTATGAATTAGCCATGGTGTCCCACCGGGTCCCTGAGAAGGATTGGGGAGCGGGGTTGTGGGGACGCTTTGTGAGTGAGGGGAGGGATACCTTGTTGGACCTGCCCCCAGAAAGTAGGATGGTTTATGCCCACATGAAGGAAGCGTTGATGACCCGCTATGGTTTGACCCCTGAGATGTATAGGCAGAGGTTTAGGACCTGCAAGAAGCTAGAGGGTACCACGTGGGTTGAATATGTGTCTTTTTTTGCAGAGCAATGGAACGCTGGGTAAAAGGTAGCAAAGTAGAAACTTTTGAGCAACTTTATGATTTGATTGCATGGGAGCATTTATCTAGTAACTGTTTACCTGAGCTACGCCAGCACCTGATTGATTGCAAGCTGACTAACCCTAGGAAGCTTGCTGAGGAGGCGGACCGCTGGGTGAGCACCCGGGTTCGCAAGGGTCCAGTGGGAGACTTCGCCAAAAGTGGGCAGGGTCCCCAGCAGAGAAGTGGGGGGGACAGGGGTAAACCGAGGGAGTTCCAAAGAGGGCCCCAAAGTAATTCCCAAGGGAACCAAGCAGTGGTGTCCCAGCCTCCCCAAGAAAAGAAGCCAGTGCCCCCGACAGGTAGGCCTGTTCAGAGGGGGCCCCTTACTTGTTATAAGTGTGGTCAAGTGGGCCACAGATACTATGATCCCCAGTGTACTCAGAGGGATACTAGTGCACCACCCCGTGCACCGCCCCACCAGCTTGCAAGTGTAGCCCTGGGAGGGGGAGGAGATGGGTGCCCAAGAGGGGTGGGATCCCGTAGAATTGACCCTTGTCTCATTAGGAGACTTTGAGATGGTCCCTAAGCCTGCACTGCCTGATAACACTAAAAAGTACAGGCAGTGGGTGACAATCAATGGCCATAGAGTGGAGCCTCTAAGAGACACAGGAGCCAGTGTAACTGCTGTCCGCTCCCGGTTGGTGTCCAAAGAGCAGGTTGTCCCCCATGCATTCTACCCAGTATTGTCCGCAGACAACTCAGAGAGCCAATGTGAGGTGGCTCAGGTTCCCTTTGAGTGGGGGGTCTCAGGCACTCTTCAGGTGGCTGTGAGGCCCGCCATGCCTGTAGACTGTCTGTTGGGCAATGATTTAGAGAACTCCCCGTGGGCTACGGTGGAGAGGAAATCTCACTTAGAGATGTTGGGTCTGCCTGAGTGGGCGTGTGCCACCACTCGGTCCATGGCAGCCAAGGAGGGTGTTGAGAAGGACCTGGAGCCTGAGAGTATGGCCCAGATCCCTGCCTTAGAGAGAAGGGGCAGGGGGCGCGGGGAGCCGGCCCGCTTGGTTCCCACGGCCCAGGAGGGAGCAGACCCTGAGGGGGATGCCCTGGAGCCTACTTGGGAGCAGATCGCCGAACTGGGGGACCTGCCTGAGCTGACCCATTGGCAGCAGGAAGGGGGACCCACCAGGGAGGAATTTTGTGAGCAGCAGAGAGTTTGCCCCTCTCTTGAGGGTATGCGGCGACAGGCTGCAGCCCAGGCAGAAGGTGGCATGTCTGGTGCACATCTGATTTATTGGGAGAACAGTCTCCTGTATAGCGAGCCTAAGGCTGCTGAGCCGGGGTCAGCCCATGTGCTGGTGGTACCCGAGTGCTTCAGAGCCTTCCTACTGGGGTTGGCTCACGACATTCCATTGGCAGGACATCTGGGGCAGACCAAGACCTTTGAAAGGCTGGCCACCCACTTTTATTGGCCCCAGATGCACAAGAGTTCAGACACTCATTGCAGGACATGTGAGACTTGCCAGGCAAGTGGGAAGAGTGGGGGGAAGATCAAGGCCCCACTCCAGCCCTTTCCAGTTGTGAGTACCCCATTCGAGCGAGTGGGCATTGACATGTGGGGCCTCTGGACCCCAAGACAGCCATGGGCAACAGGTTCATCCTGGTTTTGGTGGACCATGCCACCCGGTACCCTGAAGCCATCCCGCTCAGGACAGTGACGGCCCCCGTGGTGGGACGTGCACTGATGGGGATTTTCTCCCGTGTGGGATTCCCCAGAGAGGTGGTGTCTGACAGGGGACCAACTTCATCTCCCAGTACATGAAGTCTCTGTGGAAGGAGTGTGGGGTAACTTATAAGTTCACCACTCCTTACCACCCCCAAGGTAATGGTCTGGTTGAAAGGTTCAACCGGACCTTGAAGGGCATGATCATGGGCCTAGAAGAGCCCTTGAGGCGTAAGTGGGACGTCCTCTTGCCATGCCTGTTGTTTGCCTACCGTGAGGTACCACAGAAGTCCTTAGGGTTCAGTCCCTTTGAACTCCTCTATGGCCATCCGGTTAGAGGACCTCTGAGTCTGGTCAAGGAAGGCTGGGAGCAATCTCCCAGGAAACCTCCCCAAGATGTATTTAGCTACATGTTGGCCTTCAGGAACCAGACTCGGCGTTTCAGAAAGATTGCTGAGGCAAATCTGGAAGCCAGCCAGGAGGAAATGAAACGTTGGCACGACCAGAATGCCACTCTGGTCGAATTTCAACCTGGTCAGAAGGTTTGGGTACTGGCCCCAGTGGAGCCTTGTGCGCTCCAAGATAAGTGGACCGGTCCATTTGAGGTGGTGGAGCGCAAAAGTCCAGTTACCTACTTGGTGGACTTTCAGTCTCCCAGGAACCCCTTGCGGGTCCTGCATGTGAACCGCCTGAAGCCCCACTTTGAGAGGTCTGAAGTGGGCATGCTTCTTGCCACAGATGATGGGATGGAGGAGGAGAGTGAGCCTCTTCCCGACCTCCTGTGTGCAGGAGAGAAGGATGGGTCAGTGGAGGGTGTGATCCTCTCCACCACACTGACCCCTGAGCAGCAGAGAGATTGTCACCAACTGTTGGGGCAATTTTCTGATTTGTTCTCCCTGGTGCCTGGTGTCACTGATTGGTGCGTCCATGAGGTGGATACCGGGGACAGTCCTCCTGTCAAGCACAAGGCTTACAGAGTGACTGACAGGGTCAGGGCTTGCATTAAGGAGGAGGTCTCCAAAATGTTTGCCCTAGGGGTGATTGAGTCCTCTAGCAGCCCCTGGTCCAGCCCCGTGGTCTTGGTACCAAAAGCTGCGACGCCTGGTGCCACTCCTGAACTTAGGTTCTGTGTGGACTACCGAGGTCTCAATTCGGTCACGAAGACCGACGCGCACCCCATCCCCAGAGCTGATGAGCTCATAGATCGGTTAGGGGCTGCCCGGTACCTCAGCACGTTTGATCTGGTGTCTGGGTACTGGCAGATCGCCTTAACTGATGGGGCAAAGGAGAGGTCAGCATTCTCCACACCAGATGGGCACTACCAGTTCCGTGTGATGCCCTTTGGGATGAAGAATGCCCCTGCCACCTTTCAGAGGTTGGTCAACCAGGTGTTGGTTGGGCTGGAGGATTTCAGTGCCGCCTACCTGGATGACATTGCAGTGTTCAGTTCCTCCTGGGAGGACCACTTGCGCCACCTCTGGGAAGTGTTGATGGCGCTGCGCAGAGCAGGCCTCACAATCAAGGCCAGTAAATGCCAGATTGGGCAGGGTTCTGTGGTGTACTTGGGACACCAGGTGGGGAGTGGCCAGGTGGCACCCCTGCAGCCCAAGATTGAAACCATCCTGGCTTGGGAGCCCCCAAGGACCCAGACCCAGGTGAGGGCCTTCTTAGGACTCACGGGTTACTACAGGAGGTTTGTCAAGGGGTATGGCAACATTGTTGCACCCTTGACTGAGCTGACTTCCAAGAAGCGGCCAAAGATTGTGAACTGGACTGACACCTGTCAGAAAGCCTTTGATGCCCTCAAAACTGCCATGTGTACAGCACCCGTACTCCAGGCGCCCAAATTTGCTAAGGAATTTGTTGTCCAGACAGACGCTTCAGAGCATGGGGTGGGGGCCGTTCTGTCACAGATAAATGAGGAGGGACTAGACCAACCTGTAGCCTTCATCAGTAGGAGGTTACTTCCACGGGAACAGAGGTGGAGTGCAATTGAGCGTGAGGCATTTGCTGTGGTCTGGGCACTGAAGAAGCTGAGACCATACCTGTTTGGGACTCACTTCCGGGTTCAGACAGACCACAGGCCCCTCAGATGGTTGATGCAGATGAGGGGTGAGAATCCCAAGTTGTTGAGGTGGTCCATTTCCCTACAGGGTATGGACTTCACGGTGGAACACCGCCCTGGTACAGAACACGCCAATGCTGATGGTCTGTCCAGATTTTTCCGCCTTAGTGATGAGAACTTCCAAGGGGATGGGTAGTTCTCCTCACATTTCAGCTGGAGGGGACACGTGTTAGACCTGGCACCATTGGCGTGGGTCTCCCTTCCATTTTTCGCTGTTGTCTCCTCTGTTTTTGCTGGTGTTAGATGCTCTGGGCGCTGTGCCACTGCCCTTCAGTGCCACAGCGCGAATGCTCCCTGTGTAAATATGACATGTGAATTGGTATATCTATGATTGGCTTATTTGGTTTACCTGTTAGTCCCAAGTAGCGTGGCCTGTGTGTGCCCAGGGCTGGTAAACCAAATGCTGCTGGTGGGCCTGCAGCGCTGGTTTGCGCCACCCACAGAAGCAGCTTGTAAAGTGTGTCTCAGACCTGCCACGGCAGAGTCTGTGTGCAGTCCAGAACTGCCATCTTGGCTGTGAAGTGCACCCACTTCCCAGCCCCTGAACCTTCCCTTGGCATCATGTAAGTCACCCCTATGGTAGGGTGCATTGTATGTGTAAGGTAGGACATGCCTTGTTGTGTGTAGCATGTCCTGGTAGTGAATTAGACCCAATTTCGTTTTTCACTACTGTAAGGCTACCTGTTCCCCATAGGCCAGAATGGGCAGATTGACTATTACATTCTATAGTCCTAACTGGCCCCAGGAACATGGTAGAAAAACGAATTTAGTATGCCTGAGCTCAGAATAATAAAATACATCTTTTAGTGAAGTTTATTTTTATATTCTGTGTTTGAAAATACCACTTTTAGAAAGTAGGTATTTTCTTGCCTAAGCCTTCCAGTGTGCTCTGCTATTATGTGTATTGGCTGTCTGGTTTTGGAGGGACAGGGCAGGCTGAGTCAGACCTGGGTTGAATAGAGAGATCTGCATTTAGAGTATGGGGAGGGGTGGCTCCTTGACCTGAATAGGGCTGTGCCTGGCAAGGTGAATGCTGGCTCCACCTCCTACTGTGCGTCTGATGGCAGACCCCCTCTTCCTGAAAGGAAGGATGCAGCCTGGTAAACAAAGTGCTCCAGGACTGAACAGAACTGGTTCTGGCTAGGCTCAGTGACTTGTAGCTTTGAGAACAAAGACTTTTGGGGTATAAATATCTGTGCGGAAACCCCTACAATTGGTATTGCTCCTGGATGTCAAGACGAACCTCTGTCCGTGTAACTGAAGGAATCTGCAGGAGGTGACTATCCTTGTGTGCTGTTTCTTGGATTGGCCTGCAGTGGTTACCATTGGACTTGGAAGAAGAGGGAAAAGGACTTTTGAGAGAACTTTTATTAATCTTGCTAAAGCAATCACCCAAGGGCTAGGAGAGAGCTAGCCTCCTGTTGAAGTCTCAGGCACATCAGACTTCACCACCAGCCTCCTTATTCCTCCCAGCGAGGATTTCTATCTGCAGGTGAGGCTCCTGTGAGTTCCAGGGCCTCTAGTTCTACTACAGAGAAGAGAGTGCTGAAATCGTCGCTAACGCACGTTTGCGAGCCGCCGCAGCCGAGAGCGCCCGAAAAATCATCGTGCTGCTGCCGCCGAGTGCTCGCAACCAAAGATCGAGTCATCGCACCGAGATCATCGCTTCATGACATCGCAGCGCGGACGTCGAGCGTCCACCATTTTCATCGCATCGCATCAGGATCGTCGCTCCCTCGCGGAGCGCCATTTCTTCACATCGCAACCCGATCGCACACGCAACAAGATCGTCACCTCGCCTCCTCCCTTGCGGCAGGGAGTCATCGCATCAACGGTCTAGCGTGCAGAAGTTTGTCGCATCGTCTCTACACGCATCAGCAGATCGGCGCATCATCCTCCCTCGCGGCAAGGATTTAACGCATCGCTGGCCTCGCGTGCAGAAATTCATCGCTACAGCTTCTTTGCGACAATTTGTTGATTTTGCTACGAAATCCAGGTACTTTGTAGGTAAAAGGGTCGCAGAGACCACTGCTTTGAACTGAACTCCTCTTTGCACACTTGAACTATTTTTGCAGCATTTCAAGAGTAATCCTATTTTACAGTATTGTTGCTTTTTATCGTTATTGGTCTTGTGTTAAGTCTATATATAAAGATACTTATTTTTGATAACTACTTGTGTGGTGTCCCTTTGTAGTGTTCCTCACTGTGTATGGTCATAAATGCTTCACACACTGCCTCTGAGATAAGCCTAACTGCTCGTGCTACGTTACCACAGGGTTGAGCAGGGGTTATCAAAGGGTGGAACCCTCTCACTCTGACTTAGGAAGAAGGGTCCCTACTTGGACAGTGGCCAGCCATTGCCAACTAGAGACCCCCATTTCTAACACCTTTGCACTAGGAGCAATGAAATAAAGAGGATCATAAATAAACATTGGAATCTTATCTCGGATGATGTGGAGATTCCGGATCCTCCGTTACATTCTTTTAAAAAGGCCAAAGCATGCAAGTTGACTGTTGAGACAAAACAATTTTGCTACAAACAGCATACCATAGACTTGAAAGTTCACTCGAATTGCAATACAACCGACGTGATCTATGGCATCCTGTGCCCTTGTGACGAACTGTATATTGGACAAACAAGACAAAAAGTAAAAACAAGAATACTACAACATTGTAGTAGGATTAGATGTGGAACAGTAGGAGCACCCCTAGTTGAACATTTTACCACTAAACTACACAAACCTGATTCACTGAGATGGCTGGTCCTTGAGAAAGTGACCATGGGTAACAGGGGTGGTGACATCAATTCCATTTTAAACATAAGGGAATGCAAATGGATGTATAAATTGGACACAGTGAATAATGGCCTCAATGAACTGGAGGGTACATATGCCCAAATGTCTATCCTTGCTACTGAATAATAACAATACTGTTTAAGATCACACAGAGTTACTTTTGTCACCAATACGTTTATGTTTACCTGTTTTTGCTTACATGGATATGTCTTTTTTAACAATCACTTACCAGTCGGTACATCCAACTATTGTTTACAAAATGTTACTCTCTCCCATGAGACTGTATGCAGTACTATGAGGGACACTTGCCGGTGAGAATTATGTAGGCTACATGTAAACCTTTCTAATCCATCTAGAATATCGAGTTTATGAGTACTGTTAGAAAAGGGATCTCTGGTTGGCTAAGGCTTGCGCCAAAGCCAGGCAGAGACCACCACTCTAGTCAGGGCAAGGGAGTTACACGCCAAAGATAACCCCTGCTCACCCCCTTGGTAGCTTGGCACGAGCAGTCAGGCTTATCCCGGAGGCAATGTGTAAAGCGTTTGCGCACGCACACAGCAACAACATACCAGGCACACTACAAAAGGAACTCCACACAAGGTAATATCAAAAATAGCCTTTGTATTGTCATAAAACACATTAGAATAGTACTCACATAATATACATCGTGCCACCTGGCACGGGGTCATATTTACAAGGGATTATTTACACCTGACAGGGCCAACTGGACCACTGTCAGAACCAGCACAAAGCGAACTTAGTAACTGTAGCACTTATAATAAATGTAGCACACATCATAAACGTACAACCAATAATCACTGGTAACCACTGTACTCAGCATCAGCCTGTAATATAAACCACATTATGCACAGTATCACATTTAGGCGCGGAATACATTCTGCGCCAACCTCACCAGCATAAGCACATTAGGCAATCATCTCAGAAGTCTAAACGCATTAGACAATAACCTCCTAATCAGAAATCACATTAGGGGCATAAAACACAGTAGAGAATATCTCAAACCTAACCACAGTAGGCACAACCTCATAATCAGAAAACCACAGTAGAGGCATCAATCAGGGTGCGTGAATCACACTATATGCATCACATTTCCTAGCACCACATAATCACATTAGGGCCTGGCGCCCTATAAACCTAACAGTCCCCCTGGCCAACTGGCCATCTCAAAAGGGGCTCAAATGCCCTATGTCCCAGAGTCAGGGCGCGCTGCCAATGCAGCAGAAGTCAAGGGTGCGCAATTGCGCAAACCTAAACGTTGCAGCTGGCACTAAGTGCTGCGCAGCTGTGAAAGTATGGGGCAAAGGAGTGCACCTCACTCCTAACTCAAGAGACATGTCCCCAAAAACTAGCAGCCTAAACGTAGCAGCTGGCCACTAATTGCTGGGCAGCTGTGAAATCAAAATGTGGGGCACTGGCACCGACTGTGTCCTGCAAACAAATATGGCCAAAACGTTGCAGCTGCCTGCGCTCTCGTAGGACAGCTGGGATCAGCCATTACACCACGGGCACCACTGTGCCTCTGGACCCCTCCCCTGGGGCCCTATGAATAGATGATGCCCATCGTTGGAGCCACACAGGCTCTAAAACAAAACATGCCCACGATGGAGCGGCCCTCTACCATGTGGGGCCGCTCAGGGGGTAGGCACCAGCACTTGTGCCTCGGTCCCCTCTTCCCCCCCAGCCCTCTTCACTCACCGGGCTGCGGGCCTTCCTCCTGACGAGCTCTGCTGCTCTCTGCACCGGCAGGGCTCTGTGGAGGCTCGCCTCTCTTCTGGGGCCGCCTCTCAACATCGGCGGCTCTCTTTGGACATCGCGGGGCTCCCTCAGCTCACGGGCCCCTCCTGGCCCCCTCAGCTCATGGGAGCCCCTCCTGGCCACAGACTTCTCCTCACTTCACCCGGGCCCCCTCATGGGACCCGGGACTTTACCATGGAGCCTGCTAGGCTCCGGACGGATCTCCGGCGCTTCCGGCTTCCCCCGAGGCTCCGCCCATGTCCAGGCGTCTCTTGACTGGCTTCCTGTTTTCGCCCGGGCTGCAGCGGTGATTCTCTCAAAGTAGAACGCGGGGTGGGCACCCGCCATTAACATAAACCAAGAATGCGGCAATACCGCGGAGTAGGCACCCGCTAAAGCACACGAACAGCGGGGTGGGCTCCCGCTCCTGAAATACCGAAATAAGCAGGTTGGGCACCCGAAAAGGGCACAACGGGGAGCCCCTACGCTGGGGATTCCCTCTTAGCCGCGATGTGCAGCCCAGCGCTGCAAAGCTCCAGCGCTCTTCTCTCCTGGGGGAATCAAAGCACAGTGCTCCCTTTCAGGATAGAAATCAAATATAGCGCTCCCAGGGGCTAGGAGCCACAGCTCCTTTAGGAAAAGTCCAGGAGAGGTTTTAGGGGCATAGCTGGGCCCCAGGGGCCAGCACACAGGGCCCTCCAGCAGGGAGGCAGCCCCCATGGCGGTTCCTCCTGTGCCCCAGCAGCAGCAAGCCCCCCTCCGTCAGGAACAGAACAGGAACTGAACTGAACATTTTCATGGGGTCACAGCCCCTATATTTATATCACAATTTCCTTTGTGTAAAGGTGCAGGGTTTGGGGGAACCAGATACAACTGGTTCAGGAGCACTTTGTGTACATGACTCCTTCTTTCTTTTCACAGGACAGGCCAGGGACATCAGACGCACCACAGGAGGTGGAGCCAGCATTGTGGAGGGAAGGCACAGCCCTATTCAGACCCAGGTGCAACTCCTCCCCTCATCTACATGCAGATCTCTCTATTCAGCACTGTGCTGACTCACCCTGCCCCTCCTGGAGCTACCCACACCTCCCAGCCCCTGTCACTCACAAGCCAGACATGCAATTCACATCAGGCAGGCAGACACAGAGCACACAGAAATGCCAACTTCTAAAAGTGGCATTTCTAAAATAACCATAATAAATCTGCGCACACCATTGCGCAGCATTTATTCACACAATTTCAGACATACCAGACTTGACCATACTGCTCCTCTCACAACAGGAATTACCACTGACACACACTGATCAGGGAATCCCCCATGCATTCCTATGGGAGGGCAGGCCAAGCTCACCAATGTAACAGAGAGCGCACGCACTTTCCACTGGACCACAGTGCGAAAGTGCCCAGAGGCCTAAAATCACCAACACCAGGTTCCAGACAAGGCAAAAAGTTTAGGGGTGAACCTGCCAAAAAGGGCCAAGTCCAACAAGTACGATCTATATGCATTTGCAAGAAACTGTTGAACGACCTTCAATGACAATTGGTGTAACCTAATATCTGTGCCTCTAACATCTACACGAAGAGCGGCATTTTTGCCCGTCACAGCAGTCAGGTCCCATGGTTACATGGCTATGTCTTTTTCAACATCCACATACCAGTCGGTGCATACAACTATTGTTTACATAATATAACTCTCTCCCATGAGGCTTTGTGCACTACTATAAGGGACAATCCCTGTTGAGATTTATGCAGGCTACATGTAAACCAGAGCCCTCATTGCAGTTAGCAGGGCCACTTTACACTGGCGACGAGGGTGGGTCTGCTGCCTGCAGCCGCCACGCTCCCGCACCTGCCCGCCAACCACCCGGAGAAATGGGAGAGCCCAGCAGCAAGACGCGTCGGCGCCCACTTGCCTGGTCGAACGCCCGGCAGACTCCGCTCTGAAACGGCGAACCAGCGATGTCACCGGCCGGTGACGCCAGGTACAGCGCCCCGCTCTGCCGCCCCGCTGCCTGTATCCTTTGCGGCGACGCGCGTGTGCTCCCGGTGCAGCCTCCGGTCGAGCCCACGCTGCCGACAGTGAGGCGCGCATGCGCAGTCGGCGTCTCGCACCAGGCAGCTCCCTGTGGTGCAGTACCTCTCCCGGCCACCAGGGACCACGACGGGTGAAAGAATACAGCTCCCAGCGCCAGGCAGCACAAGGAGAACGTGACCAGAGCAACTTGTGCCTCTTGGGAAATCTACCTGCCCTGACACCCAGCGCGCTGAGGGGCAGCACTAAGGCACGGCCAGCAAGTCCATCACCGCCCCGGAGCAGATCCCTCCAGCGCAGCAGCGCCAGCCACACCCACGCGACCAGGGTGTCACCGGGTTTCGCCCAGCCATGACTGATCCTGCAGCAGCAGCAGCCCAGCAGCCTGCACCCCGGCCGCGTCTCCGGCACACCTACACTCTCAGGTCAACGCGCTTCCCCCGTTCAGTGAGCTCATCGATCCTGCCACTGCGTCACCGAGGTGGAACGTGTGGATCGGCTGCCTAAACAACTACTTCATCGCCACGAGGGAAACGGACGGCGCAGTGAAAAGGTCATTGCTACTACACTTCGCGGGGGACGAAATATACAAGCTGTTCGCGCACTTGCCCAACACGGGTGCACCCACAGACTACGAGTCGGCGGTTAGAGCGTTGAATGCCCACTTCGACCCTCAACTTAACCCCGACTACGAACGCTTCAAATTGCGACAGGCCCGTCAGAGGGAAGGGGAATCCATGGACGCTTTCCACGCACGCCTCCGGGAGCTCGCCAGCACGTGCACGGAGGATGACCAGACCAAGGAAGTGAGGGCACAAGTCATCCAAGGGTGCCGTAACAAGACCTTGCGGACCCTCATCCTCCGACAACCACGGATCACCTTAGAGGATATCCTCATCCTGGCACGATCCCATGACCTGTCGGAAGCCAGGGCCACAGTCATGGAAGCCGCGCTCACCCACCCAGCCGAACAAGCAGTGTCGATCAAGACAGAACGAGTCGACGCGGCCCGCACGTCGGCACGCGGGAATCGAGGACGTTGGCCCAACAGAAGCTCGCGCCGACCACAGTGTGGGTATTGTGGCAAGGAGGAACACCCCCCGGAGGAATGCCCAGCTAAAGGTAAGACATGCTCCAAGTGCGGCGTTGCCAATCACTTCTCGAGCGTATGCCGTGGCGGAGGACGACACAAGGGACTTCCCAGGCGAAGACCGCCCGCCAGAGCAGTGAGACAGCTCGCGCTAAACGAATCCGAAGCGTCAAGACCGCAGAAAACACCAACACAACGAGGGCAGTACCTCGAAGACTCATCCACAGATGAAGAGGGAGAATGCTATCTAATATCATTCGCAAGTGACCTCAAGCGGAGGAGGCGCCCGCAGCCAACATGCGCCATCGAGATTGCAGGATCCCCCGTCACGGCGCTCATTGACACCGGAGCATCGGTAAACGTCATGGGTTGTCAACAATACAAGCGGCTAAGCCCAAGGCCAGTGCTCACGCCATCCAGAGTGAGGATCCTCACGTATGGGAGCCAAAAGCCACTCCCCTTAAAAGGGAAAATGACCGTCCAGGTGAAGGCAGAGGGCCACGAGGTCACGACCACATTCCATGTCGTCGACAGGGAAGCGGACATCCTAGTAGGAAGTCACACCGCGGAAGACTTGGGTCTGGTAACATTTGCAAACGCCATACGAACACTACAAACGGAAGACGTTCTAGAGCTATTCCCACAGCTGTTCAAAGGATTGGGGGACATGAAGCGGCCACCAGTAAAGCTACACATAGACTTGTCAGTAAGACCCGTCGCCCTGAGGCACAGGCGCATCCCGTTTCACCTACGCCCACTAGTGGAGCAAGAGCTACAAAAGCTTGAACAACAAGGGGTGATAGAAAAAGTAACTGGACCGACCCCGTGGGTATCGCCGATGGTCATAGCAGAGAAACCAAAGCAGCCGGGGCAAATCAGGCTCTGCATAGACATGCGGATGCCCAACCAAGCCATACGAAGGGAAAGGCATCTGACGCCAACGGTCGACGACATCCTGGCCGACCTCAATGGGTCCCGGTGGTTCTCCAAGCTAGAC
This sequence comes from Calotriton arnoldi, assembly GCA_963921515.1. NCBI lineage: Eukaryota > Metazoa > Chordata > Amphibia > Caudata > Salamandridae > Calotriton > Calotriton arnoldi. Next base: position 230,851 of record CAWUFW010003787.1, on the reverse strand, counting down.
CTCAACGCGGGGTACCACCAGTTGAGGCTAGCGGAAGAAAGCAGATACATCACCACCTTCTCGACACACCTGGGACTCAGACGATACAAAAGGCTGAACTTTGGGATATCGTCGGCCGCAGAGATATTCCAGAATGCAGTAAAAGAAGTCCTGTCCGGTTTACAAGGAGTACTTAACGTCAGCGATGACATCTTAATACACTCAGCAACGCTCGAAGACCATCACCACCAGCTACGAGCCACCCTCCAGCGCCTCGCAGACCATGGGGTGACTCTCCACAAGGAGAAATGCCAATTCTACAAACGATCCATCGAATTCTTCGGATACATCTTTAGCAAGGAGGGAGTGCAAGTAGACCCTCGGAAGTCTCAAGCCATCCAGCTCGCTCCCGCCCCCAACGACGGTGTCGGAAGTCCGAAGCTTTTTAGGCATGGCAACGTACTGTGGGCGGTTTATACCCAACCTGGCCACTATCGCAGAGCCTCTACGGAACCTGACGAAGAAAGACACGGGATGGAGGTGGGGCCAGGATGAAGAAGAGGCATTCCGGAAGGTGAAGTCAACACTACTGGAGAAAACAACCATGGCCTACTTCGACACATCGCGGCCGACAGAGCTGATAGTAGATGCCAGCCCCGTGGGGCTAGGAGCAGTGTTGACGCAGGAAACAGAACCAGGGATGTGGGTCCCGCTGGCCTTCGCGAGCAAGGCACTGACCGCAATGGAGTCCCGTTACTCGCAAATTGAACGAAAAGCGCTGGCCATCAAGTGGGCATGCAACCACTTCCACCTATACCTCAGCGGACACCCGTTCCGCGTCGTAACTGACCATCAACCACTACTTCCGCTGTTCAAGGGCACCGCTCCTCACCCGCCGCCCAGAATCGAGAGATGGGCGATCCAGCTCCAGCATTATCAACTAGACCTAGTGTATCGGCCAGGCGCGAAAAACCCGGCCGACTTCCTGTCACGCCATCCAGCCAGCCCCCCAGAAGAGGACTTAAGCCAAGAAGGACAAACCGAAGAGTTCGTCGACATGGTGACCCAATGGGCATGTCCGAAGGCCCTCACCCTAGAAGAAGTCGAAAGCCACACACGCTCCGACATGGTCCTCAAAAAAGTGCTGGGTGCTTTGCAGAAAGGAACATGGGAAAGGTTTCTCCACGACCTCAACGGGTAGAATGAAGCAGACCGGGCTCGCCTAGGGAAATTCTGGAGAGTCCGTGAAGAGCTCAGTGCTGCCGCGAGTGGTATCGTGCTGAGAGGGTCACGCATTGTCATCCCCCTGAGCCTCCAGGATCGAGCAACAGCTCTGGCACACGAAGGACACCAGGGCATAGGAAGAATGAAGTCCAGGATGAGGGAAAAGGTGTGGTTCCCTGGGATGGAAGAAGCGGTGGACGCCATGGTGCGCGGCTGCCGGGCTTGCCAGCTCATGGGAAACCCAGAGACTCCGGCCCCGGTAATAACAGAAGATCCCGCCCCATCACCCTGGTCATGGGTGAATCTCGACTTTGGGAGCTTCCCGGACGGGAGGGTTACGGCCGTGATGATCGACAGCTACACCAAGTATCCCCTAGTGGAAGTCCTACCATCCACCGCATTTAACAACCTCCGGCCAATGATGGAGAAGACGTTCGCTCTATTCGGCCTGCCACACGTCGTCAAGACGGACAACGGGCCCCCGTTCCAGGGGAATGAGTTCAAAGACTTCCTCAACAGACTAGGAGTAAGACACCACCGCATCACGCCGCAGTGGCCCCAGGCCAACGGCGAAGCCGAACGTTTTATGCGGACACTAAACAAGGTACTACGCATAGCAGTAGCCGAACAATCCGATCCGGAGGGGCCCTCCAGACGTTTCTGAGAGAATACAGGAGTACCCCCACTGCACAACCCAGAGGTCTCCATGGTCATTAATGCTAGCCGGCCACCGACGCGACACCATCCCGGTAGCGGAAAACTGGGCGCCGGAGCCGTATGATCCAGCAGACACCCAGGCCCGGAGGTCGGCGACCAACGAGAAGGCCAGTCGGCGGCGAAGAGCACGGCCCCGAACAGTAACGCCGGGGTGTATGGTTCTGGTGAGGAACCGTCGCAGTGGAGGGAAGTTCCTCATGCCCTATGAACCAGGGCTCTGGACCGTCCGGACAGTCAAGGGGACGGCCATCACCGCAGTGAAGGGCAGAGAAGTTATCACCAGGAATGTCTCGTGGTTCAAGAGGGTCCCAGCGCCAGAAAGTGGTGAGGTGTCCGGCAACAGAGAAACGGAGTGGGACGAAGTCGGCCCAGGGCCGGCTGGAGACACAACTCCAGGTCAAGCAGGATCAGTTCCGTCCGGGGGTACGTTGGCAGAGGTCCAGCCCCGTGAAAAGGAGACAGTCAGCCCGAGAGAACACCGAACCGCCCGCCAACGGCAGTATGACTTGAGGCCCAACCCAAGGCCAAACCACCGACTTGCAGACTTTGTGTGTTGAGCTTATTGTGTTCATTTGTCTAGTTTATTTTGAACTGATTTGGGATGGGATGTAGCGGTCTAGTCTCCCACCGCTCACCAGCCCCTGGGCCCGACCCGGAACCAACCCCATACAATGTATCACCTTCTGGCCAGGCGTGGCCAGAAGGCTTAAATAAACGGGCCGGGGTCGCTCGGGACTTCCGGCCCAGCTGAGTGCCCATATAGCCTGTTGTCTGTGTCCCTTATTCACCGCCGAGACCAGAGCCCTCATTGCAGTTAGCAGGGCCACTTTACAGCCCCCACTACTGAAGTGCTGCTTAGGCTTGATGCTGCTACACTTTCCTCAACAGAAGTTGGTGGAGTCCTCATGTACAGCTGGACGCATAGCAATACCAGCCTATGACATTTCATTGTCTCTATAAGTGAGTGTCTAAAGCCAACACTGATAGCAGTGTTTAGATAGCACACAACTCTACCCATGAGCTGAGTAGTCCGCATCTGTATTTTCTGGACTTTCAGCAATGAGCGTTGTAGTGTCCAAATGGTGTGGCACTCGGTATTCCATCTTTACATCAGAAGTTACCTTATAATTGTGCAGAGTCCCCCATCTGAAGGCTGATGTTGGCCGACAAATAGGACTGGAGGTTGGTCAGCTTGAATGACTGTAGTTGAGACTTTACTTGCTTCTGTCAAGGACAATGTGACTTTAGTTTCCCAAGCAGGTGGTGTTGCTTCTGGTAAAGTTTGTTTTCTTTTGTATCCACATTTTTATTGCTTCTAGTAAAGTTAAATGGGTAGAAATAGGTGCTCTTAGATTTCCTCTTGGGATCTATGTCTAAACATCCTAGTTTTGAGTTTGCATTTTCACTGTATCCTTAAGTACTGATATGGTGGACCAAACAATGAGGCGATAGAACAACAAACAACTCGAATAGCTCATGGAGGGCAATTCCATCCTTCAACTCTGCTTATGTAGAATGCAAGTAAGAACTGCCTAATATGACTGTATGTAGACCTCTAAGCCTTTTTGATTTCTGACAAGGATGATATTGTTTTTCATCCTTGGGTAATGGCATTAACATCACTGTAGAAAGAAACATTTTTCCTGGGTGAGCAATGTTTTAGGGGCGAGGGATTCCATTGAATCTCATTGGACTTCATATATAATGTTTGGAGGGTAACTATGAGTGCATGGAGGACTACACTTTTCAAATGAGAGTACTGTGCGAGGTTTGTTATATGGGAATTGCCTTAAATAATTCTTGCTTTTACCTCTAGGGGCATGTTGCATGCATGCACAAGTGTCCTGCCCTAGTCTTCGTGAGTGGATATATTCCATTCCCACATGATGTATATGTGTATGTCAGGTGATACCATTTGTGAAATATAACGTGCATGGTTCAGTGTGTTTGTTTTTAAGACGGCAGGGTTGAAGCAAATGGTGCATGCACATTTTTCCGGTTCCCTGTGAGTGACACACCATTTTAAGGCATGCATGATGTGTGGTGAGGTGGTCTTTCCTGTCTGTATTATTGTGGTCCCCTCAATATTATAGGGGTCACATCTGGTAGATCCCTCAGTCCCAAAATTAAATCCACTCTTTTCACAAAAAAAGGAGAACTGCCATGTGTCTTTCACTCCCCCTCAAGTGAGTATACTCTGTCGGACGAGGAGCGTTACAAGTCAGATAATGCTGCCAGAGAAAACCCTATCTGCAGATGATAATAAATGGAGCCCTGCCCATATACCACTCAAATCTGTACGCACACACAATGACTGGCATTTTACTTTCATATGATTACTTATTTTGTAGTATTTGGTTGCAACTCATGGGCATCAGAATGATCGTAATTTATTATAAACAACTCAGCATATAATATGCAGATCAGGGCAAATATAAAATATGCCCAAATCATAATTCATCCCACATCATACGTTCTTTGATATATACCAAAATACTCTTTTTGGTTGCTTCTGGTGACGTTAGTGATGCTTAATCAGTTTTCTATATCCACTCTTCAACAAGTATCTCCGTTCTGTCACTGAATTTTCAAATTTTTAGGTTGAAGCCTACCAGACAGTGCAGCTGTCTGGTTTGCTAAAGACATCTTGGGGACATTCAGAAAGCTGACATAGGAATACATTACGCCCATTGTTTACCATCGGCTTTGTGGTTTGTAATTCACATTTTCTGGCTTTCTATTTGCTGGCTTTTTTTGCTTTAGGCTGTCCAGCTTGAGTTCATCCCTCCCTTTGTCCAAACCTTGCTAACCGTATTCTTCCACAAACCTGCTTTATGTAAACAGGCCTTTAAATCTTATTCTTATGTTGTCACATTTTCTGTGCATTCAAAGACAGAGGTCTGAGGGAGATTGGTGTTTACTTTTCTTTCTCTGACTTCAGAAAGAGAGAATCTATGTGACAATCCTGCTGAATTCCAATGCAAGAGGAGAGGGTATAGGAGTTTTTTTCCCTAGCACACGCACAAAAAAAAAGAACTGTGTTGATGTTTCAGAATATATCAGAATTGGTTCAAATGGAGCAAATTGTTTTTGTAATTCTGAAGTGTGGTGGAAACAAATATTTGAGTATGATCAAAACACATCAATACACTAGGTGATGACATTTGAACACATTATCGTTTGTGTGTATTTATGTGCACATATAATGGTCCTTTAAGATGAAAATATGTTGTCTGTAATGGCAGTGCGCTACCCCACCATGTAGTGGCACAGCTAGGCTGCATTTGCCACCCTCGGCGGCCTGATTGAAGAGCGGGGTGCTGCCGATTCTTGCAGCCGCAACGGCCGCAGGTAAGAGCGGGGCTGGGGGTTTGCTGATTCTTGCAGATGCAACAGCCGCAGGTAAGAGTGGAAGGAGGGGGAGCCGGCTGCCGCCCACAAAACCCTTGCCGCCTGGGGTGATCCGTCCCCACCACCCCCCTAGCTTCGTCACTGACACCATGCGTACTCCACACTGCACCACTCCACTCTGTGCTTTTCCACTCTATGCCACCCCACTCCATTCTACGACACTCCACTCTACGACAAGCTACTCCACTTAACTCTACTCCACTCCTTTCTATGCCTCTCACTCCACGACACAACATGCCACTCCAGTCTATGACCCTCCACTACACACCACTTACCCCACTCCACTCTATCCCACTTCAATCTATCCCATTTCACTCCAATCTTTCCCACTCCAATTTACTCCACTCTAATGTACCCGAATCGTCAATCCCCACTTTGCTACAATCTACCCCAATTCCACTCCAATGTACCCCACTCCACTTCAATCTATCTGACTCCAATCTACCCCACCCCATTTTACCCACCCACTCCACCCCAATCCCCCAACCTACCCCACCCCACTCCAATCCACCTCAATTCAGTCTACCCCAATCCAGTCCAATCTACCCCAAACCACTCCATTATGATCCAATGTACCCCACTCTACTACAATCTACCCCACTCCACTCCACTCTACCCCAACCTACCCCACTCCACTTCGATCTACCCCACTCCTCTCCACTTCACTTGACTCCACTTCACTCCACTCTACCCCACTCCACTCAATCAAACCCAATCAACCCCACCCAATTCCAATATACCCCACTCCACTCCAATCTAGCGCACTCCACTTAAATCTACCCCACTCTGCTCCAATCTACCCCAGTCTACCCAACTCCACTCCAAACTACCCCACTCCAATCTACCCCTATCCACCTCACTACAATGTACCCCAGTCCAACACACTCAACTCCAATCTACCCGACTCTACTCCAATCTACCCCATTCAACTCTATTCCACTCCACTCCACTCCAATCTACCCCAGTTCAGTTTACCCCACTCCATTCCAGTTAACCCACTCCACTCCAAACTCCACTGCAATCTATCCAACTCCTCTCCACTCTAATCGCCCCACTCCACTCCAACCTACTCCACTCTATCACAATCTATCTCACTCCAATCTACCACAATCTATCCCACTCCAATCTACCTTAATCTACCCCACCCCACTCCAATCTACCACACTGCAATCCATCCAATTTAACCAACTGCACTCCACTCTAATCTAACCCACTCCACTCTACCACACTTCACTCCACCCAAATCTACCCCACTCCACTTCACTCCAAACTACACCACTCCAATCTACCACACTCCACTCAAATCTACCCCACCTCCACTCCAATCTAACCCACTCCACCCTCTCAATCTACTCCACCCCACCAAGTCCCCCTGCAATTCTGTTCTCCCAGCGCTCAGCTCCACCAACAGCTCTCCTAGGCAGTGCCTCTGCCTTTCCCCGCCGCTGACCACGGTTCAAGGCCCTGCTCCGCCTTCCAGCCGGTTGCACTCGGCTCTCTCTTGCCTGTCAACATTTTTATTTTCTTTCTCCACTTAATTTTTCTTTAATTTTCCTTCACTTTATTTTTCCTTACTTTACTTTATTTTTCCTATACTTAATCCTCCGCTTCTTTCTTTCTCCATTTCAGCTCCCCTCAGCTATTTTCCCCCCGCTGCTATCCCGCGGCCCTTCGCGCGTGTTCCTGCTCCCGCCTCGCAGCCGACCCGCCCTCCCCTGACCCCTACTGAATGTCGGCCGCTGCGCGCTGAGACGAGCAAGTCCCCTCGGGATTCTGCTCTCCCAGCGCTCAGCTCCACCAACAGCTCTCCTAGGCAGTGCCTCTGTCTTTCACCGCCGCTGACCGTGGTTCGAGGTCCTGCTCCGCCTTCCAGCTGGTTGCACTCGGTTCTCTCTTGCCTGCCATCATTTTTATTTTCTCTCTCTGCTTAATTTTTAAAAATGTTTCCTTCACGTTATTTTTCCTTACTTTACTTTATTTTTCCTTAACTTAATCTTCCGCTTCTTTCTTTCTCCGTTTCAGCCCCCTCTCAGCTGTTTTCCCACTGCTGCTGCCCCCGCTGCCCCCTTGCGTGTTCCCGTTCCTGCCTCCCAGCTGTCCCGCCCTCCTCCCTCCCCCTACTTCATGGGGGTAGCTGCGCAGCCGAGCCGCTGGCGCACCGAAGGCAAGCCCGTCTGCACCCGCCCACGACCCGACCGCGGCCAGCACCAGGAATTCTGGTCCTCCAACCCGCCAGTACTACAGCTCCTCAGCTCTCTACACACTCAACATTGGCAAGAACAACAATTGCAAGCTCTCTTCACCTCTCAACACCCATGGACCTTTCACCTGCCGACACTGCCACCACTTCTTCACCTTCGCCGAGACCCAGGACCCACCTCCACCCTCCAGCTACATCTCCATTGCACCCCAAACCCTGCAATGCATCCTCTTCAACGTCCGCTGCCTCCACAGACACACAGAGGAAATGTGGGACCTCCTCGACCTGACGTTGCCTTCCTTATCAAATCCTGGCTGAACGCCGCCTCGGGACCAGACATCACGATCACCATCCCCAAATACAAAATCACCCGGAAGGACCACCCCAAAGCCCTAGGGGAGGCATCGCCATCACCCACAAGGCCAACCTCTGTCTAAGCACCTACACCGATGGGCCCACCGACCTGATGGAACACCTTCACTTCAAGATACAGACCAACCCGCCCACCACCCTCCGAGGCACCCTCATCTACAGATCCTCCAGACCCGCGCATCTTTCTCCAACTCCATCACCGAAATCATCACCCCGCACACTATCACCTCCACCGACTACACCGTGCTGGGAGACCTCAACTTCCACCTCGACAACCGCCAAGACACCAACTCCACCTCCCTCCTGGACAACCTCCACAACATCGGACTCAAACAGATAGTACCAGAACCAACACACTCAGCAGGACACACCCTCGACCCTATCTTCACAGCAGGAAACTCCATCACCTTCAGCCACACCTCCGAACTCCCATGGACGGACCACCGCTGTATCCACTTCACCTTCAAAGCTAATATCTCCGCCAGACGTCCACACCAGCTCCAGCGCAGGAGTTGGAACAAGATCTCCGACGACCAGCCTGCCACCTCCCTCAGCAGCTCCACCGCCACAGACGACGACGCTACCACCACCGCCCGTACCCTACACAAATGGATCACTGACTGCACCAACAACATAGCCCTCCTCAAGAAAACTCCCAACCCACACGCCAAGAAAGCCAGCTGATTCTCCACTGAACTCCGGGAATCTAGACGAGCCTGCAGACACCTCGAAAAACTATGGAGGAACTCCAAAACCCCAGCAGACCTCGACAAGTTCAAAGCAGCCACCACTGCCCACCACAAACTCATCAGCTACTCAAGGAAGAAAGCACTCCACGACAGAAGCTCCACCTATGCACGCAACAGAAAGGAACTCTTTGGCATTATCAAAGAGTTCGCCCAACCCAACAGTGAGACTACTGACATCCCACCCTCTCAGGACCTCTGCAACAGACTCAGCGCCTTCTTCCATCACAAAATCAAGACCATCTATGACAACTTCAAAGACAACAACCTACACGAGGAACCCACACCCACCGTTCCCTGCACCACACAGCTGACACTGGGCAGCTGGACCGCCCTCAGCATCGAAGACACCCTAAAAACTATGAAGACCACCCACTCCGGGGCCCCCACGGACCCCTGCCCCCACCACATCTACCACAGAGCCGCAGACATCATCGCCCCTGAGCTTCAACGAATCATCAACCGCTCCTTCGAGATCGCCTCCTGCCCTGACGACTGGAAACACGCCGAGATCAACCCTCTCCTGGTAAAACCCTCGGCGGACCCCACCGATCTCAAGAACTTCAGATCGATCTCCTTACTGCCGTATTCAGCGAAAGTCAAGGAAAAAGCCGTCAACATTCAACTTGCCTCCTTTATAGAAGAAAACAACAATCTCAACTCCTCCCAATCAGGCTTCAGGAAGAACCACAGCACCGAAACCACCCTTCTCGCTGCGACAGATGACAACTGCTCCCTACTTGACAGAGGAGAGACTGTGGCCCTCATCCTCCTGGACCTCTCCGCTGCCTTCGACACAGTCTCGCATCGTACCCTAGCCCGCAGACTCCACGATGCAGGAATCCGGAACAAGGCCCTTGACTGGATCTGCTCATTCCTCTCCGGCAAAATGCAGCGGGTCAGACTCCCCCTTTCCTCTCGGAACCGACCACCTGCGAATTTCCCCAAGGATCCTCCATCAGCCCCACCCTGTTCAACGTCTACATGGCCATGCTGGCATCCAGCATCAGAACACACGGACTCAACATCGTATCATATGCAGACGACACCCAACTCATCCTCTCCCTATCCAACGAACCCAACATCTCCAAACACAACTTTCAAGAAGGAATGGAAGCAGTCGCCAGGTGGATGAAGAACAGCTGCCTTCAACCCAACATGGACAAAACCAATGTACTCATCATGGGCCCACACTCCGATGCATGGAACGACACTTGGTGGCCCCCCGCCCTTGGGAACCCCCCACAGACCATGCACGCAACCTCGGAACCATCCTGGACCCCAAACTCAAAATGGACCGCCAGATCAACGCTGTCACCTCTTCCTGCTACCACACCCTCTGCCTACTCCAAAAGACCTTCAACTAGATCCCCCTCGAACACAGAAACAGCATCACTCACGCCCTCATCAGCAGCAGACTGGACTACGACAACGCATTCTACGCCGGTATCAACAAGAACCTCACCCGCAAACTCCAGAACGTCCAGAACGCCGGCCAGACTAGTCCTCAACCTACAGCGCCACTGCCACATCAGCCAACACCTACGTACACTACACTGGCTCCCCGTCGAGAAGAGAATCACCTTCAAGCTACTCACGCACAAGGCCCTCCACAACACCGGACCCGCCTACATGAACCACCGCCTCTCGTTCCACGCACCCCAAAGATCCCTCCGCTCAGCCCAGCTCTCCCTTGCGACGGTACCACGCATCAAGAAGACCAGAACAGGAGGATGCTTCTTCTCCCTCCTCGCGGCCAGGGCATGGAACTCCCTCCCTCTCCCCCTCCAACTATTTGAAGGACCTCAAGACCTGGCTCTTCGACGAATCACCATGAACATCCAGGAGCTGCACCCATCCCCCAGCACCTTGAGACCCTCTCGGTGAGTAGCTGCGCTTTACAAATCCCTGATTGATTGATTGACCCTATCCCAATCTACCTCTGCCCAATTAACCCCACCCCACTCTATCCCACTCTGATCTACTCCTACCTGCTCCACTTCAAACTACTTCACTCCAATCTTCACCACTCTACCCAATCTACCCCACTCCACTCTGCCCCACTCCAGTCTACCCCACCCAACTCTCCTCCACCCCACTCTACTGCACACCACTCTACCTCACTCCTATCCCACCCACTCCACTCTACCCCACTAACTCCAATCTACCCCACTCCACTCCAACCTACTCCACCCCAAACTACCTAACTCCAAATGACCCCACTCCAATCATCCCTCTTCAATCTACCCCACTCCAATCTCTCCTACTCCAAACTACCCCACTCCATTACAATCTACCCTACTCTAATCCACCCACTCTACCCCACTTCACTCCACCCTAATCTATCCTACTCCACTCCACTCCTGCCCAATCTATCTCTCTCCACTCTAATCTCGACTCCAGTCAAATCTATCCAAATCCACTCCACCCCAATCCACTCCAATCTACCCACTCCACTGTACCCCAGTCTACCACATTTCATTTCACTCTACTTTATCTACCCCCTCCACTTCACTCCAATCTACCACATGCCGTCAAATCTACTCCAATCCACCCCAATCCACCCCACTCTACCCCAATCCACTCCATCCCACCCCATACTACACTATCCCATCCAATCAGCCCACTCTAATCTACCCTACTCCAATCTACCCCATTCCAGTCTAATCCAACCTACCCCACTCAAATCTACTCCACCCCATCCTAATCTACCCCATGCCACTCTAATATACTTCAATATCCCTATTTCAAACTACCCAACTCCTATCTATCTCACTTCAATCTACCCCATTCCATTCCACTCCAATCTACTCCACTCAACTCCACTCTAATCTACCCCAATCCATTGCACTCCACTCTTACCCAATCTACTCAGCTCAACTCCAATCTACCACAAAATATCCCACTCCACTGTAACCAGATCTACCACACTCCAATCTACCCAACTCCAATCTATCCCACTCAACTCCAATCTACTCTACTTCACCCCAATCTACCCCAATTTAATCTACCCCACTCCATCCCACTCCAATCTAACCCACCCAATCCCAATCTGCCCCACTCCACCCCACTCCAATCTACTGCACTCCCTCCCCAATCCACCCCACTCCACCCCACCCAATCTACCCACTCCAAACTGCCCCAATATATCCCGACTCAATTCAATTCTACTCTACTATAATCCACCCAGTCTACCCCACACCAGTCTACCCCACTCTTCCCTAATCTACCTCACTCCAATCTATCACCATATATATCCCACTCCACTCTACCCCGATCTACCCTACTCCTATCTACCCCACGCCAATCTACCCCAATTTACTCCACTCCAGAATTCCCCATTCCACCCCAATCTGCCATAATTCAATGTACCCCACTCCAATCTACCATGCTAATCTACCTATCTCCCCTACTCCAATCTACCCCACTCCAGTCTACCCTAAACTACCCCACTTCACCCCACTGTAATCTAGCCCACTCCTTTTTACCCCACTCTCCCTCTACTCCTCTTACGCCAATCTACCCCACTCCACTCTAGCCCAATCTACCCCATTCCACTCTACTCCAATCTAGCCCACTCCAATCTAGCCCACTCCACTCCACGCCACTAACCTTTAGCCATGCTGAACAGCAGCCACACTGGTATACATAATGGCTAAAACACATTGGCAAAGCCAATAGGTCTTGCATAGGCTTGACCTATTGGCTTTTCCAATGCTTGTTTCCTGCTGGAATAATCTCTATGAGATTCAAGACTTGCCATTCTGAATGAGTGGTGCGCTGGCCTTCTATCTTGCTCTCCTCTGTGCTCCAGCACAGCATAATCCTTTCAATTAAGCACTTCCTGGTCTTTATTAGGCCATTAATTTCAACGCTTGGGATGATTGCAATTTGCAACTGTATCTGATTTACAAATAGTGATTGATAATTTGTGAATACAACAATCCTCAATTGCTTTTTATAACCCTCAGGCGTACCTACATGCTAGATAGAGATTCTCTCACTGTTAATCATTATTTCTCACAACTAATGATTTGCATCTTGTTCCGTTTGTATATCAGGCCCCTGAAGTTTTTGTTTACACTGGTGGGGTTTTGCAACACTCAACATTACACCATTTGTGAAGTCTGCAAAGTTTCCTGGTTTAAGTTCGTCTTCGTTCGTGCACATTTTTTCTGTGCTATGCTGGGTAGCTTTTACTACATTCCAACATAATTTTTAATTTAATCAAATCCCTCTTGATTGAAAATGTATACAATCTTTTTCCCTGCAAGTTCATCTTGGGCAGAGTTGTCCTATGTACAATGGCAAATCCATGTACAATGTTTCCATGCAAGTTTACCTTTTCAACACAAATTTTCAGGGCCCAATTTTTAAGCAAATGTAGGGGAAAAGTAGAATTTCACAACTTTGTGAAGTTTCCGATAAAACTTTGCAAAAGTTGCAAGAAAAAAAAACTTTGGAATTTTGCACACCTATATCTAAAACTGAATGCGGGAGAAACTGACGCCATTCTTATGGGACCCAAACACATTCTGAATTCACCCCTGCTTAGACCATTACCCCTAGAATTATTTCTCCATGAGCAAATTTCTACACAGAATATATTAACCCTTTCCGTGCTCATGACGAGCTCAGCTCGTCATGCTGCGCGGTAGCGCTGTGTGCATGACGAGCTCAGCTCGTCACGACCCCACCCGCGATCGGAATGTCCAGCATACGAGCGGAATTCCGATCGCGGTCAAGGGGTTAAAAATTAATAAAACCGAAGTAAAATCGGGTGTTGATCTTACAAGGAACTTTCAGGTTAATGAAGTGAGCGAGGGTGAGTTGCATAAACTCATCCGGTGAATGCTTGTAGAGCATCAGAAAGCTGCAGCGGGGTTCTAATAAATTCAGAAATAAAATACACCATTGATCTCTATCAGGGTTTCTATCTTACTAATCCTCAGGTCGCACACATGGTCCTACATGAAGCTGTTCGAATAATTTTTAGTTAGGAGAATTGGGAATCATTTACACCATTTAGGAAGTTGCCCCTTGCTGGCTTCTGGTTTGTAAGAGAATGGTGTTAAAGACATTGGGCCTGATTCACAAAGGTAAACTTAGACCAAAAGTCTAAGTTTAGACATAAAGTCTAACTTTACTACTAGTAAAGTTAGACTTTTGGTCTAAGTTTAGACCAAAAGTCTAACTTAGACCAAACGTCTAACTTTAGTAGTAGTAAAGTTAGACTTTTGGTCTAAGTTAGACTTTTGGTCTAAACTTAGACCAAAAGTCTAACTTTACTAATAGTAAAGTTAGACTTTAGGTCTAAACTTAAACTTCAGGTCTAAACTTAGACTTTTGGTCTAGGTTTACCTTTGTGAATCAGGCCCATTGGTTTTGCATTGCAGATTTCTAATTGACCTGTTCCCTTCTTTCCTCTGTCCTTCAACTCACCTGCTTTGTTCTGTGAGCATCATCAAACCAAATCAATCAATCAATCAGGGATTCGTAGAGCGCACTACTCACCCTTGAGGGTCTCAAGGCGCTGGGGTGGGCAGCTCCATTAGGGTTATTCGAAGAGCGAGGTCTTGAGGTCCTTCCTGAATTGATGCAGTGTCGGGCTCCATCAGAGGTGAAGGGGGAGTTCGTTCCAGGTCTTGGCTGCGAGGTAGGAGAAAGATCTTCCACTTGCTCTGGTCCTGTAGAAGCGTGGGACGGTGGCTAGGGAGAAGTCGGCTGAGCAGAGGTTTCTCTTGGGGGCGTGGAAGGAGATTCGGTTGTTGAGGTATTGGGGTCGGGTGTTGTGGCGGGCATTGTAGGCGTGTGTGAGCAGCTTGAAAGTTATTCTTCTTTCGACGGGAGCCTGTGGAGGTTGCGTAGGTGTTCAGTGATGTGGTTGTGCCATGGGATATCAAGGATTAGTCTGGCTGCTGCATTCTGGACGGTCTGGAGTTTGCCGAGGAGTTTTTTGTTGATTCCGGCATAGAGGATGTTGCCGTAGTCTAGTCTGCTGGTGATGAGTGCGTGAGTGACAGTTTTCCTGGAGTCGGGGGGGATCCACTTGAACGTCTTGCTTAGTATCAACATTTAACATAAGAGGGCAATCGATGATGTACAATACAGGCACCCCCCCACCCCCCCGGTGCAACACTTGTTATCTAGTGAGGTAGATACTCCCAACCCTACCACAAGCTCTGACAAGCTTGATGTAAAGGTCTGGAATAACCATCACAGCTTGATACTGAAAATCCATTTGTTAGAAGCGATGGAAAGCAGAGGTCTCCTGTGATGAAGTAAAGTCTTTGTTTGATATCTCCCTGATGCTGTAAAGTCTGTATGCTAGAGCAGGGTCAAGAATGATTTGCATATGGCTGGATTAAACTGGAATGGCATGGGGAGCAAAAAAACAATAAATTTAGGCCCAGATCTCTGTACTGGGGTATATGTTTGACATTGTTCAGCATTCTTGCAGTCAATTGTTCTTTTTGCATTTGTCACTCAGCATAGTACGGGTATGCCCTGACATGAGTCCCGTGTGCTCCATGCCACTGGAGTCAAGTTAGCCTAGCTGATGAAGGGTGAAACCCCGGAACCAGTCCCAGGATGCTTGTTTCCTGTCCAGTAAGGACCTGGCCTGGCAGTTCGGGCTGGACTGTTCCCATCGGAAGCAGGGTCAAGACTGATTTGCATACGGCTGGGTTTAAACTGGAAATTGCATGGGGAGCAAAAAAAAATAGATTTAGGCCCAGATCTCTGTACTGGGGTGAATATATGACATTGTTCAGCATTCCGTCCATCAATTGTTCTTTTTACATTTGTCACCCCGTGTGGGACGGGTATGCCCAGACGTGGGTCCGTGCTCTCCATGCCACTGAAGTCAAGCTATCCTGGCTGATGAGGGGTGAATCCCCGAAACCGGTCCTAGGATGCTTGTTTCCAGTCCAGGGAAGACCTGGCTTGGCAGTTCAGGCTGGACTGTTCCCATGAGGCGCAAGGTGAAGGTTGGTTTGCATATGGTTGGGTTCAAACTGGAATGGCATGGGAAGCAAAACAACGATGGATTTAGGCCCAGATCTCTGTACTGGGGTAAATGTTTGACATTGTTCAGCATTCCGTCCATCAATTGTTCTTTTTGCTAGAGGTTACAACAGTACGTCTTTTAAAGGGAACGCAACGATCCAAAGCCACATCTTATCCGAAGTGTCAGGAGGCATTGGCGAGGAATACTGCTACTAAAAGACATTATTTAAACACACTGGCAAAGAATGCATATAACGTGAGGTCAGTGTTTCCACTCATTGGTTTCAGCCGATCATCCACGCTTTATCTTTAGATGTAGAACTCTTTTTCATTTATCTAATTTATATCTTGTAATTTAAGAGCCATAAATTACTTTGGTTTTGATATTCGAATTATTGGTGAGAAGAGGGAGTTTTTTGCCTCGTGAATGTGTTTTCTTGTAATATAAATCCATGAAAATGAAATTAAAAAATCGATTCTTACATTGACATGGCAAAGCCAGATTTGAAAATGCAAGCTCCAAGATTCATTTCTGCTTCGACTGAAATTCCTAGTTTGGATTAAAGGTTATTCTGAGTAAGTCAATCATTGTTCAGGTAGTATATTGACCAGAGGTGTCTAGCATGGGCCCAGGGTGGCGCATTGCCTGCCAGAATTTCGGATCACTGACAAAATATCGAAGGTCAAAAAATCGATCTACAAAAATATCGGAGCAAGAATATCGATGTCAACAATATCGATATCCTATCTACAACATGGTAAGTACAAAAATATCCCCCAAAAAATATCGATGTCAAAAATATCGTTATTAAAAATATTGTTTTTTTTTTTGTTAAACAAAATAGGTAAAATAAACTAAATAATACTTATAAATAAAATAAACATAGTTAAAAATATTTTATAATGTTTAAAATTAATAAGTAATATATATAATTTAATAAAACATTAATTAAACATATACATATAATATATAATATATATTCTTACTTAATAATCAGTTTTAATAATTATTTTAATAAATTATAAATTATTAAAAATATAAATTACAAATACATCTATACACATAAAACAATAACATAAATAAAAATTAAATATTTATGTATAACAAATTAAAAAATTAAATTTACTTTTAATATTTTTAAAATGAATTATATACTACATTAACTAAAATAATACAAAAAATATTAAATAGCGGAGGGAATAAAACTACTATTGCAACTCCCAAAAAAACAACAGTAAGAAAAATGTTGGATAGTTTAGAGCTTAAAATTACTATTCCCACTCCAGAGAGTGCAACAGTAGGGAAAGTGTTGGATAGCGTAGGGGTAAAAATTACTATTCCCACTCCAGGGAGTGCAACAGTAGGGAGAAGCGTTGGATAGCGTAAGGGTAAAAATTACTATTCCCACTCCAGTGAGTGCAACAGTAGGGAAAGCGTTGGATAAGCGTAAGGGTAAAATTACTATTCCCACTCCAGTGAGTGCAACAGTAGGGAAAGCGTTGGATAGCGTAAGGGTAAAAATTACTATTCCCATTCCAGTGAGTGCAACAGTAGGGAAAGCGTTGGATAGCGTAAGGGTAAAAATTACTATTCCCACTCCAGTGAGTGCAACAGTAGGGAAAGTGTTGGATAGCGTAGGGGTAAAATTACTATTCCAACTCCAGAGAGTGCAACAGTAGGAAAGTGTTGGATAGCGTAGAAGTTAAAAATAACATACTTATAAATAAAATAATTTTTTAAATAATTAATGAATTATTAAATAATTCTAAACTATTTACAAATACCAATAAATAATTATTAAAAACATAATTACCAATGGAAAATTTATCAACAATAAATTAATAATAAATACCAATAAATAATAATTAATAAATATTAATTACCAAATAATAAATATTGAACAATAAAATATTTTTAATAACAAAAACATATTAATTATTAAAACTTGATTACCAATTAACTAATATTGAACAATTAAATGCTTTTTATACCAATAATAATAATTATTAAACATTAATTATCAATTAATAATTACTTATTAATATATTAATTACATTTATCAATAAATAATATTTAATAATATTTAATTACCAATTAATGATAAAGCAACAATAAATTAATTTTTAGAACCAAAACATTCTAATAAAAAAATTACCAATTAATAATTAATGTCCAATAAATTAATTATCAATACCCAACAAT
Source organism: Calotriton arnoldi (assembly GCA_963921515.1). NCBI lineage: Eukaryota > Metazoa > Chordata > Amphibia > Caudata > Salamandridae > Calotriton > Calotriton arnoldi. Next base: position 212,991 of record CAWUFW010003787.1, on the reverse strand, counting down.
AAATTTAATAATTACTTAATTAGATTTTAATTACTTCCAACACTATTCCCCTATAAACGCACAACACACTCCAATAATAAAATAATACACTTAACATAATGATCAATTAATCAATTAATAAAAATTAATAACCAATTAATAAAAATTAATTAACAATTATTAATTAATTAACAATAATATAATTATCAATACCAATTAATTAAAATAAATTATAACTTAATTACAATTAAATTACTTCCACCCTATTCCCCTATAAACCCACCACCCGCTACAGAACTTAAACGCAAAAAGAATTAAAATTAATTTATAATTCCTAAAAATTAATAATTAATTTAGTATAATTAAATTACTTCCCACCCTATTCCCCTATAAACCCACAACCCGCTACAGTACTAAAAAAAAAATTACTTAAAAAAACATTATTAACATATAAAAATTGTATACATATATTTTTAGACAAGTAGAACACTTAACAAAAACACATATAACACATACATATTAAACACATAACAAAATACATAACAATAATACAAATATCGATATTAGTAACATCGATATTAGTAACATCGATATATTTGATTTCGATATTACTAACTTCGATATTACTTACATCGATATAAAAAAATCGATATTACTTACCTTAGAGTCGATATTCTGTCCATCGATATTCTTAACATCGATATTCTGTCCCTTCGATATTGTCACCTCGATATTAGTGTATATCGATATTTAATTTTCGATATTTTGACTGCTCACCCAGAATTTCATGATATGCACATATGATGAATTTTTATAAATCGGTCTGTATATAAAGAATTTGCATAATCGATGGTTAGCCAGAAACTATGGCATGAATCTGGTGTTCTTGGACAATCTTGACACCCCTTTTGCAGACAATATAGTAACTGCCGACAGGAAAGTCATGCACATTTTCAGTGGTAGAGGTGGTAAAAATACAAGAAATTACATTAAGATCTCTGCTACCAGACTACTGATTTTTGCACTAAAATATACTGTGAGTGAATTTGCTCCAAGTTAAATGCACTTAATTCAAAATACTTGTTTCACCTTTCTGATTCATACGTTATTCATTTATTACTATATATTATTTCTGGCTGTTTGCTTTTTCATTTAATGAAAGGTGTTTCACATTTTTCAGGTCACCCATAAACCCAGTTCTGAGTTTGACATTTGACAGAGCGGCATCCATAGAATACGATGGCATCACAGCAGTGTGCAAAGCTTTCCTGGACCCAGACCTGCCTCCATCACGACACCATGAAAAGTATAGCACCTACACATTTGCAGATATATTCATGTGTCTTCTGTTATTGTTTTCAGACCTTTTTCGCCTTTTTCTTGTGCTCTGTTGAATTCTGCACTTCTCTACTCCGTTTTTAAGAGTATAGTTTGCTTTCTTCTCTTCTGCCACGTTCATATATTATTTCACCTGAATGCAGTATGTCTGTGGATATCCAGCCCTGCCAAGTTTCTGAGGTCCATGCGGGAAGTACTGCTCCAGTCCAGTTGTTTTTCTTTGAATTCTAGGACCTGTAGTCTTGTTTATTCCATAGGACTACAAGTCCTAGAATTCAAAGGAGAAAACCTGGCAACTCAATCCACTTGCAATTTATTAGTATGCACAACCTAAATAAAAGATAAGGAACGCTTTAGTTTTACGTTTCATATAAATGGAGGATGTCTGTTGTTTGGGTTGTGTCAACAGGTGGCGTCATACTGTTTGATTCAGAATCTGTTTTGAGCCGCAAGGTACAGCTTTATTGAGATTGCTAGGTTGTACAACCCTGTGCCATATATGATGCCGCAGTGGCTGACTTTGATATGTTATCAAAGAAGATTATTATTTATGTGACTCAGAGTATGTTCGCTAATATTCCATCGGGACTCTAAGCTGACAACATCCCATGACTGGGGTGACCAAGAGAGTTTGAATCAGGAACCATCTAAGAACAAGAGGTGCCCTAAGTGTGAGAGAACTTACAAATGATTTCCTGCTTTAGATTTCCCAAGAAGCCGAAGTTACACATCTGGTGCTGGAGTACACATTGGTCTCACTGTACCGGTTTGTGTCACAGTGCACCCTTAACGGGGTGCACCCGAGGCAGACCCACCCAAAGCACCTGTTTATTGACAAAATGCCCTATCCCCAGCAGAGGTGCAAACTCAGACAGCTCACAGCTGCGCGGGGTAGCGCAGCAGTGAAAAATGCAGGGATGGCTTGAAACCACAGCACCGTCTTTCACTGGAAGAGCAGCGTCATTTTGAAAGGGCACAGGGATCCTCCACAGATGGGTGCTGTGTTTGACTGCAACCACCTGCAGGAGATGACTCAGGGGTCCTGCCGCCCCTGGGCCACTGCCTTTGCCTGCATTGGATAAGAGTAAGGGTGTGTGTACGGTTGATCAGTTCCAGATCTTCCAATGTTGCCAATTTACTTTTACTTAGCTCGTTTTGGCGTCTACTTATTATTGTTTTATGTAGCAGTGCATACCTCCCATCTCCGTACTGCTAGAAGCCTCAAGGTATGATTTCTGGCAGCAGGGAAAGCAGATGATGTGGCTGCCGTGCAGAAACTATGGTGTTTCCCTGCTGTCACTCAGGTTAAAACCGCAACAAGAATAAAGTAATGGATGGAGAGCTTGAATTACTTTCAGCCACTGGCAATCGCTAAGGGTCGCATTCCAGTCCATTGTTTTTCACCCACCATGGCACTCTGGATAAAGGCCTACCTTATGCAAATCAGTACCGACCCTGCTGCTCATGGGAACAATCTGTCCTGACCTGCCAAGCGAAGGCCCCTCCAGAAGAGACCACAAGCAACTCTGACCAGTTTCAACCTACTTCGGTCTCATCAATGAGATTTAGCTTGAGTCCTATGGCTCCGGAGCACGGGACACACATTTGGGGATACCCGTCACACTTAGGGCTTAAACTGCAACAAGGTATTGGATGGAATGCAAGAATTAATCTCAGCCACTGACTATTGTTCGCCCCACATTCCAGTCCATCATTTTGCCCAGACTTGGGTCCCGTGCTCACTGTGCCACTGGAACCAAGCTACACCCGACTGACAAGCCCCAATCAGGACAAAACCTTTCTTGGGTTGCATGTGTTCTGGTTTGGGGAGGGCCTGGCAGTGCAGGCTGGACTGTTTCTATTGGAGTGGGGTGAAGACTGATTTGCGTGTGGTGGGATCCAAACTGAGGAGGCATAGTGGACAAAAGAACGATGGGTTGGGATGCTACCCTGAGCAATTTCCAGTGGTTATACTATTGCAAGCATTCTCCCATCACCTGTTGTGTGTTTGATTTATCACTCAGGGTAAGGCATCCATGAGTCGCAGTGGTAAAGCAGAATTCCCTGCAGCCAGATACCCACCCATGTCAGTCAAGGACATCTAGCTGCGGGGAATGGGTCAGGTAAAGTGAATCTTCGAGAAATTCAGACACCCTATTTTGCAGACATGGCGTTTCAGTTTGTCCACACGTACCTAAGAAGTGGCTGTTCCCGAACTACTCTTTTGTGTGTTTGTGGAAGTATTTGTGCTTTTTTATGATTGCTTAGTTCTTCATACGTGGCTCAGATTTGTTGTTACCTTTCATTTCTTTCCACTGCATCTTCAAAAGTGCCTAGATACTGACCAGCGAACACATTTCTAGAATTCTGACCTTTAGAATAACATTTATTTTGTGCATGTTTAGAAGATTCAGCAATTGGTTAGGGAACAAAATCACTGTAAGTGTTCAGTTGCTGCTGTAATTTTCTTTTTTTTTTTTAGCTGGGAAGTTTGCATTGGATTTCCAGACAATATTAGATGTACAAATCGACACGTTTATCAGGAAATGGAACTCGTGGCCACGCAAAGTCATTTTATACAATGCAAGGTAAGTATTTTTCAACGACAACCCATTTTGTCAAACCTACAGTAATTTATACATATTCTTATAAGTATTTTTCTTTGTCAGAAGCCATTACGTGTTGAGTAGAAAAAACAAGCCAGTAGCATATTTTAGTAGTGCAGAATGTGTTGGTTTAGTTCTGCACACAGTGTCCAGATGTAAACATGATAATTGTGGTCACGTTGCTTCAGTAAACCTACCCCTGCTGCGAGAGCCGTCAAACACAAGTCTTTCTGCCACTGTGGAGAATAGATGTGTTTGCCTTGTCCTCTTTGTTAAAGGACACTGCCACTGGTCCGCTTATCAATCTTACAAATACCATTAGGAAGGCAAATGTACACTCAGCTGTTCCAAATTACAAATTTAAAATAACATTACTTTTATTGAGAGTGCATTTTCCTTCTATTTCCTAAATGCTGGCAAAAACATTTTCAGTCTTTGCCAATCAGTGTGTCCTTCTCTCCCATCTGAACATTTATTTCTCTACCCAACAACAAATCCCACTAGAGCAGTCAATAACTCCTAAGGGGCCGATTCCGATCTCGGCCGGTAGGGCTCCGAATCGGATTCGGCTTAACCGGATCCGATTCGGAGCCCTATTTCCCGACCGATTACGTGCGCAGCGTCCGGGCGTGCGAGTCGATGCGTATTCGCCGACCGACTCATCCGGGCGTCCCGACCGCTCCGACCGACTCGATCCCGGGTCGAACCGCACCCGACCGACTCGCACGGACACGACTCGCACAGCGCCAATGGAGACGTTCCCGGCCGGGTAAGTGCGATGCGGCGCGCGAGAGCAGATCCGACCGAGCCGCGCACTCCGGCTCGAAAGAGCTGTCGGAGCCGTACTTTGGGGGTCCGTGTCGGACCCCCTGTACTGGCGTAGCCGCGTGAGTCGCACACAGGGGGACCCATGGGTCCCCCTACCTGTGCGTGTACGGCGCGAATCAGCTCGCGCGTACTACGCTGTAGGAGCGCGCACTTGTCCGCATCGCACCCATTGAGTCAATGGGAGCCCGCGTCACGCATTGTACGACAGGCTCCCATTGACTTCAATGGGAGTCCGACCGACTTCGAGTCCGATGGCATACGTGCGCATCATACTCGTTCGGTCGGGCTGCACGGGTCCGATTCGGTCGGAAATCTCTCCGGGTCCGGCTCGGTCGGAGAGATTTCCGGCCCGAATCGGCCCCTAAGTTTCTTACTATTGTCCTGAAAATGCAAAGCATTTTGATTATTGTCAGTCCATTTGGTGGTGTTGATGGGTATGATCTGCTTTTTGTATCGTGCCAAGAAAGCCATGTTGTGTCCATAGATTTCCCCATGGTGTTGGTGCTTGAGGGAATTCCAATGTCTCCCAATGCTCAATGCCTAATGGATTCCCACAGGATTCCATCCTGCCTCCTATCATCTTCAACATATACATGGAGCCACTTGGAACTCTTCTCACAGATAACAGTATCAAGATTCATCAATATGCCAATGAAACACATTGCTATAGTTGCCCTAAGTGGAAAGGGTATGCCCAGATGTGGGCCCCATACTCACTGTGCCATTAGATTCAAGCTAGCCTGGCTGATGAGGGGTGATGCCCCGAAACCGGTCCCAGGATGCTTGTTTGCGGTCTAGGGAGGGCCTGGCCTGGCAGTTCGGGCTGGACTGATTTGCATATGGTTGGGTCTGAACTAGGGTGGCATGGTGAGCAAACAAACGATGGATTTAACCTAGATCTGTGACTGTGGGTGAATGTTTGACAGTGTTCAGCATTCTGTCCATTATCTTTCTGTGTTGCTAATGAAGCACAACTCCAATAAACATCTCTTATGCTTCAGACTTCCAACGCCTCAACACTACTTGCACATCATCCAGACCTGAATGTCCAGCACCTGCCTTTAGCTAAACTCAGCCAAGACCGAATTATTACCTGGCTTAGTGGTTTGAACCTTGACGTCTTCAAACCCCCAACTCTCACCGAATTCTAAATTACTTGGATTTACCCTGGATACCAACCTCTCCCTCAAGAAACACTTTGCCAAAAAACACAATGATTGCCTTGTACCAGCTCTCTCTTTTAAAGAAATTCATGCTGTTTCTTCCAGAAAGCAACTTCAGAACTGTTGTTCAAGCCCTTGTACTCTTGCATTTGGATGGTGGTAATTCCCTACTCCATGGCTCTTAGACTCCATACTGGCCCTCCTTAGAGGCATCCTATTTGCCACAGCTTTTCTCATCCAAGACAGTAACAAATATGATCACATCACCCCCACACTGATGGAACTCCATTGGCTTCCCTTGCCAGACTGCACCATCTTGAACACCAGCTACATCATTTACAAAGCCATCACAACCAGCACCCCCACTTTTCTTGCAGACAAGTTCTCTATCTCTGGTGGTTCTCAGCACACCCTCAGCCAGGACACCATCAGACTACAGACTAAAAAGTGTTAAAAAGTAAAAATAAGACAACAGGCCTTTTCTATCCATGTTCCCAGGATCTGGAACAACATCCCTGTATCTATCAGGATTGCAACACAATTTAGGTAAGACTCACCTCTGAGAACAATACATCACAATGATTAACTGTCCACAGCACAGCTTCCTTTCCATTTCTCAAAGACTTTAAGCTTGCCTTTGACCATGGATAGTGCTTTGCTGCCTTTTGGTGAGTCTTGCACTATAGAAATACCATATACATACATAACAGGCAGAATGTAGATGGACATGACCCCCTGTGCTTTCTCAGTGCAGAGGGAACGTGATGGACATGACCCCCTGTGCTCGCTCAGTGCAGAGGGAACGTGGCAAGTCCAGGAATGTCAGCCTCCCATGATCTGAGCCCATCTTGTTTTAGGAAGTTCAATATCGTGATTGCATCTAATGTTGGCCTCAAGAAAGTGCTTTTGGGTGAATGGACCTTGTGATCCCTGTCAAAAAAATCTCCTGGTTCATGTTTTTTCTTTTTATGATCTGTTGCATAAATGTGGGCTTGTTGGCAGGGGTGTAGCTTGGTCAATAAGATTGAGGGGGGGGGGTAGCTTCAGATTTTCCGACAATCAGGCTGCTATATAATGTTTAAATACATTATAAGACAAGCAGGGTGCATGAGAGGGGCTTATGGGGCAGTGGAAAGGGAGATGAATGTGGATTGGTAGGGGTACTAAGAGAGAAAACACTATATTTAGTAAAATAACCAATATTCTGAGGACTTTAAAAACAAAGAGGGAAGAGAGTGTGTGCATTTGTTTCTGCAGGAATGTAAAAGTCCTTGGTGCAATCCAACTGATATCTACCAATACCCGACTGAAAGCACCTGTACCCAACTATGTTTCAGAAAATACACTTATTGGGGGGCAGGCGGGGTGTAGCACCCCAAACCCCCCCCCCCTGAAGCTATGCCCCTGCTTGTTGGAAAAGGAAAAAGCCATATTTTTCGTGATATTCCCCCAGATTTTTGCTTTCTTTTGCGTAACCCATTTTTGCTGGCCATAGGACTCTGCATAATTTACTCCTGCAGTGGTAGAGTGCTTGTGCTCTCCTCTCGAAACATGTTAGAATTGGCATATCCTTAATTGGCACATTTAATTTATTTGTAAGTCCCTAGTAAAAGGTACTACATGCACCCAGTGCCTTTAAAGTAAATGCTAGTAGTAGGCTGCAGCACTCATTGTGCAACCCACTAAAGTAGTTCTGTAACACATGTCTTCTGGCCTGCCACTGCAGCTTGAGTGTGCAGGTTTAAACTGCCATTTCGAACCTGGCAAAAAAAACCTTCCTTTTTAATACTAATAAGCCCCCCCTGAGGTAGGCCTTAAAAGCCCATAGGTCAGGGTGCATGGTATTTAGGGCATGCCTATTGAATATTGTGCATGCCCTGGCAGTGAAAAACCTTTAAAGTCATTTTGCACTGTGGCAAGGCTGGCTATCCCATGGGTTAATACTTGCTGACACTATTATCTTCAATAAGTACTAAATTCAGTTTGGTAATAGCTAAGAAAATGGTTCAAAGACACATTTTATTGGTAATTTAAAAATTCAACTTAATGGTCAAGTTGGGTTTTATATTACTATTTTAGATTTGACACTTTTAGAAAGTTGTTGTTGTTGTGCCTAAAACCAAAAGGCTTTCCTGACCCTCAATGGCTCCCCTGTGAGGAGAAGTGTATTGCTCTCAAACAGTGGATAAAGGGCACTGGGTGTAGGGAGGGGGACTCCTCCCTTGAAAGGATGGCCTGGGGTGTGTGCTCACATCTCGTGAGCTCCAAAGGATGCCTACATTGTCACTGGCAGATGTAGCTCACACCTAGGCCTGCCTCCCCTTTGTCTCTCCAGTCAGACTTGCACCAAACCTAGTGGGAGTAGAGGAACTGGCCAGAACTGGTTTAGAGAGTGGCCAAAGTATTCTCCTCCACCCATAGGCTGGCACTGGACATAAAAGTGGATCTCACAGACCTCTCCCCAGAATTTTCCTGGATCTGTGAGAAATCAGAATAAGGACTGCCCTGTTGTTGGAAGAACCAGAAGGAAGACCTGACCTGTTTTTTCGTGAACCAAGGAAACCAGCAGTGACTCCAAGTGCTAGTTGGTTGACCTCGTGTTTGAGCTACAGGGACACAACAAGGTTTCAGGTATGCAACTGCTCAGCTGCCCAGTTCTAGCTGGACCTGCCTTGGATCCTGTTACTGGCCTCTGCTGCAGTGAGTATTAACCTCCAAGTGGTGCCCACCAGGCCCTAGACCCTTGGCTGGTGTTAGGGTGTACTCCTACTGTCCCAAACTGCAAGAAGTGGGACTTCAGAAACATTTTTGCAAATTTCTGCCTGGAGAACTGACGGAGACAGAGATTGCCGCTGAAGCCACAGCTGTTGGCATCGAAACACCAGTGAGCCTCAGCTCTCTGGTTTTGCCCCGCTGACAGAGAGCTGACTTCCAGAAAAATTTCCAAGTTTGAACCTAGCAGGCTTCATTGACACTGATGCTGAGCAGCACACAGTTGACGTCAAGGCTTTCTCAGGCATGGATTTCAGACTTTGCCCTATCGGAGGTTTCCTGCCCCTGTCGATGACCGCACAGAGACCCTGCTCTTCCGCAACCCACTGTTGTTGAGCCCCACTTCAAATCCAGCTTTAAGCCATCCTCGCCGCAGACCCGTCAACATGCACTTTTTTCCCCATAAAAGCATGAAGATAATCTTTCTACCGGGATGACTCTTGGCCTTAACTTTTGACTTTGGCTCAGTCTAGTTTGCCCAGATAAATATGTTTGGTGCTTTGACGCTTTGTGGTTTTTGGCACTATTTTTATTTCAAACTTTAAATTTTGCATATTTCCAGGTCTACTGATTGGATTTTTGTTGTTTTTGAGTAATTGTTCTTATTGAAATATTATCTATTTTCCTAAAAAGGTTTGCCATTTTTCTTGTGTTGTGTTTTCCCTTTAATATTGCTTGAGCACTGCATACGTATTTTACACATTGCCTCTGAGTTACGTCTGACTGCTTTGTGCCAAGCTACCAGAGAGTTAGGCACAGATTCATTTAGTGACTTTAGTGGCTGACAAAGCCTGTGATTATAATTTGAGGTGGGTTTTCACCCCCCTCAACTAATACTCCAATTTCTAACAGGTCCTAATTATCTCAATTGATGCATGTTTAGCATGTTTATGCCATCAATGAATTAAGCAACGATGCACAAGTGTAAAGCCCTTGTAGCAGCTCTGTCTCAGAGGTGTATAAGTTTCTGTTCTGTCTATGAATTACCACAAATTTTAGCGAGAAGCTAATGCCCAGCAAGAGGATCTTCTTTGGAATTGGTGTGAAAGTTCAAACGATGATGTTGCAGTGATATTACTTAAAAAGAAGCCACCTTGACATTGTCTCATGAAAAATTAATTGTACCCATTCTAAGCTGTAACTTTGATTTAAAAATACTACCATTTCCTTGGATTTATTAAACTCCTATCTTCTCGAGGTAAATACATAGTTTGATTAAAAACTTGAGAATGAGACATTTATATATGTTGGGTGAATTGTTATGATTGACACAGAGTTTTCCAATATCTCCTGCAGCTGCCAAGATAACATTCAGCTGCCACTGGATTTGTGTGCTTTTTATTTTTTATAATAGAGGGTTCTTTGGGCTACCTATTGGGTATTTCCTTTACATTATTATCATACCCCATTGGTGAAAGATGTATTTTGAATGCATGTAATGCATTATGTATTATAATGCAAAGCTTTTGAAGAGCTCAAGTCCACAGGTTCTAAAGTCTTCCAAGCTATTTTTTGTAAACTTTTCATCCAATGGTGGCCACACATGCCCTACAGAAGCATACAAAATTTTTAGAATTCATTCGCAAAACATTTTGATGTGAATATGGTTACCATTTTTTAAGTAATTATTGTTATTCTGATCCTCTGGTTCCGCTTACTGTAGTTGTTCAAAGTTTTCCTCAACCATAAACCAAGGGAGAATGACATTGGAAACTCAACCTCAACTACCAACAGAGTATCTGCATTTTGTAGATGTCGTTGATGATAGAGAACCTAGGGGCTCATTACGATGGCGGGCGGAAGCACAACCGCCGTGCTGGCGGATGCAAAAACCACCAGTTACCGCCGGCACGCAGCAGTCCACACGCCCGCCCAATTACGATGCGAAAAGTAGGCCAAACACCGCCGGCAAGCCAGCAACACCGTCCGCCATCAAAGTGCGCCCGTACACGTAGCGGCGCAGCCTAACTGACACACACCGTCCGGCGAAACACGTCCCGCCCGGCGCATAAATTACGATGCCGCAAACAAGCGGCTCCCACGGCCAAGAGATGCCGTACGACAAACCGAAGCGGTAACACGGACGCCGAGCACGGACAACGAGAAGCGGCTCCCCGAGCATGAATCCAGCACTGCAGGCCCTCCCCATGCTCCTGCTGATGCACCACCAAGGGCGCAGCGTACCGCGGAGACGCAGGTAGGCACACACACAACAAGTGCACGCAAACAGCGCACACAGTGCAAGGGCGGAAAAGCGGACAACCCCCACCAGCGCGTGTACACTACACATCCACCATTGCATCCACATATGACACACAGGCCAAATCGTAACATCGCGTAACACATGTGTACACACCACCTGGGACTAGGAACCAACAACCCCGTCACGGCCCCAAAGCGGCGATGACGCCGCCACACATGCGCACAACGCAGAGGCCAACACGCAGCGCCATGCATGCATCGCACACAGACACAGGGACACAACCAAGCAGCACACACATCAGCCCCACCCCGAACGCACATGACACGTGACAGGCCTGCCACAGACATGTCCCCAACGCCCAATTCACGGACAACACCCAACGCCACACAACCGACGCACACATGTCAGTGAAGACACGCAACAGCAGGACACACCCCAGTGTAACAAACATGGCGTAGCACACAGCGGCGGCAACACCAACTAGGAGAAGCAGGGCCCCTTCGGGAAGAGGAACGCCAGTACCACACTGAAACACCCATACCACCCTGCACATATGAACAAGACATATAAAACGGAACACCAAAGAGCCCGGGGACCGACAACAGGTGGCCCAAGAATAACATTCACACACAAGGCCCAACGCAGAGCGGAAAGGCAGCCTGCCGCCCACACAAGGGAGAGCAGACAGCACTGAATGACCTTCCATTCCAACTCCGAAACCACAGCCCTACGACAGAAGCCGGTGAATACAGCCATTGTCCAAGAATAGACCAACACAGGCTTGCCGAGGAGACCGACCACAGGGCAGATAGCGCATATCACAGAAGCACACAACGGACGGGGAAGAAAGAAGAAAACACTCCCCATGTCGGCCACATGCAAGTTAATTGGAAGGAGTCACACATCACTGACCTTGAACTGTCTGAGAAGCATGTGGGAAGAGGGCCCGTGTCCTCCAAACAAGCCAACAGAACACAAGTCCTGTCTCCCTACGACTACACAGAGCTCACAGCAACCTCGGAGCGTGCACATTGCAGACTGCACACACAGCCGGAGCACGCCACCACAACGCACCGCTGCGAAATGGCAACCGCAACACACCTACCCAACTACGCCGAACAGCTCAAGCTGTACAAAACCAACCTGTTTCATACATTGGGATGCGATCTCCTGTCCCTGCTGAACGTAAGTTACCGACTGACTTACCGCATCACATTGTTCAGCTGCGTCATGCCCGTCTTCTACTGTCGGAGGTGTCCCTACCAGCATCCCGTGGAGATATGCCTCTCCAACCCGGCATGTCTGAAGGCGGACCTGCTACCACTACTCCTCCCTCTGGACGCACACGACAGGGCCTGCTCTGCCTATGGGGGCATGGCGTATGTGGCCAACATCGCACCCGCACTGAAATGGGACCACTGTGCCTCCACACGACGGATCATCGAGAACAGCTACATCGAATGTCACCCAGCATGCCCCATCATGGTCCTCCAAGGGACAACTTACGAACAACACCTTGACAGCCACCATCCGCTACATTGGCTGGCAAACATGTACACCACCAATGACATGGAAGCCCTGCTGGGCGGCATCGCATACCTGACAACCTGTAAATTCGTCGGACCACAACGCAGGTTCCCCGATTGACCTATGATGTCCAACCCCGCACCCATGCTTAGCTTCCGCACGGACTGGCCAGTCACCACCACAACAGCCATACCAAACGACCGGCAACTGTAACCACACCATCAACGACATCGCCATGACATCGGATATGACCGGGACATGCACACTGTTCCCCATCACATCCAGGAACACCGCATGCATCGTGGGAGGCAGTGGCATGGGGTCTGTGTATCGCACCCACATGGACGGAACTGCACGAACAACCAGGACACGACATGGATCCAGCGCCCATGGACACACACACCGCTCAGTGGACATGAATAGGTCGCCTGGAGTCTGTGGGTGCTGCACCCCTCCCACCCCCGCCCGGGAATCCCATACCAGGACCTTTGCATGGACGACAAGTGCATACAACAACAACACGACCCCAGTGACTGTGACATGTCCAGTAACCACCACATTGCAACAACAAGTGGCACGCCGCTGCATGCACGCAAGCACATGCCCTGATGTCATCTCACATGCACGCATGCATGAGGAACAACCGCAGCAAACCTGTCACATGGAACTGAGATGGACTGTGCCCATGATGCCAAGCGGTCTGGTAGGCTACATGTATACCGTCTGTGTCAAAGTCCGCAGCTCCGCAGCTATACGTAAATGTACATTAGCACAGCCTTGGCCAAGCAGATGTCACTCTGAAGCCCACATCCCACATGCAACAGCCAATCACATGTAACCCCACACCCTATCCCATTTGCAATCATGCTCAGTATATCCTCAACATGTATTCCGCTGCCAGTAGTGTCCACTATACTGCATCACAGAGGACAGAAGACTCAATATAATGTTTGAAACCAAAACTGTCTCCGCTGACTCATTTCACAAGTACGAATGAGAGAGGATGAGAGTATGTGAAGTACACGGCAGTCGTGACATGACCATGTAGTCCACTGGTATTGGATGTCAACGCAAATGAGTAGCACAACTGTGGAAGACACACATGTGTCGTGTGAAGTCGTACGGACGCAGTGCTCAGGTGGGTGGGTGTGACGGGTAGATGCGCACATGCCAAGTTGGAGCACGCCGTGTTGGGAGGGGTCATGAACAGTACACCACCGCTTCCCTGGGCATTGTGAGAGGACACCTGTCGGGGGAGTGAACACGTGTGTGCACAGCAGCCGGGCACACGTACAAGCGGTACCAGGCGCACCTCAGCCCACCCTCTGTGGACAAGCTGGATCCTGTTGTGCGCCCGCCATGCCCCTTGACAAGGCACACACAGCCCCAGTCGACCAGGTGTAACCCCAACATAGTCAATCCGCACAGGCGATACAGGGCACGGGATGGCAGTGGAGCATGGTGTGTGAGAGGTCTCCTCGCGCTCCTCCTGGTCATATCACGCAGGCAATAGAACCTCAACGTCTAGCATGGCACAAGTCAAATGGAAGTGTAGGGGGACGCACCACAGCACGAGCAGCACTGACGTCACGGGAGGTGGCTCGCACCATCCCATCCATTGCCCATCATACCAACCACGCCACATGCCATTGCGACTAAGTGCAAGCGCGTGCGCCACCACCCCCGAGCCCTCCCCAGAGAGGCCAAAGAGTGAATGTGTGGGCCATCAGCCACAGACGGACGCGGCCTGGCCGCAAGGGCAGCCACAGCCACTGGGTGTCGCAGGTGGCGGATCCGGAAGGCGAGGACTGTGATGCATAGTCCATGCAGGCCGGGTCTCCATTTGGGGCACCACGCAGGTGGACGGCGTCCCGCCACACATCATACCCTGAGACAGCCCACTCGTGCAACTGGACCCACACATACACTCCTTGCCCTCTCTGGTGCGAGCTTGGGGCTGCCTGTGCAAGCGCTAGCCTCGCAGGTGAGCATGCATATTGGGGGAGCGAGGGGAGGACATGAGGGCTGGGGCGAAGATGACTGTATCACTGTCAGTTAGTACAAGGGATGACCCAGATGTGGAAAGGAAGAGACGTGTCCCGTGTGTACTGCAACTAGTCGCCAATCCAACTACCCCCCATGTCCGGAATGTAAGCCCGCACCTAGGCCCGCCCATCCGCCACATCGAACATACCACCAGCACGACAACCTTCCCATTCGAAACACTGACTGGGGGTGGCGACCAGTGAACAATCATGTGTAGCCTACCCACGCGTACATGTGGGCCCTCCATGATCCATGTCACCTGCGGCAAAGTCATGACATGCGCAATGAGGGAAGTGAGGAGAGCTGTCCGCCCCACGCGCAAAAGGTGCATCAGCTCCACAGACCCAGCAGCGAGTCCAGCAGGGGTCACGTGCAGGGGCAGCTGTGCCTGGTGTGAAGGCACATGCATATAGACAGCACATCGACCAATGTGTAGTCTGCCCACATCTACAGTCCATCATCATGCGGACATAGGAATTGAACACAGGGCAACACATCTTCAGTTGGTGCACCCACCGTGACCAACAATGCGCAATCATCGACGTACCCGCCCTGTGCATGGCCCCCCACCCAACGGAGGCACATCCAGTGCCACCATCCCACACACACAAGCCTTCCACGGAACATGCTGTGTCCAATGGTCAGTACAGAGTCAGCGCCCATCTGGTGGATCCTGAACAGGAGACACATGCACACACATGCCAGCTCCCACTATGTACGTCTGCCACCTGGCACGTGCAATGTAACCTCTCACCTGTGACGTGTGACTGCAAGCACACAGCCGTCTTGGCATGGGGCTGTCAATGTGGACACCTGTCAATGTTTCGGGAGGTGTGATCCGTACAGTGCTGTACATAGGGTGCAGTGCTGACACCTACTACTGTCTCATATCCCCTCGTGCCACAGGTCCCACTTGTTTTGGCCGCTCAGCCTGTGCCCACATCGTCGTCGTCGTGTGCCATACTCATCCAGCCGCGGAAGCAGTTCCATGCTCAGCAGACATTCATGTTGCTGTGGCGTTGCCGCTTGACGGATATGCAGTCAGTCCCCATCAGCACGCCCCGCAAGTCATTGGGGCCTAGATCCCCATGTGCATGCACATGGCAGTGGTTTGTATCACTAGCCATTTCCATTGTTGGGAGACCTGTGTAAGTGTATTGTGGCCGTGCCGTCCCAGCTTGACAGCTGGGCTGTGGCTCATGTGCTTGCTCAGTCATGTCAGTGATGTGTATGCGAAATTGCTATGTGTCGTGTTGCTTTGACATGTGTCCTCTGCCATTGTCCCTAGGCGGAGACCGAACATTGACCGCCCATACCAATTGCTGGCGGACATGGACGATACAGAGGTTATTAGGAAGTTTCGGCTGGACAGGCCAACCCTGCATCGACTGTGTGCCATGTTAGAACCCCATCTCCGTCCCCGCAGGGTGTATCCGACTGCTGTCACCCCCACGGCTAAGGTGATGGCCGCCATGCATTTCTTCGCCACTGGGTCATTCCAGCACACAGTGGGCATTGGAGGAGGGATGTCCCAGCCCATGTTCAGCAAGGTGCTGAGGGATGTACTGGCAGCCATGATGCTGTACCGAAACAGGTACATCCGCTTCCCCAGGGCTCGTGAATTGGCGGCAGTGAAGGGTGCATTCTATGCCCTTGGCAGAATCCCACACGTCGTTGGAGCCATTGACTGCACACATGTCGGCCTTGTTCCACCACAGGCCACTGAGCACCTGTACCGCAACAGGAAGCACACGCACTCCCTGAATGTGCAAGTGGTGTGCCTTGCGGACATGGTGATCACCCACGTGTGTGCAAAGTTCCCAGGCTCGGCCCATGACGCACACATAATGCGCAGCAGCATCTTGCCACGACTGATGTCCAATATGCAACAGGATCGTGGCTGTATTGTCGGTGAGTATGTGGAGTGGTGTAGCGTGCTGGTTGTGCGATGCTGTCCCCTGTCCAGTTGGAATAGCAACGGTTCTCTGTGTCCCTCACACCCAGGTGACTCTGCGTACCCGAATGGGGCATGGCTGCTCAGTCCATTGAGGAATCCTCGCACCCCAGCAGACGATCACTACAATGAGGCACATGGGAGGACCAGACGTGTGGTCGAGCGTACCTTTGGCCTCCTCAAGTCCAGGTTCAGGTGCCTGGACCGCACCGGGGTGCGCTGGCGTACTCCCCACAGAAGGTGTGCCGGATAGTGGTGGCGTGCTGCATGCTGCACAATCTGGCCATTCGGAAGCAGATCCCCCTCATCGTGGATGACGGAGATCAACCAGGGCCCCAGCCCGCAGACCAGGACAGCTCGAGTGAGGAGGACAGCGGAGAGGAGGAAGCTGGTAATGTGCGGCAGCAGCTCATCGCCCGCTACTTCACTTGACGGTGAGTGTCCATGTACGACGGCTGATGTGGCTGTATCTGTGCAGGTGTGTGTGTGCTGTGTCAGGGTGGCCGTTTGTTCACTGCGTGCTGTGTGTCAACGCTCCATGGCCAGGGTAGTATGCCACTGTTGGTGGCTGTGACATTGTGCCCTATTGCTCTGTGCGATGTGTGTACATTGCTTGTAGTTGTTGACATGTACTGTGTGATGGGTGTGTGACACACTCATTGAATGTGCTCCTGTTCTGTCTCCCACCCCTAGGTCCCTACAGGCCCTCCGGATTCCATTGCCATGCCACGCATCAGGTGCCTTTCCGCCCAAGGTGGCCGTTGTATTCCGTACAAATAAAACACAGGGCACAAACAGCAGTTAGTGTAAAAGGTGCATTTATTTCAAACTGTGACATGTGATTGTGTGTAAGGTGATGACAAAAGTGGTGCGTGCAGTGACAATGAGCTGTCGGTCATGGCTGCGTGATGCTCAGGGTGTACCCACTGGTTCTATGTCCATAGTCCAACACACACATGCCATCCAGATGGCTGTGTGGAGTGGGATCGTAGTCCAAGTCAATGCAGTGGCTGGTCAAGGAAGGCTGGCGGAAGGCTGGCTGGCTGCCTCACTTGCGTTTGGAGCGTGCGAAGTCCTCCCAGGAGATCTGTTTCCACTTCGGACGGCCCCTTCCACGTTTGCGAGGGGGTGCCTGCTTGCGACATGCTGGTGGTTGAGGTGTGCTCACTGGCTGTGGACGCAGGGGAACTGGACACTGCTGCTCGACCCTGCGCCCCGGCAGGTGGTGGCGGAGGGGAGCTGCTGTCCCTGGCTGTGACCTCACCGCCACCACCAGCTGGCCCATGAGGTCCACGAGTTGGCCCATACGGGCGTCCATGGACCTCAGCACCCCCAGCACCTCACGCGTGTCTGAAGCAGACCGGACCCATTGTCCTTGGGCCTCTTCATAGGCCCCAAGGACTCTGGCCATTTGAGGCAGGGCATGGCTCCCAGGGAGGCTGGCGTTTCCCTGACCCTGCTCCTCCTACCAGTCCTGCTGCCACCGGCCTGCCCACTAGCCACATTGCTCACCACGGTCCTCGCTGTGGCTCCCAGGGTGGATCCAGTCGGCCGGGCCACCACCTGCGCTGGGGCTGGTGCCAGCGAAGACGTGGTGGTGGTGGCGGCGGTGGTGGTCGGTGCGGCGATGGTGGCGGTTGCGGCAGTGGTAGTGGCCACAATGACCGTGGGTGTGGCCGCAACGACAGTGGCAGCAGGGGGCTGGGAATGTTCAGCAGCCCTGGATGATGGGTTGGTGGGTAGGAGGGGTCCTGGGGAGCGGCTGGGCCCTGCCACACCAGATGGGCCTGCTTGGTGGTCCGTGTCCGAAGAGGAGGACAGATCCTCCAGATCCGTGTGTCCTCGTTGGGGGCTTGTAGGCTGGCTGTGCTGGCTGCTGGCTCCATCCCCAGCATCCAGCAGTTCGTCACCTGTGGAGAGAATGAGATTTGTTATTGTGTTGCACCTGGCGAAGTATGTATTTGTCGTCTGACATTGACAGTTCGTGCAATCTCGTACATGGGTTTCCCGGAGGCGTGTGTGTGGCTGTAGCATCTGTAGTTGTGTGTGCTTGGCAATGGGACTGTGTGCTGTGCACATGTGGCATGGGACGGATTGGCCATGCCGATGGGTGTGTTGCTGTGCCCCTACTTATTGTGACTCTGGTGTATGCGGGCTCCTGGCCCATCCTGGGTCTGGTTTGTACTTTGCTTTTGGTGTTCAGATGGGACGCTTAGGAACGCATATGGCAACATGGGGGCCATGCCCCAGATTCGCATTTGGGAGGGAATATGCTTTTGGGGTTCAAATGGAACGCTTAGGAACGCATATGGCAACGTGGGGCCATGCCCCAGATTCGCATTTGGGAGGGAATATGCTTTTGGGGTTCAAATGGAACGCTTAGGAACGCATATGGCAACATGGGGGCCATGCCCCAGATTCGCATTTGGGAGGGAATATGCTTTTGGGGTTCAAATGGAACGCTTAGGAACGCATATGGCAACATGGGGGCCATGCCCCAGATTCGCATTTGGGAGGGAATATGCTTTTGGGGTTCAAATGGAACGCTTAGGAACGCATATGGCAACATGGGGGCCATGCCCCAGATTCGCATTTGGGAGGGTATATGCTTTTGGGGTTCAAATGGAACGCTTAGGAACGCATATGGCAACATGGGGGCCATGCCCCAGATTCGCATTTGGGAGGGAATATGCTTTTGGGGTTCAAATGGAACGCTTAGGAACGCATATGGCAACATGGGGGCCATGCCCCAGATTCGCATTTGGGAGGGAATATGCTTTTGGGGTTCAAATGGAACGCTTAGGAACGCATATGGCAACATGGGGCCATGCCCCAGATTCGCATTTGGGAGGGAATATGCTTTTGGGGTTCAAATGGAACGCTTAGGAACGCATATGGCAACATGGGGGCCATGCCCCAGATTCGCATTTGGGAGGGAATATGCTTTTGGGGTTCAAATGGAACGCTTAGGAACGCATATGGCAACATGGGGGCCATGCCCCAGATTCGCATTTGGGAGGGTATATGCTTTTGGGGTTCAAATGGAACGCTTAGGAACGCATATGGCAACATGGGGGCCATGCCCCAGATTCGCATTTGGGAGGGAATATGCTTTTGGGGTTCAAATGGAACGCTTAGGAACGCATATGGCAACATGGGGGCCATGCCCCAGATTCTCATTTGGGAGGGAATATGCTTTTGGGGTTCAAATGGAACGCTTAGGAACGCATATGGCAACATGGGGGCCATGCCCCAGATTCGCATTTGGGAGGGAATATGCTTTTGGGGTTCAAATGGAACGCTTAGGAACGCATATGGCAACATGGGGGCCATGCCCCAGATTCGCATTTGGGAGGGTATATGCTTTTGGGGTTCAAATGGAACGCTTAGGAACGCATATGGCAACATGGGGGCCATGCCCCAGATTCGCATTTGGGAGGGAATATGCTTTTGGGGTTCAAATGGAACGCTTAGGAACGCATATGGCAACATGGGGGCCATGCCCCAGATTCTCATTTGGGAGGGAATATGCTTTTGGGGTTCAAATGGAGCGCTTAGGAACGCATATGGCAACATGGGGGCCATGCCCCAGATTCTCATTTGGGAGGGAATATGCTTTTGGGGTACATGCTGTGAGCCATGGGTGCCGAACGTGACATGTGTTGTGGCAGCATGACAGTGCATGGTTTGAGGTGTGTGCATGCTTGACATGGCCTGCATATTTGCTGTCTGTTGTGATTACTGGACATGGCATTGGACGCATCGTTATGAGTGAGTGATGGTTGTGTGCCAGCCAACGTATTGCAGTTGTCCCATCTCCTTGGTGTGCGTGCTGCCCTGTGCCATGTGCATCACTGCAGTGCTCGGGGGGTGTGGCCCATGTTGTGTGTTGTTGCTCACAGTGTGTCGTGCGCTTCATTGACTTCTGGCACATGGTTGGTCATGGGCATGTATCTTAGCGTGACTGCTGTATGTGTGGCAGCTGTGCGGATGACATGCCTTTCATGAGACTGGGGCT
This sequence comes from Calotriton arnoldi, assembly GCA_963921515.1. Classification (NCBI taxonomy): domain Eukaryota; kingdom Metazoa; phylum Chordata; class Amphibia; order Caudata; family Salamandridae; genus Calotriton; species Calotriton arnoldi. The sequence goes on along the minus strand of CAWUFW010003787.1, from coordinate 192,557 downwards.
GACGGATGGGATGGATGGTATGTTGTATGTGCATGGTGTGTCTGTGTGTTTGATGGGTTCAGTGGTGTTCGTGTGCATTTATGTTGTTCCGCTCTGTTGCGTCTAGTGTTGTTTGTCTTACATAGGCGTAGTTGTGGGGTGTGTGGTTGACAGGCAGTAGGAGCTACATGGACAGGACTTCAATGGTGTTTCGGTTGTGTGTGATGAGTTGCACAGTGGCTGCCGTGTGGTACTATATTCAGTGTGGCTTGTGCATGCAGACGTGGCTCCTTGGGTGTTGCTATGTCTGTGATGGGTCATGTGGGGTGTGAGTCTGTTGTTCATGTCCGTGTGCACATTGTTCACTTGTTCGTGACGGTGGGCGGTGCTGCGTGTTCGTCTGCTACGTGACATGTCCCATGTGTTGGTCGTGTTCCGGTCCTCATGCCTCCAGTAATCCAGCCCTGTCCAGTTTCCCACCTGCAAGTTGTTCGTGCGTGCACTGTACTGGATGCCACATGGCTCTAAGCGGGGGGTGCTCCATGTTGCAGGTCTGTGGGGGTGGGGGGGTGTTGTGGGTCGTGGGGGTGGCTGGACACCCACTGACACCGATTGCTGTGGACCGTGATGTCTGCCTTTCGGCTGTCGTTGTGCACTGCGGTGGCTGACACGTGGCTGTGGGGTGTGGGGGATGCTCCTCCTTGCTGTGCTGTGGGACTAGGGGCCTGGTGTGTGTTGTACTTGGGCTGTCCACCGTCCCACCCACTGCACTTTGTGTTCCTGCCACTTACCTGTTACTTGTCGGTTAGTGCAGCTGTGGCGGACACATGGGTGTGGTGGGTGCTCGTTGTGGCGCTTCTGGCATATTTGGGGACCTGTTGGTGGTTACGTGGCTGGCTGAGTGTACACATGTCCCCACGTATCTTACAGTTGTTCGGTTTGGGCTGTGTGTGGTGGTGTCTGTTGCATGTGTGTGTGATGTGTTGTGTATTGTGTGCTGGACATGGGGGTGTTTGTCCCAGGGAGTTTTTTGGCGAGGATCTCCGGATGTATTATGACTCGCACCTTCTCCTCCCACGCTTTGAAGGTCTTGAAGAGCGCGGGATTCCCTCCGCCAGTGACGGCAGCCAGCTCTCTGTTTTTGCCCTCCTTCTTCTTGACCAGGCTCTTGACGTCATTCCAACGTTTGTTTATTTCTCCTCTGTTCCTGGGCAGGGTCCCGACTGCATTGACCTGGTCTAAGATCCGGTTCCACATTCTGTTTCTGGTGGCTAGTGGTGTGTGCTGGACCATGTTCCCATAGATTTGTGGGTACACCTTGATGATCTCGTCGACCATGACCGTCAGCTCAATGGGCGTGAACTTGGGCATTCTTTGTGGTGCCATGGTGTTTGTGGTGCTGGTGCGGTGTGTGTTGTGTAATGTGCAGGGGGTTTGTGGTGCAGGTGTTTGGTGGTGGTGGTGGTGGTGGTGGTGGTTGTGATGTGTGCGTTTCTGTGGTGTGCTGCTGTCCTTGCTGTGTCACTGTGTCCTCTCCTCTCCTCTCTGGTTTGCAATGTTGCAAGGGGTTGTGGTCTGTGGGAGTGCTGCTTTTGTACTTACCTATGTGGGTGTGTCCTCATGGTCTGTTGTTTTCAGGTGTGTTGTGTCTGGGGTTCTGGCCTTTGTACTTTTTGTTTGTCCGGGGGTGTTTTCGGGATGTGTACTGTGCTTGTGTATTTGTGCGTGCCTTGCTGTGTGGACTTGTTGGCCATGTTGTGTGCTATTGGTTTTGTGAGCGGATGGTTTCTGTGCAGGTACGTGGGCGCCATGGCTTCTGCCGTGTCGATTCTCATCGGCGTTGTTTGCGCTGGCGGGCGGTATATTTGTAGTTTTCCCGCGCTCATGGCGGTGCGATCGTAATTTCACGTGCGGTGTGTCGGCCGTGAGGGCGGGCGGTTTTGTGTTGTCGTGCGTGTTTCCGTCCGTGGCGGGCGGTTTGACTCCGACTCGGACGTTGGCGGGCGGTATTTTGTGTGAATTTTCCGCCGATGGCGGTTTTCGGTTTGTGTAATCGTAATGGCGTGGTTGGTGTTCAGACGGTGTGTGCGGGCGGATTTTTGCCGCTTTCATGCCTGGCGGATTCTTTTACGCCGGGTATCGTAATGGGCCCCCTAGTAAACTGCTTGAGCTGCATTTAGTCAGACCAGGAAAATTATATTTTATAGGAGTCATCCAGTGTAGAGCAACAAAACAGTTCTCATGTCTGAGTCCTGAATCTCTACAATCACCAACAATAGGCATTGGAGAATGTTTGTGTGTTTGATGATGTCAGGTGGGATTTTGAGATCTTTTGTGAAGTTACTCAATGGATGGATCCTTTAAAGAAGTCTCCAGAAAGGTGTCATTTGACCATCACTACGGACATCCCTGTTTTTGTTTCCGAAGAAACACCACTGATTTACATCTGTATATTCCATTTGGACAGTGATACAAATATTACTTTTAAGAGCAGCTATCCCTTAATGATGATAGCAGAATTCCTATGTATTCTACATGAGGCTTCCTGGTACACAAGGTTGGCTTTAAATAAGACTTTTATTATGATAAGGATCAAATCAGGATAAAAATAGAGCTTATTGAGTTTACTTCTGGGCATTATGAACATTTAATGATGTCCTTTCTTATACAATGTACCAGGAACCTTTTAGGCTGCTATCAACAATATCTTTCAGAATTCTATTGACAGTTATGGTTATCCGTCTTAATATTTTACTTTAGTCTTATCAACCTTCTGAGCACATCATGTGACTATAGTGTCATATCAATTCATCATTTGACTGCCACCTGATATATCTAGAGAAAGAGTACAATGAAATCATGTGTGAGACAGTGATCTATCAGATGTGGTGAATTGGGGTCCATCACAAGTAAGAAAGCCACTATATTGGCCAATATATTGGTATGTCCAGTCAAAGGCTTCAGTAATTTAAACCTCAGCTCAACTCCTGATAGCCAAGACATAGAGAAGACAGGCTTAACTTAACAAAAATGTGCAAACCAATTGGAAGTATCAAAGCAGTTAAAAAGTCAAAAACAATGCAAAACAGTTAAAAAATCAAAAACAAAGCAATAAAAATCTCATTCTAATTCATATAAAGCTCTAAAAATATAATTATCAAAATGACACTAAAACAAGGAAAATCCAATAAGGTAAACGGTAAATATGAATTTTAAAATATTTACATAGAAAAAGGCACCAAGAAAAAGTAAAATGCCAATGATAGTAAATGTTTGCGGTATACCGGGACCTGGATGCAATTTCTGACCAGCCACAATGGAGCCCAGGTCAGATACACCAAGTGAATTGGTCCTGGAGAAAGTCTGAAAATCAAAAAGTTTTTTAAAAAGTTTTTGATGTCAAAGCTTTCTCCCAGTGCCCAAACAATCAACAAAGTACACTTCTAAGGCCCACAGGAACTCAGGTGAGGCACTTAGAGACTTGAAATGTATCAGGCAGAGGCCACCATAAAATTCCAGTCCATATTCCAATTGACACTCATCAGCTGGAAAGTTCCAGGAAAAGGCCTCTTGAAGCTTGTTGGGCCCCTGTAGCCATAGAGGAGGTCAGCCAACTGACCCTTGGAGTCCACTTTTTTCTCCTGGGTACAAAGGGTAGTCGGCTCCTCTCAGGTGACAGACAGCTGGTCCATTCCTCTTCTGCAGGTCAAGAAAGTGTTCTGATGGGATGCCACATTTCTGACTGGCACTTGCTAGGGGCCGGGGATGATTCCTCTACACTCCCTAACCAACCCCACCCACCTTTTCAGTTGTTCCTGTTTGACTGTGTCAGGGCATTTTCAAGATGTTGAAAGTCTTTGGCCCCGCAAACCTTGGGCTTTGAGGGTTGTAGGTGCTATGGGGAGGGCACTCTGGTAATCACCAGTGTTCTCCCACATCTGACACTAAAATTCAGTTTGAATCAAGCCCTGTACTTACTACAAACTAGGAGTCAGAAGTGTGGTAAGACAAAGGCAGGGTCCTATTGCAGCCAGACAGGATATACACACTATGGGGCCGATTCCGATTTCGGCCGGTAGGGCACCGAATCGGATTCGGCTTAACCGGATCCGATTCGGAGCCCTCTTTCCCGACCGATTCGTACGTGCGTCCGGGCGAGCGAGTACGATGTGAGCGCTCGCGAAATCGCCGACCGACTCGTACGCGGGTCCGACCCGCTCCGACCGACTCGCACGGTCACGGCTCGCACCGCGCAATGGAGACGTTCCCTGGCCGGGCAAGTACGATGCGTGCCTCGAGCAGTCCGACCGACTCGCGCCTTCCGGCTCCAAAGGGCAGTCGGAGCCGGACTTTGGGGGTCCGTGTCGGACCCCCTGTACTGCGTAGCCGCGCGAGTCGCACACAGGGGGGACCCATGGGTCACCCCTACATGTGCATGTACGGCGCAATTCGCATCGACGCAGCTACCCGCTGTAGGGGGCGCCCTTGTTCGCCTCGCACCCATAGAGTCAATGGGAGCCCGCGTACGCGTTGTACGACCGGCTCCCATTGACTTCAATGGGAGTCCGACCGAATCGAGTCCGATAGCATGCATACATATCGTACTCGTTCGGTCGGGATGCTAGAGTCCGATTCGGTCGGAAATATCTCCGGGTCCGGCTCGGTCGGAGTGATTTCCGGCCTGAATCGGAATCGGCCCCAAAGTGTCCTGGCATCCTGTTTTCTTCCCTTGACGTGCATCAAAGTGTAATATGTGGCTCAGACACACCTGTCTGGTAGGATTTGACATTGTAGTGTCACAGGATGCCCACAGTCCCCATCCTGAAGATTTTACAGAGCTCAGAGGAGTCAGCCCTGCCTAATCAGGTCAACCTATTGTTCAGCACCTGGGAGGAATTTTACTCTTTATTCAAGTACGAGGACAGGCTGGGAGTTGGCATAGGCTAATGCTAATTATCCTCCTGAATGCTCAGGCAGCTAAAGGGTAGCTTTCTAAAAGTTACTTTTTTCTTAATATTTAGCAAAAATATGATTTCATTATTGAATTGGATTTTTAATAACTATTGAAAATAGTGGTTTAATTATTTTTTAGATGTTCACTTTCCTGAGTTAGTAGTATTAATATTTTTTTCTGTACTCTGGTTTTCTACCTGGGAAACACTGGCCTGTCACATTGAAAATATCGTTCATGGCGATGGCTCTGTACGAACATGTTAACATTAATTTTCCACTTGCACCACTTTAAAATACCACACACCCTAACTTATGGGCTACAAGGCCTATATAGGGGTGACTTATTAATATTTAAAAGAGAGGTTAACTGCAGCAGTCAGTCCCCAATGATAGGCTTGAAGCCTTGTTTTTCTTGTCACAATCGTGGATGGCACAATAAGTGCTGTAGTTCACAGGTGACATGTAATGTTTTATGCCCTGGATGCAGTTTCTACACTATATACTATGGCCGTAAAGGAGAGCAAAATACGCCAGTCAGGGATTAGCCAATTTTTACATGTTTGAGGGGTCACAACACATATACTGGGCACTGGAAAGCAGTGCCTCAGTGTGCAGAGTCTAAAAATCAGACATGACCATGCAAAATGGTGTATTTTCTCAGAATATGTTATGATGTCTATCATGTGATTGACAATGTACACCATTGGAAAAACAATCACCTTTATGATACAATTACATGTGCTTTTCATCAGTCCCTTCCTTAGGTCCTGCATTTCAGCACCGTAGGGAGATAATCTTCTCTAAGATGTAAGCTATTTTAGATGAGTCAGTACAAAACAGGTCACCCATACTGAGGGCCTTAGACTGATATATTATTTACATTAGGACAGTTATGATGCACAGTGTTCACACAAGGGTTAATATGTGGGGGATAAATCAGTCTGCAGGCTGGGTTTTCATCATGTGTGATGTTAAAGCACATTTAAACGGTGAAAGTGAGGGTAAAAGCCAGAGCTGGGCATGGGGATCATTCCATAGAAGCAACTACTGATAGTCTAAAGACGCAAATCTTGAGAATGCATGGGGGCTTTTGCACTGTGAGGAGATTAATATTAGCCAAGCAAGTGCACCTAATGGGAGATAGCATGAAAAGAGCTGAGATGAATAGGATGAGGAGGATTCCTGTAGAAGTTTGAACCTGAATGTTAGGAGTTTGCAGTTGATTCCATGCATACACACCTGGATTGGTGTCTATGGAGTGAAAAAGATGGGTGCATTTCAGTGGAGTCCAAAAGCAAAATGTATGACTTAGTCACTGGAGAGATGAGAATGTGGATTCTCCAAAGGTAGTGATGGGAGAATCTGGATTTCATTAAAGATGCGGAGGCTAGCATTATGCATAAAAATTAAAATAAGCCTGCACGCGCTTGAAAAATATGCTTCCACCCACTCAAAACATGAGGAGCCTCTCAACCGACAACCATCTGTGGTACCAACAAAAAGGTACCAATAAATTAAAAACTGTTGTACAATTTATTTTACTCATAATGCGCACCTCTGGTCTTGTCATGAAATTATGACTGTCTGGTGATACAGCATAGCAACAGTGCAATATTATTACTAGGATATTCATTAGTGATTATGTGGCGTGGGACTACCCACTGCCGGGTGACTGTGAAGCACTTGCTTAATTTGTTTTTTAAGTGGGGTGCGCTAAATGGAAGGGAAAATAATTTATATTGTCATTGGCATGCCGGAGTCTCGAACTGCTGAAGAAGGGTATGATTTCATTAAGGGGCAGGGTGTAGAGGGAAATTAGAAGGACCCTCAGAAAACAAACATCAACATGGAGTGACGTTTATTTGAAAATCTGTGGTTTCTTAGCCAGGAGCCAGTCATTGTTCAAATGTAGCATTCCAGTTTCTGATTTCCTTGTTACAATTCATTTTAAAACCATCACTTAATACTAATAATGAAATAGACTTGTCAGGTGCGGCCGCCGCAGGTAACAGCAGTGGGGGCGGAGAGGGGGGGCGGGGCAGGGGGTGTCGACTGACGACGGGATAGGGAAAGTAAGATAAAAAAGAAATAAAACCACTTACCTTGTGCTCACCGCATCGCCAACTCAGCGATGCGGCGAGCACAAGGTAAGTGTTTTTAAAAAAAATGTTTTGTCTATCCCGTCGTCAGTCGACTTTTCGGCTCCCCTGCCTCACCGCTGTTACCTGTGCCAGCCGCGCCTGAGACTTGTACACCTTTTCAGAGCTGTAACATTGTATACTTTTTTTATTTATAGATGCTGTTTCTAAGATACTGGTTGAAATTCAACAATCGCTATTATAAAATATTGCACCTCCATTCCTCTCTCAGTGGGTTCTTGTATCCCTGGTAAACTTACTTAGAATATCCCATATCACTAGATTTCAAAATGTTTCATATTTAGAGAAGGGTTTGTTTACTTTCGCCCTCATATTGATGTTAACTTAATATTAGAGGAAGGTGGTCTCTGTGGAGTTGCTTGTCCTTGGTTCATATTCTGCAGTAGACCACCAGTGTCATAAACGCTGATGTTTTTGTGAATTATTCTTAAAAAATAAAAGACAAGTACATCCAATAGTTTCCTGAAAGTCACAGTGGCGTTGGTTTTGAAATGTAAAAATTCTAATATTGATCAAGTCTCGTGATCGGCGTTTTCACACAAATGCAATTGTCACAGCTGCGCCTGCTGAGGACTAGTAAACATTAAAACATAAAACACGTTCCACGCATAGATTGCAGTGTTTAAATACATTTTGCTAACTGTCATCACCAGTAATAACTTTGAATCTTTAATTGTAATGGAAATTTGAACATCTAGTTGCTAGCAATCGGTTTAGATTCAATGGCGTTTCCCTTTAATAGCATCTTCTCATTAAAAAGCAGTCTTTGAAATAAGTTTGCACTGTAAACGCATCCTGTGATAGCTCGCGCTCATATGAATGACTTCTTTTTGTCCAATGCACAGTGTGTTTTGCTTTTATGATGGGTAAGAACTGCCCCAGGCATCCAAAAACGAGTTTTCCTTCAACCGTGCATGATTGAGTTAACCAGTGTCACAGAATTTACCCTGTATGCGAGATCTTATCTATTGTTGCAGTGGAGTCTTGGCAGCACAGAAGTGACATTATAGGATTTAATTCCATGAATTATGTTTTTTTAAGAAAACATTGTTTCGTTTTGTCACTTCATTACGTTGGTCACCCTTGGGAAAACATCTGCTTTTCTGCCTTAAACTCAGTGATCCAGGCATCCACACTTAAAATAACCCGAGGCAACAAATCTTTTCCCTGATGCTATGTGATTGGAGCTGCATGCATTTTACTGATGGATTCACCTACCCTGTTCTTAGCAATTGAACTACATAAGAGAATGATTGTACTGGATATGGCTCATCCAAAGGTATTTATTGTCTCAATCATTATGCAGCACCCAGCAGGGAAATAGAACACAGCATGCAGTAATAGGAAAAGAAATATGTGGGAAATCATCTAATCTCAAAGCACAATTACTTCAAAGGGCTGAATGTGCATTGAAACTTACCTTCATATAAACTCATAACCCATGAATAAAAACCTAAATATGGTATTACTCTATTTCAAATGGAATAGCAATGGATTTACTTTCAGTATGTGTAATTTGGGATACACGTTTGTGGATTAAAAAGTGCGATGATCTGAATACATGTTTGAACTACTACTTAAAAGAACTATAATCCCAGTTTCAGAGTGCTCGACCTAGTAGGGAGCAGGAACAACTGCAGTCAGTGGCGACTCCTCCGCTACGGCGTAGGAGCGTCGCCCCACTGCTTTTAAGCAGTGTAAATAAAGGAAAAATAAAATGATAATAACTGAATGTTATTATCATTATATTTGTTCCTGCTGCTTTGCGGCCAGGGCGGACGGGGCAGCTGTGCCCTCAGAGCAGGGCAGGGGAGGAGTGGTTTGCCCACTTCAAGTGCGCATGAATGCTTGGCCGGCCACATCAGGCCGGCCAAACAGTCATTCGCACTTTGCATGTTCTCCACGCAGGCTTCATTACAGCCTGCGTGGAGAACATCCCCAGGCCCCCATTCCCCGGCTGAGCGCCAAACCACAGCGCTCATACAAATCACAACGCTACTTTGCAGCGTTGTGATTGGTCAGGGGAGCCTGGGTGCCTCCTGGTTCCTGTTCCAGCTGAGTCCTGACGCGGAGGAGAGACTGGAGAGATGTGGCGGCGATAAGGTTTTTTTTTTGTGTGGTTTTTTTACATTCCACCCTTCTACCCCCCCCCCCCCCGCCACCCCTGATCTGTGCCGGCCTCCACTGACTGCAGTAAAGAGTTCACAATTCACAATGCAGCATTGCGAACCTAGAACTTGATGCATTATATTCCTTCTGTGCAAGACAATGACTTCTATGAATGCACTGAAGAAAACAAAAACAGGATTGCTTGAATTAATCTCAGCTGCCAGTAATTACTCTGGGCCGCACTCGAAGTGTTTCCTAAGTTCCATAGATCTATTACTATCCAAAGGAAACAGCATAGGAACTAATTTAAGACAGAGTTAAACTGATATTAGCCATAGCAAGCTCTATTTTCATTGGTCATGATGATTACTTCCCAACTACTTTAGCCTCATGTTGATTATTCCAATCCACTGTACTACCTTCTTCTACATGTATGTTAATTAACCTCAGGTGATCAGTATACCGCACTGCACAGTCACACATTTCTGAGAACTGAAAAAAAACCTTTGCTTTTCCATTATTTTATGAGCATATCGTGAAATTACTTGAATGTCTTAGGGCCTGTTTAAGATCTTGGCGAATGGGATACTCCGTCACAAATGTGACGGATATCCTGCCCGCCGTATTACAAGTTCCATAGGATGTCTGTCACATTTGTTATGGAGTAACCCTGTCCACCTAGATCGTAATCAGGCCCTTAGTCATTGTTATCACAGCTACTTCTGCAAACAAGGGTGCAGTACGTAGCACCATGCCAATGCTTGAAGGGTCAGAAGGAGGGCCATAATGCCTTCCATAGTGGGCTCATCCCACTCTGACAAACCCAGATTTTCAGATCCATTTCAAAACTATCATCAAACTCTCTTGCCTATGTCATGTCAGTGGCTCAGTAAAAAGGGCTGCCAGCTATGAACAGACATTTTTAGCAGCACTCAAACCATTTAACTGTAGAGCAGCTTCATTCTTTTGCTCACTTGAATGAAAGAAGGATGTTAGCAATAGTCGCATTGTGGCTTTCAATGTGGTCAATAATCAATTGATCACCTTCAGTGTAGCCAATGTCCCGCCCAGGACCCCGCTCAAGAGTTCTGAAGTAGGATTCTATCAGTCATGGGATTCTCCTCACACTACAAGGTGTTGAGAAGGGGTCTTCTTTGGCATCACTGCCATCTTTACAACCTGCTTCAGTGCGGGTCGTCTCAGCAACCTGCTCTCCCGTGGTGTTAATGATACTGCTGTCCGCAGCCATTATGGGTGCCAAATTATTTTTGTTTATGTGAATGGTTCTTATTTTCCTGATATTGCCATATATATTAGTAGTTTTTTGGCTTAAATTACTTTAGTATACTATCTAAATTTCTTTATGGATGAACACCAATGTAAAACACTCTGACACTCTTTAGGAATTGATACATATGGGCTGCACATGTAAAGTGAGAGTTCTGATCTCTGTCAGACACCCCTTTACCTATGATTCAATAGGGGCCACAAGCACGTGAGCCAGGCTTTCCTGGCGTGAATGCAGATCGTGTATGAAACAGAAAGGACATTCTTAGAAAAGCATCAGCTCTCTGCTGCACCCGAAGACTTGGAATTCTATATCTTTGTCTGGACCACAGCAAGGATTCAGAACCTGTAACATTTTATTGTTGTGAAAATTGACAACATCAGATAGTTGTATACCCCAATTCTTAAGGAATGTAAAAGGCCTGTAAGCAGAGTCCCTGCTACAGGACACAGTATTGCCTAATGTTTCCATATGTTAAACAAAACATCATTCTGAATTTTCTTTATGTATCACACAAAGTAAACATGTGCCTAGTACTATGAAAGGGTCCCCTCAGTGCAATAAACATGCCTTATAATATTAAACATTGGCACCTAGGTAACCTTGTGATATTCGGTATAGTTAGGTATTATAATGAAATGCATGATCAATTTAGATTCAGAATAAACTTCTAAAAACTAGTGTAGTGCACATATTTGGTCATGCTTATTTGAAAACAATTGAGTATTAGCAGGGAACACTCTCTGCTATGTCCCTGGAGCCTTAACGTTCATAACTTGTGCAGGACCATTGCCCCTGCCATACCTTCTCCAAGACGGGAAGTAGTGACTTTGGGGCATATGTATGAAAAATGCTTTTTGCGATTCCAAATAGCGATTCTTAACGAATCGCTATTTGAGAATCGGAAAATGCAATGTATGTAGGTTTCGCAATAATAATTGCGATTCCTACATATTCCTTAATTGCGAATCGCAAATTGCGATTCGGAATTAAGGAATACCTTCCCATTCATTCCTATGGGCCTAGAGGCCCATAGGAATGAATGGAAGACATTCGCAATTTTCGAGTACCCAATAGGTACTCGCAAATTACGAATGCAATTTCAAGGATGCAAGGGTGCCAAAAGGACACTCTGTTGCATCCCTGAAAAATTTATGTGTGTACATGTGGCGCACAAACATGCCCTAAGGGCATGTATGTGCGCCACATGGCACTTTGAAAAATACCAAAAAGTGCATTTTTCAAGGAAATCGCGAATTACCACCAACTTGAAGTTGGTGGTAATTTGCGATTCCTTAAGGCCAATTCGCAAAATTTGGGTGCTACCTGAATTGCATTTAAGGAATCACAATTTGCGATTCCGTAAATGCATTCGCAAAATAGGGAATCTCAAATTTTGCGATTCCTTGTCTTGCAATGGCCTTTTGGGATGATACATCCCAAAAGCCTTTTTCCCGTTCGCAAACGGACCGATTATGAGAATCGGCCCGTTTGCGAACGGGAAAAAGGCTTGATACATCTGGCCCTAAATTCTGTGCAAAGCAGTGGTGACTTCTTCTCACACCCTGGCTATATTAACTCACCTCATGCTGAAGAAAACTAAAAAAGGAAGCAAAGAGAAGCTTAAGAGCAGACAAGTGAAGATTTCTCCAGTGGAGTAGCAAGGAGGGGAGGGGGGGCGGACCACCCCGGGAGACACAAGTTTTGGGGGTCAGCGACCTCCCTCCACCCCCGCTCGTAAGCTGCGGCCGTCGCGGGGCAGTAGCCGGGCGGAAATCGCAATCACCCCTCCCCCGGCCGTCGCGGGAATCCGTCAGCACACCCCCCGCTCTTACAGGCTGCCACGGGCGGCAAACGCCGGGCCGCACCGGGTGGCCAAAGGTCTAGCTACACCACTGGATTTCTCGATGATCTTGCCACAGAAGCCCAGAACGTAGCAAGCCATGAAACTTGAAAGAACTCTACAACATAACAAGGAAAATCTCCGGCAGATCCAGCAGCCAAAAAGACCTGTTAAAGACAAAGCTGGGAAGACAATCATGGGTGACGAAGACCAGCAATGAAGATGAGTGAAGTAATTTGACAGAACTGCTGAATCAGTCCATGATGCAGTCTCCACCATACAAACAGCCAGCTGACGAGGACTTGCCAATCGACTGCAGCAGACCAACCAAGAAGAAATACTGCAAACCATCAAACATCTGAGAAATGGGAAGGCGGCAGGACCTGACAACATTAATGACGAGGCACTGAAGGCAGACATTAAAACATCAATAGACATGCTCTACCCCATGTTTCGAAGGATCTGGGAAGATGGAAAGGTGCCATCAGACTGGAAGGAGGGATATCTGATAATGATCCCCAAGAAAGATGCCCTGAGTAACTGTGCAAACTACAGAGGGATAACTCTTCCATCAACCCCAGGCAAAGTGTTCAACAGAGTCATCCTGAACAGAACGAAGGAACAAGTTCATGATCAGTTACGAGACCAGCAAGCTGGCTTTCGCAAGGATAGATCCTGCACAGACCAGATTGCAACACTGCGCATTGAGCAGTCAATGGAATGGACCTCTTCCCTCTATGTCAACTTCATCGACTATGAGAAGGCATTTGACAGGGTGGCCAGAGAGACCCTTTGGAAACTCTTCCGCCACTACAGTGTGCTGGATAAACTTGCAAGAATCACTAGGAACTCTTAAGAGGAAATGACCTGCAAGATAGTCCATGGAGGGCAACTCACATAGCCTTCGAAGTGAGAAGGAGAGTCCACCAGGGTTGTTTCTTCTTGCTTTTTCTCTTCCTGCTGACCATAGACTGGATCATGAAGACATCCACAGGAAGGAGAAGTAATGCAATCCAGGTGACCTGGATTTTGCAGATGACCTGGTCCTACTCTCCCACACCAATCTGCAGATGCAAGAGAAGACGGACAAAGTGGCAGCCATATCAGCACAACCTGGTCTCAACATCCATAGGCGAAAAACCAAGATCCTGAAGGCTAACATAGCCAGCACAACTGAAGTCACTCTTTCAGACGATGCACTGGAAGATATTGAGGCCTTCACCTACCTGGGCAGTGTCATAGACAAGCAGGGTGGCACAGACGCCAATGTCAAGGCAAGAATCAGCAAATCAAGGGCTGCCTTCATTCAGCTAAAAAAGATCTGAAACTCCAAGGACCCAACGCTGCAAACCAAGATCAGTCAATGTAACACCAACATAAAAGCGTTCCTTCTGTATTGAGCAGAAACTTGAAAGACAACAGTGATCACCACTAACAAAGTCCAGACCTTCATCAACACCTCTCAGAGGAAAATCCTCCAAATACGCTGGCCAAACACCATTAGCAACAATGACCTATGGAAGCATGCTTTCCAATTCCATGCTCATGAAGATATAATGAAAAGACGCTGGGTCTGGATAGGTCAAACCCTCTGCAAGCCTGCATCAAACACCTCCAGGCAAGCCCTCACCTGCAACCCTGAAGGGGAAAAGGAAAAGAGGAAGGCCAAGAAACACCTGACGTCAAAGCCTCGAGGCTGACAGTAAGGAGTAGGTTACACCTGGAGTCAGATTGAAAGAAAAGCCCAGAACAGAGATAACTGGAGAGTCTTGTTTGGTGGCCTTTACCCCAAGAGGGGCAGTCGGCATAAGTAAGTAAGTAATTCCGAAGGGCTACTCATCACCCATCAGCAGTGCTGCCAGGCAGTTCTACACACTTTATAATTCCTTTTGCTGAAACTTTACCATCTAAACCCATTTAATCGGAATTTCCTCAAAGATTCTAAAAAGTTCTCATGACTCCCCTGTACCTACAGGTCTACTTGTTAATCCTCACAACATGCTGTACACACATCTGTTTTATAGTGTTCCTATTCTGCACACTACATATCTTCATAACATAACATTTCCTTTAAAGCACTTTGAGTTACCTATTCAATCAACCAATCAGGAGTTTGAGTAGCGCGGGTACTCACCCATGAGGGTCTCAAGGTGCTGGGGGGGGGGGCTGCCGATCCGTATGGGCATGGGGGTTCAGTCGAAGAGCCAGGCCTAGAGATCCTTTCTGAATTGGGTCAGTGACAGGGATTGCCTGAGGTGGAGGGGCAGTGTGTTATAGGTCTTGGCAGCGAGGTAGGAGAAGGATCTTCCTCCGGTTCTGGTCTTGTGAATCAGTGGGATGGTAGACAGGGCAAGTTGGGCGGAGCAAAGTTGTCTGGCGGGTACGTGGAATGAAAGGTGGTGGTTCATATATGCTGGTCCTGTGTCGTGGAGAGATTTGTAGGCATGTGTGAAGAGATTGAAGGTGATTCTTGTTGACTGGGAGCCTGTGGATTTGTTGGAGGTGTTGTGTGATGTGCCTGCGGCACGGGATGTCGAGGACCAGTCTGGCTGCGGCATTTTGAACGAACTGTAGTTTCCTGAGCTGTTTCTGGGTGATGCCAGCTTAGAGTGCGTTACCGTAGTCGAGTCTGCTGGTGATGAGTGCGTGGGTGACCGTCTTGCTGGATTCTGTGGGGATCCATCTGTATGTTGTTTAAAGCAGGCGGAGCGTGTGGAAGCAGGATGAGGATTCCGAGTTGATCTGGCGGTTCATTGTGAGCGAAGAGTCCAGTATGATGCCGAGGTTACGTGCATGGTCCATGGGGGTGGGAGGTATTCCCAGTGCGGTGGGCCAGCAGGAGTCATCGCAGGCTGAGAGGGCGGGTCCCAGGATGAGTACTTCAGCCTTGTCCGAGTTGAGTTTGAGGCAGCTATCTTTCATCCAGGTGGCAACGGCCTTCGTCCCGCTGTGAATGTTGGTTCTGGAGGATGTGGGTTTGTTGGTGAGTGAGAAGATCAGCTGGGTGTCGTCGGCGTAGGAGACGATGTTGAGTCTGTGGTTTTTGACGATGGCCGCGATGGGGGTCATGTAGAGGTTGAAGAGGGTGGGGCTCAGGGAGGAGCCCTAGGGCACTCCGCAGCTCATCCCTGTAGGTTCTGAGAGTAATGGAGGTAGTCTGACTCGCTGTGTAATGCCGATGAGGAAGGAGCGGATCCAGTCCAGGGCCTTGTCACGTATGCCGGCGTCGTGGAGTCTTGTGGTTAGGGTGCGGTGGGAGATGGTATCGAAGGTGGCCGAGAGGTCCAGTAGGATGAGGGCTGCGGTTTCGTTGGGGTCGAGGAGGGAGAGGATGTTGTCGGTGGCGGCGAGGAGTGCGGTCTTGGCGCTGTGGTTACTTAAGAAGCCTGATTGAGAGATGTCCAGGATGTGGTTCTCTTTGATGAACTTGGAGAGTTGGGCGTTGATGGCCTTTTCGATGACCTTGGCTGGGAAGGGGAGGAGGGAGATGGGTCTGAAGTTCTTGAGATCTGTCCGGTCAGAGGATGGCTTCTTCAGCAGGAGGTTGATTTCAGCATGTTTCCAGTCATCAGGGAAGGTGGCGGTTTCGATGTAGCAGTTGATGGTGCGGCGAAGCTCTAGGGCGATGGAGGAGGCTGCTCTATCGAAGATGTGATACGGGCCAGGGTCCGATGGGGCTCCGGAGTGGATGCTCTTCATGGTCTTGAGTGTGTAGTCGGTGGAAAGCGAAGTACAGTTGAGCAGGATCTGTTGGGGTGTGGCGTGGTTGCGTGCTGTGGAGGCGGGTGTTGTGGCAGGGTCTTGGGTGTCGAAGCTGTTATAGATTTGCCTGATCTTGTGGTGGATGAATGTGCAGAGTTTGTTGCAGAGGTCTTGGGAGGGTGGGACGTCTGTGGTCTCACTGTTGGGCCTTGCGAACTCCTTGACGAGGGCGAAGAGTTCCTTACTGTTGTGTGTGTTGGCATTGATTTTGTCTTGGAGGGCCATTTTCTTTGCGGTGACAGTGGTTTTGAAGGTTGCGTGGGTTTCTGGGGTTTTGTTGTTCCGCCATCTCTTCTTGAGTCATCTGCAGGTGCTTCTGGACTTGTGGAAGGCGGGAGTGAATCAGCTGGCTTTCTTGGAGTGTTGCTTGCCTGGTGCCTTCTTAAGGGGTGCCAGAGTGTCGGCACAGTTGGAGATCCATCGGGGAAGGTTGCGTGCTGAGGTGTTGGCACCTGTTGATGTCAGAGGTGTGGTAGTGCTGAGGAAGGTGATGCGATGTTCTTTGGTGGCCTTGTTCCAGCTACGATGGGGGCGGTGAGGGGGGTGGTGAATGGTGGAAGTGGCGAAGGCGAATTGCACGCAGGGGTGGTCGGTCCAGAGGAGTTCGGTGGTGTGGCTGTAGGTGATGTTTCCACTGGCGGAGAAGATGGGGTTGAGCGTGTGTCTGGCTGTGGGGGTTGAAGCGGTGGGTAGCTGCTTGAGTCTGATGTTGGCGAGGTTCTCCAGAAGGGATGTAGTGTACTGGTCACTGGGGTTGTCCAGGTGGCCATTGAGGGCCCTGAGTAGGATGTAATCGGTGGATGCGAGAGCCTGGTGTGCGATGCGGTCTACCATGATGTCAGTGAAGGGCAGATGGGGGCTGGGAAGCCTGTAGACAAGGGTGTCATGGAGGGTGGTGTTGGGGTTGGTCTGGATCTGGATCTGGAAATGGAGGTGTTTCATGGTTGTCGTTGGGTTGTCCGAGTGAGTGGTCAGGCGGAGGGTATTTTGCGGACAATAGCAATGCTGTCTCCTGGTCGGTCGGCGCGGTCCTTGTGGGTAATTTTGTAGCCGTCGGGGATGGTGGTGGCGATGTCCGGTCAGAGCAGGGGTTGGTCCAGGTTTCTGTGAAGCAGGCGTTGTTGGGAGAGGCGGCGTCGAGGAGGTCCCAGATTTCTGTGGCATGTTTGTGGAGGGAGCGCTTGTTGAGGAGGATGCAGTTGAGCCAGTCTGGTGTGCTGTTGGTCAGCTGGGTGGCGAGAGGAGCTGGCATGTTGGGGTGGGCGAGGGTGTGGCTGCAGTTCCGGCAGGAGAAGGATCCATTAGAGAGGCGAGGTGGCAGGCGGTGTGGCGTCCTGTGTTGAGGGCGAGAAGGGTGCTGGTGTTGTATCGGTGTAAAGTCTGAGAACCAGGGGCCCTGGTGCTGGGCATGGTCCAAGTGAGGACGGGCACAGACAGTCTTGCCTCTGGCGTGCCTTTGGAGCGCCAGCGGCACGCTCACTGTGCGTGCTCACCACGCGGCCACACTGCGCCGCCATTAAGTAGTGTGTGGGGGGCTGGAAAGCTGGGAGGCAGGAAACGTAGGGAGCGGGAAGGGTCACTGGAGGAGGCAGGGCCGTGAGCGATCACAGCAGCAAGGGTGGTGAAAAGTGCAAAATAGTGCAAAACGCAGGAAAAAGGCAAAAAGCTGGAAAAAGGCAGAAGCAGAGAAAAGCGGAAAAAGAGAGACAGAAGCGCAGTCCAGCAGCAGAGCAGTGACACTCTACCACTAGCCCACCAGGGATGAGGCGTAGGCGGGAACCCATGGATGGAGGAGGGCTTCGAACTCCTGACCAGAGGGTCAGCAGCAGCAAGGGAGCAGCAGCAGCTACCAGGCGGAGCTGTGCAGTTAAGGGAGCAGTCCACTAGAAACGTCACTGGACTGCACTTCCACCGCGCAGCAGCCACCATTAAGTAGTGTGTGGGGGGGGCTGGACAGCTGGGAGGCAGGAAATGCGGGGAGCGGAGGGTTCACTGGATGGGGGTGGGGCCACGGGGGATCGCAGCGGCAAGGTCAGCGAAAAGTGCTAAAAAGTGCAAAAGTGCAAATAGCTGGAAAAAGGCAAAAAGCTGAAAAAAGGCAGAAGCAGAAGAAAGGCAAAAGAGACAGAGAAAAGCAGAAAAAGAGAGACAGAAGGGCAGTCCAGCAGCAGAGCAGTGACAGTCTACCACTAGACTACCAGGGATGAGGCTACTAGTTGCACATGGTTGCAGTAGGATGGCTCAGTGAGTTGAAAGCTTCCTGCGGTGATTTGCAGGCCACGTGCTCCCTATCCAGCAAGGCTAACTCAATTTTGAATCATTTGAGGAGGGTTAATTATGTTCCAAGAAAATGGGTACAGTAACACTTTTATTTACAGTATTTGGAAACTGCAAAAGCGCATTGTAAGACTTTGTATATCTATTAAATACAATTTTTATTATTACAAACACCTGTTATAAAAACATGGAGGGAAAGCTTGAATCAGGTCGTAGATGCACCCAAACTCTAATATAGCTGAGAAACCATATCAATGGAAGTTTTGACGCTATATTGATCTATATAACATAATATAACATAACATAAATAAATTAATCTACTTCAATAGTTATTAAAAATGTAAAAACAGAATTTGATGCTGTCGTCACTGTAGAAGATTTGTATAAGCAGGACTCCCTGTGTATTTAGTATTTTTCGTTTATTTTAAGTGTTTGCAGCTTTTCTGCTCTACATATCTATCCCCTAATTTCCTTACAGTGAAATTGGGCAAAAATGCATATTGGTCTTTTGTTTGCCGGATAATGCTTAAAACAAAATGGCACTTTGATAAGCGATCAACATCTGTTACACAGAGAAAGTGAGAATAAAACAATTTTGTTAATTAAAGTGTGAGAAATAATTGCACATTTTGCTGAATATATTATTGATATTGCATAGATTTCCCAGGCATGTAATGAAACCCCCAATAACGTGTTATATTGGTATAAAATTAAAGTGGCAATTTTTTTTTCACTTTGACTAAATCATTTTGGCATTGTACAAGGTACCTTGGAAATATGTACAGAGGATACATTGGTAAAAAATGAATAAGACACATATGCCAACATTAATAACGTCTACATAGGTGACAGTAAATTAAAGTGATGAGAATTAAATATTTACTTCGTCTTAAACATTCTTGACTGTGTAACAATCCCTAGGTGTTGCATGAAATGATTAAGAAAATTGTATAAACGATAAAACAATGTGTATTATGTGACAACTCAACAAACAATGTGCAGAATTATCGGGAAGCGTATTCACTGCGTGTTAAAAGTAGTCTAACATGGAAAAGCTAAGAATGCGAACTCATTCCGAGATTTTATTGTATACATTCCCTGAGAATTAAGAGGCATATCTAACCTTCTTGAAAACGTCCTAAAGGAATAATATTTTTTTTTTTTAAATCAACAATTTGATGTCACTTAGCCTAAAATATTCTTGCCTGTGCAAGTTAACTAAAAGGCTGCGTAATTATAGGAAACTGTAGACGTCTAATGCTTAGAATATGTCCTGATTGGGTTTCACGAGTTGGTTGTAACAAAAGTATTGTATGACACTTTCTTGAAGTAGCATAAACTTTTGACAATGAATGCAATTGTAATTTTTAGGCACTTCACAAATAACAGATGTAGAAACATGGGAGTGCAGCATGCACACCACATTCCATCCCGCTGTTGCATTCGTGTACAAAATAAAATGTACATTGAGGCAAATTGCCATCAAACATTACAAAATCAAAACACACAAAAATAAAATACATAACATCACAAACTCATTCTAATCGCTTTGATTACACAATGAACAGTTATCCCTGTTCCTATCAATTATTTTTTTGACCTTGACTTCTTAATTTCAAATAAAAACTTTCCCAAGGCAATCACAACGTCCAGACTTTGCATGTGTCCCAATAATCTCAACATTGCTCGTTGAGTTAACTCTAAATTTAAGGACAAATATTCTCCTCCCAGCATTCAAAAATAAGAAAGAGTCTGTAAATA
This sequence comes from Calotriton arnoldi, assembly GCA_963921515.1. Taxonomy (NCBI): domain Eukaryota; kingdom Metazoa; phylum Chordata; class Amphibia; order Caudata; family Salamandridae; genus Calotriton; species Calotriton arnoldi. The sequence goes on along the minus strand of CAWUFW010003787.1, from coordinate 172,426 downwards.
CATGCGCATTACTACACTTTAATCTATTATTGCCCAGTTACCGATTTTCATTTCTAGTATAGCACACATTTGTTTAAACACACGACTCCATACACTCCTATACGTTCTTGTTCTTAATCTTGTACCAATATTCCGAGCCTTTTTTTGTTCAAGCAGAACGTGTGCGGGTTATGTTATATTATGTTATAGGCACTTTCTATAGCCCAGCGACTCCTACCCAAAGGTGTATCTTGGCACTTTGCAACCCAGAGTCGGTAGAGTGCAGTTAGAACATCCACGTTTTTAGGAGCTTTTTGAACTTGGAAGGATCCTGGCACATCCGGATCTGCAAAGGAAGCTTGTTCCAATGAAGTGGGGCAAGATAAGAAAAGGATCTACCTCCAAATCTGGAGTGCGGATATGAGGGATCCTTAGTAACGCTTTATTTGCAGACCTGAGCAATCTTGTAGGCTGATAGTGGCTGAGTCTAATGTTCAGGTAGGTTGATAACTGATTGGTTTGGGCCTTATGAGTCAAGCAGCACAGTTTAAAGATGGCGTGTTTTCTGACTGGCAACCAGTGCAGGGCTTTCAGGATACGTGCGAAAGATGAGCGTGAAGGAAGGTTGCAAGTCAGTCGAGCCGCCATGTTCTGCACAACTTGAAGCTTGGGGAGCAGTGAGTCATTTGCTGCCACTAACAGTGCGTTCCTATAGTCCAAGCGACTTGTGATCAATTCTTGGACTAAGGTTTTTCTCGATGCAGATGGGAGCCATGGAAATGACTTTCCTAAGTATTTGTAGAGTGAATTACTGCAGCATCCTCCTACTTCCAGGGCTTGTGTAATGATTTGTAGGAGGTGAAACAAGCTTCGAAGAAAGACACTCCAAATTTATTTTTCTATAAATGTTAACCCAGGCCCTTCTCCTTTAGTGCCTCTTGTAGCCTGGGAAGTCTATAAAGGTGCCATATAGTGAACAATGACATCTTGATACACAGAAACATTCTAGAAAGTTTATTGTTGGTGACTGTTAGAGGTGTAGGACAGGGTATGGAGAACAGTTCTTTACTTTTCTCTGGAAGGCCCCTTTAAAGGAGTCAGATTATCTGGGCCCCTACTGGGTAGCGATATGATGCTGAGTAGAAACCGGTACGTGGGTCATCCTATTTGGACTTGTAGACATCATACTCATTAAATATTTAGCTACGAGAAGCTTCCTCGGCTAATTCCAGGTTAGGTCTTTGACTCAAGGGATGATTTTGTTCCTTCTATCCTTCTTTACTATTTATTTTTCCATCTGTCTCTTTCGAGATAGGTCTTGTCTTCTTGAAGGGTAAGGTCTAAGGGGCAGATTTACAAGGACTGGCGCATCTCTGCATATTAACAGGGATGCCCCAGTAAAGATGCGACACGCAAAAATACCCTTGCGCCACCACGGATGCGTCGCATTTACAATGCGGCGCACCGTGGCGCAAGGATAGACAGATGCGTGTCGCATCTTCTGTCGTAAGGGCAGCGCATTGCTGGAGTTGTGTCGCAAGCGCGATGCAACTCCAGCAATGCTCAGGGGCGGCCCATACTTATTGTGCTGCGTCACTCCTTACGCCTGCTTCAAGCAGGCATAAGGTTTTGACGCAGCGGCGTCGCTAAAAGTGACTCAGTGAAATCTTGTAGATTTCACTGCGTCACTCTTACAAGGTTTCTTGCGACGGAACGCCACCCTGCATACATTATACCTGATGCAGGTATAATGTAGTGCAGGGCTTTACAACGTGACGCATCTCCCTAGATGCGTCACGTTGTAAATATGTCGCAACGTGGCGCATTGTTTACGACGCCGCTGCGTCACAGAAGTGATGCAACGGCGGCGCAAATGTGTCGCAAGGCACTTGTAAATCTGCCCCTCAGTTGTTACGGTGGGGGAAATGGAGGATGATAAAGGAGAGGCTAACGTTTAGCATGTTTATGGGGTAAGCGGTTTTCTTTTCAAAATTTGATAAATATAGCAATTCAGTAAAAATAACGATCTAAATAAAAACATATTTTATCCCAGGTGGGAGTGTTCTATCAATCAAATTGTATAAATTTGGCAGTTGTATGAGGGATAGATGAATCTCTAACTTACAGATAATATGAATTCAAATTTACCTTCCATTGTGCATTATCCTATAGTGGGGCAAAATGACAGAAATTAGGCATTTTGTTTTTCGAACCATGATTGGTTGTGACAATATTTATCATTACCCATACCGTTTGGAAGTAGTTCAGCTGAAGGTATAGAATCTAATTTTAAACTCCTGGGGGCTGATTTGAACAGAAGGTGGTAAATCTACACAAAAATGCATATCTATATTTGAGTGTAGAATTCGTACACCTTGCAGGAAACCTGCATGCACAGTTGGACCAAGTGTTGTTTCCTATGAGGATTCCTCAGAAAATAATGTTATTTCCAAATTAGGGTCCCATGTCTTCTGTGCAAAGACCTCCTTGGCGGAGAACTTGACGTAAGGTTATGGAATATTTTTCCCCTTGGGAAAAAGCCTTCCCTACACCTCTACCATATTTGGGTGTGACCCACTTCCCCATCTATACTGGAAAGGGACTTACACCAGCCCTTGACTGGAGTCAAAGTATGACCTTTTCCAGGCTGGAAAGAGAAATGTGTGAAGTTTGTGAATTCTCACCAATGTAGTTGTTTGTGGATGTTCACATTTCACGAACATCCAAGGCTAACCAGGCCTTGGAAAAATGAGGAGTGCCCTAAATCCTACTCCTTAAGTGGAATTTATGGATGCAGAGTTCTCTGCTCTCAGGAAAAAAATCTCAATACTCGTAAAAGGTTTTACACCTGTCAGGAATCCTTTTGTAAATTTGTTGAAGGTGTAAATAATATAAGTTTAGTCATAAACGTACATTTAAGACGGAATTTACTTTTCTGAATAGACTCCTGGACTCTATTGTACATTACATGTGAAGGCAGCTGCAACTTATAATGTAAGTGCCTAAAAATAAACATGTATACCATGTCATTACCTTTATGGCATATATTCTCATTACCCGATGGAGTTTGTGCCACCTGTTTGGATCATTCCCCATCTGATCGATCAGTTTCTGAAAATACTCTAAGCAGCCTCTTATTCCAGCTAAATATCCGTATTTCAAGACAAAAAAATCGAGACAGTTTTTGTTTGACTTAATGCCATAATAGTTTTTATTAATTGATGTTGTATCCTAGGCTACGAATAGATTCTTAATGAAATTTTAGAAAGTTGGCGTATCTTGCTCAAAGTTTTATGAGAAACTTTGATGACTTTCTAAACTGCACCATCCAGGTCCCAAAGCCATGTGAATTCAACTCTTTATGCAGGTTTAAAGATCTTCTTTGTCGGATTTCCTTCCATTCACTATGTGTGTCTCCCTCTTTCCAGCAGTCTCTATATACTGAAGTTGTAGCTCTTAAAGATTCATTTCTCTTCCCCAGTGCAGCTGAATTGCTTGTTTTTGACTGCATAATTGAAGAAGTTTGAGGCATTATCTGAAAGCTCTTTAACCTGAATCTTAAATTGTTGAACAGCCACATTTTAGGCCCCTCCATACTATCACCTCCAGTACATCTGAAATGAAATTATGATTGAATTTCTACTCTGTGAACTGCTTACGCCAGTTATAATTTCTCTAACCTTTTCCTCTAGGGTAAAATAAATGAAAGAATGCAAAACATATAACATGCAAATGCAAAGAGAGTAAAACAAAATGCAGTTTTTCCCTAGTGACAAAGACAGCGCTCAGCACTTGAAAAAAACAAAAATATACTCAACTTCTATGTTTGGATTACATTTTTGATTATTTTGGAATTTTTAAAATATTTGGTGTGCAGTTCTGGTCTGTCTGCCTCTGATACCAGACAGTAATTAACCCAGGACCAACTGTCTTTAGAAAATGCTTGCTGTTACCGTGGTGCCATCATTTTCGGGATCATTTCAGAATTGTAATGAAAAATAGTTTATTAAACGAATTTGAATGGGTAAGATACAATATATTGTGCAAATGAATAATACAGTCAAGTATTACAAAGAAGAAAACATCTGTGTAACCCTTTCATGGTGTGTATATTGAACAGAGGACCCACAGACAGTGAGGGGGATCCTCCATTTGATGAGAGAACAATTTTTTTCTGAAGAGGGAGAACGAGCCTGTCCCTAAATAGGTGCCTCTCAGACATTTCTGCTACTTGCCATTTAATTATTATTGATAAGCAGAGTCTATTGGTTACAAAATTAAGTATACTCTCCTAATTATCAACACTGAACCGCATAAACATATTTCGTATGACATAAAGTGCACAGTGTCCACTATCCATTTACATTTCTGACAATTACATCACTTGTTTGAAATTACATCTCTAAAGGTGTACGATGAAATGAGCAGTATCCAATATTATGTTAATTTAACTATGTCCTTTAAATGATATTGTATCTACTGAACACTTTGGGCCTGATTCACAAAGGTAAACTTACACTTTAATGTAAGTTTACAACTTTTTTGCTATTCGCAAAATTATTTTATCTTTATGACTGTGTGCTCTCCTTACTCATGGCGGAAACTGTCACTTAAAAAGATAGGCCTGTCCTATCTTTTTACACGCAGAGTCTCCGCCACAATTCCGAAGACTCCGCAGTCGCAAGGATACTCCTTGTCAAATTTGTTCGTGAATAGCAAAACAATTATAAATTTACACTAAAGTGTAAGTTTACCTATGTGAATCGGGCTCTATGGCATCGAGACAATTAACAATATCATTGATTTGCATTATTTTCATTGATGCACCAATAAAATTGTAAGTACTTCTAGAAACCATATAATTGTTTTACGTTTCTGTTACATTAGAGTGATCCTGAAATAGTTTTATATCCTTCTGTTACAATGGAACAAAAGAGCAGCAACACAACGGTAATGAGCAAGAGAAATGACCTGCCAGAACAAATCAAAAGTTCGACATGGCCTCTGGCTAATCTATGGCTGATCACAAAGGTACGTTTGGTGATGGTTGATGATTGCAACTTTTTAATATGAATTTCATTTGAATGATCTTGTGTAAATAAAAATGTGATATTTGTAGCACTGACATTTATTATGTGAATAATTTCTACTTTATTACAGTGTACATTTGTATAGTTTTGCCCACATATTTAAGTGGAAATCGTTGGAGAACTTTACCATTAGAAGAATTCATTGAGTGGACTTGTAAGCCTTGACTGACATTTCTGATCTACTTTGTGGCCAGTCCGTATTATTTAGCCGTTGATATAAATTTCACGAGTAAAATATGATGTTATCTTTTTTATGTAGCACTCTTATTATCACAGGTGACCTCGTGGTGCTCATAGCTGATTAAATCCTCTTCTTTGAAAAGGGAATTAAGAGGAGAAGATTATTTTGAGACACTTTTGAAATGCTAATTTTTGTCTTTCCGGATTAAGAATGTTTTGGATTTCAGAGAACCAGTGCCATGCAGAGATATATGCAGAAGCCCTTAAAGTGCACCCTTTTCTCAAATTGTAGGTGTTACAAAGGTGTTGTTTTAACTCAGGAAAGAAGTGTATCTTTTGATACTCGCAGAGGTCAAGCATGAACCCATATTGTGCATCTGCATCCATCACGTGGTGAAACACTAAAAAGCCAGAGATAGAGCCTGTTGTCCTTTCTTGATGATATGGAAATTAACATAATGGTTGCTTTCTCAGAAAGAAAACAAGCATTGGCATAGCCAATAGGTCTCGCCTTTGGGACCTTATAAGTGTTGAGTCACAGATATTGCCAATGTTTTTAAGGTATGTTGTAGAGCAATGTATCTGCTGTGTTCAGTACTGTAAAGTTTGTGTGCAAGTTGTGCTTAGTGTAGTGACGTAAGGGCAGTGGCATGGTGTGGAATGTCGTGGTGAGTTGTGATATGATGTGTGTTGGTGGGATGTATGTGTGTAGTGTGTTTTGCTGATGTGTATGTTGGTGGTATATGTAAGTTTACATCCCCTAAAAAAACAATTGTAATGATATTAATTATGTGTGTAGTGTGATGCGGTTAGTGTCTTTTGTAATGTTTTTAAAATTAAATACATTGTTTTGTTAGTTGTGTGTTATTTTTCTATATTTACTGCTCAATAAAATATGAACCTATGGACGGGCTGGAACATTGTTTATGGTATTTCCACGAAAACAAAGTGAATGCTCCTTGTTGTACTTACTGTACTGGAAATGCTTGTAAATGAAAGCCAACGTAAATATCTATTTAGCAGTGAAACTTATATGTGTTTGCTCATTACCTTGCAACCCGCACCTTCGTTTAGCTTGCAAATCCAGTAAGTGAGGAAGGGGGCGGGAGTAAAGACAGCAGGGACAACAGGTGGGCGGGCGGGCGGGAGTAAAGAGATCACAGTCAACGGGTGGGCGGGCGGGAGTAAAGAGATCACGGACAACGGGTGGGCGGGCGGGAGTAAAGAGATCACAGACAACGGGTGGGCGGGCGGGAGTAAAGAGATCACGGACAACAGGTGTGCGGGCGGGAGTAAAGAGGGCACGGACAACGGGTGGGCGGGCGGGAGTAAAGAGGGCATGGACAACGGGTGGGCGGGCAGGAGGGAGTAAGAGGGCACGGACAACGAGCGGGCGGGAGGGAGGGAGTAAAGAGGGCACGGACATCGGGCGGGAGGGAGGGAGTAAAGAGGGCACGGACAACGGGAGGGCGGGCGGGAGTAAAGAGGGCACGGACAACGGGCGGGCGGGCAGGAGTAAAGAGGGCACGGACAACTTTGTAAAGACAACACTGACAACGTCGTATGGAAAACAAGCGGAAGAGAAAGCACGCTTGTTCCTCTGGGAAAGGTGTTGTTGCAGCAGGCCTAGGCAAACACACCGCTCATCCATCAAGGCCTGGAAGACATTGGGGCCGAGGTGACAAGGGAAGGGGTCAGAAAAAGCACAGAGCTGCTACTGCTCCAGCAACAGGAAGGAAACAACGGACATGCACTGGCAGCCGTGGGCGGGTAACGGAGGCCCTAAAAACACAACTCTGTCCACCCGTACTAAAGAGAGGACTGAACACTGCGAGCATAACAGTGGATGGCTTCACTCTTGTCAAGTCTACAATATCCGGAGATCCGGCCTTTGACCTCTGGTCAGCAGTAGTGTACCACCAACTATGCCCTGGTGTGTTCGCCTTCCATTTTCAGGTCCTTTATGAACATGTCTGTTCTATGCAGGGCATGGACACACAGGCTCTTCTTATGCTGGGACAGCGTGTTTCAATTTTATTAATAAAAAAGCAGCCATCATCTCTATATTTCTTATTTCACAGGACGCAGATCGGAATGTGGTTATTTACTATATGAAATGCTGAGTGTTACCCATGCAAGCTTGTTTTTAATGTTGCGCCATTAAACATGATTGTGGGCCCTAATAAAGACCGAGCCTTCTGCTGAACAAGGTCCTTAGCAGGTCCTCACTTCTGAGGCAAATAAAGGAAATGAAATCTGAACTTGTCGACTCTTCCTCCGGTAACTCTCTCCGCCAATGATGCGCGAGTGCGTGGAGATGGCGCTGGGCTGAAAATCACTGTGCCGGGGGCATTTCTGCGCGATGCTTTTTCCCTTCAATTTAGGAATACAATTTTAAAAAACTGGAAGCCACTGGTCTGAAACAACTGCATTAATGAGTACAGAAGTGAACAACAATGTTGCTAGCGAAATGCAGGGTGGGAGGTTCGCCCTTTTCAAGGTTGCGCTTGAAAAGTGTTGACTCTGGCCACCAAGTTATTGTTCCTTGTTATTGGGACTGACAGAAAAAAAAACACACGGACCTTGAAATCTAGACATTTTTGAGGGAACACATTTTGTGTGGGGTGACTGCAAACTCCAGGCCAGTTCTCCGATCAAAGGGGGGGAGATCGTGGAATGCGAGCTTGTAAAACCCACCCAAGCCATAAAGCGCTTTTGAGTCTGGAAGAAGACGTCCACAACTGTTAGCTGCAAGGCAAGGCGGGCTCTGGGCCTGTTCTCTGCAGCCTGTGGGCTCGGGCACAACAAATCACCGAGCCAACGCCACCGCGGCCTTGTCTGCACTGGATTCCGCGTGTTTGCACCAAATCAACAGGCATCCTGCTTACTTCCCACATCACCAAACCCCGGGCAAAGCGGAGCTTAATTTAATAACGGGAACAAAGGCGGACAGGAAGCGTTTACAACCAGAAGCATCTGCACTTGAATAAATCAGCTTTGAAAAGCAATATACATGGGCCGATGACACCCATGCTCTCCTGGAAGAAGTACCTATGTTCCAGTATGGTGTTGGCTACATGTGAACAGGCCACCGCCGCCCCAAAGAGAAAACTGCGTGCACACATATCGGCATGTATGTATACAGCCTGCAAGTTTTTACTTGGGACCGACATGTAAGGCCTCTAAATGCATCTGGTAAGGTATGTGTGACAACGCCATACTCACAGGCATAGGAAATACCCAGGCCTCGATATATGTAGTATACCTAGATGTGCACATGTATACAGCAACCCATGTATAGTACACATGGTCCATGTAACCTACAGTAAATGTACTTTGCACACAGGCGGAGTTTCTGCAGAAACACGGGGGTGGGTAGCATCAGCCCCCGAGTTTTGGTGGCTTATAGATGGCACGTGGTGAGCATGAAACGTTCTAATTATGGGGTGGGGTGGGGTGCTTAGGGTTTCCTCTGTGAGGTCACACTCAGGAACCCAAACAAGAGTCGGGAACAGGTGGGCGAGACGCAAAATATATCCCAAATGCAGCCACCCCACATGGTCGACGACTGTAATATGAAGGTATCGCAACAATAGTCGATACATCTCGTGAATAGCACGTGTTTTGAAATGCACATATTTCAGAACCTGGCTCTCGGTACACAATTGGACGGTGGAAGAAAGCAGATTAGAAATATAATTTCTTCTTGGCTGTTAGTAAACTGGTTGGCCCTGGCTCTCGAGTAAAACGACCCTGGGGGCCCTACCGAGGGTGGGCGCCTTCGTGTTTTCTGTCCTACTGCTTGAGGTTTTTTTAGAAGTCTGCCCCTCTCCTGCCATTGCTGGGTGCAAGGGGAGTGGGCCTGTTCCTTTACCAAGAGACATCCCCCTCCCCCACACCCCGAATCCCCTCGCACAGATGTCGTAATTCCAGGGAAATAAAAATGCCCCTGTCCTATTAGCAAACATCGCTGAATAGACTTGCAAAACGTTACGCTTGGCAAACATCCTCTTCTGGAATAAATTCTCGCTCACAATAAATATTTCCCCCTGAAATGAAATAATAAACTTGCTAATATTGTAAACCCATTGGCTATTATTTTGCCTCACTGTCTTTCCGGGAAGACGAACGGCTGCTGGGATAACGGCAGCAGGGCTAATAAATATTTCATTCCACGCGGGCTGGCTTTACGGGGGTCTCGGTGCAGGAAGAGAGACTGCTCTTGTGGGGGAAGAGGAGGCGGACGAGACCCTCCCCCCGTTGGGCAGCCCTGTCATAGCTCCTTCCTGACTCACCCCTCTCGGGCACCAGTCCGGCCCTTGCAGTTCCACCCCTGGGGACGGGTGTGTCTGGCTGCTGCCTGCTTCCCCAAACTGCCCAGTTCCCGCTCTTGGAGGCTTCGAAGTGCCAGGCTGAGAGAGGTTTTTTGCTGTGTCTGTCTGCCATTGTTTAGACCAGATGGCATCTCACCAGGAGGGCACCTGTGCAGAACTGTCTCTGCCTCCTACTAAGAGGGCACCCGAGCAGATCTGTCTCTGCGTCCCATCGCTGTCTCGCCAACAGAAGTACTAGAAGCCCTGTCTTCTGAGGATGCCCAGCACTAGCAGCCCTCTCCCAGAAGTACTAGACGCCCTGTCTGCTGAGGATGCCCAGCGCTAGCAGCCTTCTACCAGAAATACTGTCCAGGGTTTGAGTGGAGTGGGGCCGGCAACGCCACAGTGGGGAACGGGGGCGCGGCTTCGAGGCTCAGTCCAGAACCCCAGAGCAACCTAGTGCACAAGCGCACCAATTGAAGAAAATTTTTTTTTAAAGGTAAAGCGCGACATCGCGTGCTTTAAAATCAAGTACTTTGCTGAGAAGCGGGTGGGAGGGGGGAATAGGCATCAAAGTTAAAAGGAAAAAAACGCACAGCCGCAAAAGTGAACGCCATCTGTTTCCAATTAACGCGACCGCGAGACAGGCAAATGTAAACAAGCGCGGGCGCGATAATTGGAAACAGATGGCGCCGCTGCTCGCTCCCGAGACACATAGGCTATGGGAGGGGACATTTAAAGATAAGGCGGGACATACCCGAGCCTTTGGCCATTTACGTGCTTTCTTTTGTCGAAGATTTACGCAATGGCCAATCAAATGCGTGGCAGTAAAAAAAAAGAATAAACACGAGCAAAGCTCTGGAAGTTGGAAGTCCTTTTGGAAGTCCTTACTATAAGCCTCGCAGAGCATCGCATGCGCGCTGGCTCAGGCGAGACCTAAAAAGGGCCCTTTCACAACAAATGTAAGTAAAAAATCCGAGTCGCTGATCACACCATCACTATCTCCATTTTACACACATTCATCTTTTGCCAGTGTTAAAGCATTACAGATTGATTTCAGTGAGGCATATTAACCCTCGAAATCAACTTTTTTAACATAACTCACTGAGCAGCCCTAAGGAAGCAGCACACGATTTTCATACAGGCACATAAGTGACTTGCTGAATGAAACTCCTGGGCACAGAGTTGACACTGAACCATTTTCCAGCTATGAGGCCAGATCTCAATGTGTCATTGGTTGAGGATGCATATCCCTGGCTCCTGAACGAGATCTGAATATCTTCTGTGCAATTTAGTAAGTAAAGCTTGTTGTTTCACTGAGAGATGCTGCTAAATGTGTGAGGATATCTATGCAAGAAAGACGTTGCAAAAAATATTCTTTTTAAAGAAGAGACTCCATATGTTTTTTTTCTTCGGCAGCATGCAGTTACAGTAAGTGCCAACATCGGAATGCCCCAATAGTTTCTTTTCAAATATATATGCCTTCCCTCCTACATTTGAACATATACAACCAACTTCCCCCCATGAGTGAAACCCATTCCCCTCTTAGTGCAACATATGAAATAGGCACGAGCGACAACGCATTGTCGCTCGTGACTACTCCATAACAAGATACAAATGTCAACAAGGTGGAGAGCGGCGTGGCTTGTGGAGGACTGCGAGATGCAAAACACTCGCGGAGTTCATGAGATACCACAGGATGGACATAATGTTAAGTATAGAAGGAAGGACTACTCAAGAAGCCAACAGAGAAGAGTAAGTAAACATAGGAGTTTTACAACCTATGTATGAACAGTGAGGGGCCCAGGACCTATGGAGCCTCCTCTTAGGGATCATGTACTCACTCTTGCAGAGGTCAGCAGGATTCAGTCACGCCCAGTTGCATATTCAGGCAGGTGGAATTGCGACAGGTCAGCTGGGCAGTTACAGGGACGCCTCTGGAGCTTGTTTTGTCCCTGTAGCTCTGAACACGAAGTCAGTAGGCTGACCCTTAGAGTTTCTTCAGGTAGCCTGGGATGAAGGGAGCAGGCCTAGTCTTCCTTCTTAGACACCAGGGCAGGTCTCATGCAGCAGGGCAGTTCTCTGGCAGCAGGGCAGTCCTTCTATAGTATAGTCCAGGAGTGTAATAGAGTGTTGTCTGAGGGTCCAATATTTATACCTGATGCAAGTTTAGAAATGAGAGAGACTTCTAGACTTTCCACACAGCTGGTTCTAGATTTTCCTTCCTCCCTGCATTGGCCCCAGGATGTCTGGAGTAACAAAAGGCTAGTGTGAACTTCTTTGTGTGTGCACTGAAGCAGTTCCTTTGAAGTGCAAGGGTGGTAGGTGATAGCCCTGCCCCTAACATAAGGTCCGGATGGCCCATCCTGCCAACATCCAGTCCCCTTTTATCATACTGTCTGGGAGGAATACACAAAGGCCAACTGCTAACTACACCTAGTCATGCGACCCGTGATACAGGCTGTAGGCACCAAATGGTTAGGACAAGAAATTGCCTACTTCGTTAAAGTGTCATTTTCCGAATTATGACTTAAAATCCGTCTTTACCATTAAAGAGAGTTTTAAAGTACAATTCGTTAGACACCAAACATGACATGTAATAAGGTAACCCAATGTTATCCTATAGGAGAGATAGGCATTGCAGTGGTGAACAACAAATTTAAAAGCGTTTCACTCCAGAACATGTAAAATTAAAAAGTACATGTCCCACGTTTTAAATACAATGCACCCTTCCTGTAGCCTGTTTAGAGCCTTTGGTAGGGGTAACATATGTATTTAAAAGGAAGGGTTAGACCTGCCAAAAAAGGCTTATTTTGCCAGGTTGAAAAGGCAGTTTAAAACTGCAGACAGGCTGCAGTGGCAGACCTGAGACATGTTTAAAAAGCCTACTTAAGTGGGTGGGACAATAAGTGCTGCAAGCCCACCAGTAGAATTTAATTTACAGGCCCTGGGTACATGTAGTGCCACTTTACTAAGGACTCATGAGCAAATTGAATATGCCAATTGTGTGTAAGACAAATTTGCCATGCTTAGAGGAGGAAGCGCAAGCAATTTAGCAGTGGCTAGCAGTGATAAAGTTTGCAGAGTCCCAGGGCAAACAAAAACAAATTCAGCAAAACAGGAATAGGGAAAGCAAAAGATTTATGGGAAAACGACGCCAAGGATGTCAGGTCTAACACTGAAAGAATGAAGCGTCTTCTAAAGCGCACAATTGCCCGGAAGCGTCTGCTGCAACACTTCGTTTTTGGCACACAAATATTTTGAAGTTACTCTATTCCTAGCAGGTCCGAAAAGTTGAGGTATTGACCTCATCCACTAAATCCATTCCTTGAGTGAGATATATATGGTTCAGGTAAATACCTCCTATTCCACGTTTTTCAATTGAGGAACTGAGGCATAGCATGTAGAATCAGTATTTAGCACACAGAATTCCACATATTTTATCTTTTTTATAATTTTTCTAGGTGTTATCCCCAGTATATTTTGGTATGTCTGACCTGCTGAAATCTGTCAGTGGAAACTCAGTGGGTGTGATAATTATCTCACAACTTCGAATACTAGTCCCTTCAAGAACTCCTGTTTATATGTGTCATCCGATTTTAACTACCAGCTATTATTCAGGGCCATCTGTGCAATTTGTGTGCATTGGCAACACACTGAGGAAACATTTACTGAGTTAGATTTATCATTTATGTCTTACTCCTCTTTAGAAGAAATGTAATTCAACAGGTTCACAATATGCAAATTTCTAGTTGAGTAGCCTTCACACAATGAAGCATTGCTTAAAAAACGTTAACGCTACATTAAATGAAGGAAAAAATATAAATTGCATCAGATTTAGCATGAGTCGGCTGCAGATGACATCATAGATGGTGTTTACACCAAAAATGGCTGTTCTGTGTAACTTCAGAAAAGGCAAGCTAGCAGTGTCTAGTCTAGGATTTGTACTTGGACACCCTTCAGTACATACAAAATTCATATGCATTGGCAGCCACACAAAGGGTCAAACGTGTAAAATGTGTGTTTTCTTGTAAAGCAACATATTAAGTGTAGAGATAACCGGCAATATACTGTTTGACCCCTTGCTCGCACATGGGTTCTCTTGGCCTTAGAATTTTGTGTGAAGACAAATAACATCACTTCTGTATATCTGGCTTTTTCCAAAACCTTTGTTTTTGCGCTGTTCTGTCCAGACACTCTCCTATGCATAAATGAACAGGGTGAGGTTAAGTTGTTTGCTTATAAGCACCGCATTAACCTTATGGAGTATCTTGGTGCTAAAACATAAACCAAATAGTCAACAGTACAGTGTAGCGAGCCCAAGTCAGAATGGCCAAGTTAATAAGGTCAAGAAAACAGACATGTCTTTTTGTCTTTCCTGAATTTGCATATGTCAGTTCTTTCAGGGAATTCCATTTAGATGATGCGTCTATCAATACAGCACAAGCACAAAATGTTTCGTACCTGGAAAATTGAGGCGTTACATGGGTGGAACGTGGGTGTTCCCATGCATCCACCCATGTATTCTGACGAATTCCCAAATTTACCAAAAATTATAGACCTTGTAATGAGTCAGAATTGTAAGCCTCCCCATCAGACGCCCAATGAGAAGAAATATCTTTATTTCTCCTCGTTGTTTTCTCTTTCTACGTGTGCCTCATCATGCAGCACATGTAGAAAGAGGAAAATGCCTCTCTGGATAGTTTTTGTGCAGGAAGGTGTCCTTTCCTGCACAAAAACAATCCTGCTTCCAACGCAGGCACCCTTGCACCATGGTGCAAGGGTGCCTGCATTGGCGCTAGGCAGCACATTGTGCGCCAGCGCAGGGAAAACACAGGAATGCGCTGTGGAGAGGTGTGGTGCAGCGGCCAGGGCAGCTGACTTCGGAGCACAGGGTTCACGGTTCGATCCCCGGCTCCGGCGGCAGCTCAGCTCAGCACCATGTGACTCTGGGCAATAGCTCACTTAATTTCCACGACGGCCCCCAGCGCCTTGAGACCCGTAAGGGTGAGTAGCTGCGCTATATAAAAACGGACTTACTTACTTACAGTGTTAAGTATGGCGCATTCCTGCCTTTTCCCGATCACTCAGCTCAATCAAGGAACATTTATAAAGCGCATGGCTACCTCCGGCAAGGTGTCTTGGCGCTAGCACAGTAGACTAAGGAGATTGAAGGCTCGCGCAGCTATTCCTCTTGCTTAAAGAGACAGGTGACTTGCTGCACTGCGGTTTTGCTAATAAATATGCCCCATAATCTCTTAGCTCCAGACCAAGATAAGCCTAGCAGCATCATTCTGAATAGGTTACAACTTGTGAATCAGATGACCAGGCAAGTCAAGATAGGCTGATTTACAGCAGTCAAGGTGAGCTGAAATAAACACATTCAAAATGAATACCTTATGTGAGAATGAAAACAGGTACAAGGATGTATTTCATTGTACACAGCTAGAAAAAAAACTGGTATTAACAACAGCTTTAAACTGGTCTGCCAACAACAATACAGAATCAGTTTTAATGCCCAGCTTCTTCATTTAGGGTGCAAGGGGTGGGCTTAGATCCAGCGATGAGGGCCCAAAAAGAAGGTTCCTGAAAGGAGAAGGATTGATAGCCTCTGTATTGTCACATTGAAGTTTTAAGAGGTGGTTAGAACTAATACAGCTCTCACCTTCAAGAGATAGTCACCCAACTGAGCAGCAGCATCCTTCACATCACCTGAGATCTTTAAGATGATGTGAGTTTGAATAGCATAACGAACAAAAAAAAAACAAAGTCAAAGGACTGAATCGGATGAGCCAGAGGGATAAAATATAAATTAAATAAGAGAGGAGACAATATTGATCCTTGAGAAACACTGCACAGACTGATGAAGTAAAGGGGGAAAGCCATACTGTACCTTTCTGTCTACTAAGAAGGTTGAGAACCAGTAAATAGGTACTAGTTTCATACCTCAATCTTTCAGACTTTTTAACAGAATTTGATGGTCCACAATGGCAAAAGCTGCAGAAGAATCCAGTAGGATCGAAGCACTGGATGATTGCTCTCTGTGCAGCATGGCATCTTTTCCAGGGCCAACACAACTGCCAGCTCTGTATTTTAGAAAGGGTGGTAGACAATTTGTGGAGGACCTAAGAATTGGTTAGCTATCACAAACTTTCAACTGGAGAAAAAGAGCTAATTCTAACAACTTGATAAGGTAGTTGAGAAATTGGACAATAGTTGGCCGAGTTTTCAGGGCCTTGAGATGTTTTCTTATCTCAGAGTATCCTAGGTGAGCATCGGGCATTTGGGAACAACTCCTGATGACAGAGAGGCATTTATAATCACTCTTGGAAGGGAGTGTTCTCCAAGTAGCACATTCTCATGAATTTTAGCTGGTCAATCTGTTGGAGAACCAGAGGATTTACTATTAAAGGCCAAAAATCTTCTACACTGAGAGGAGTCAACTTGGCTAGTGGAAGCTGAATGGAAGGAAGGAAGAGGAAGCAGCGATATACAGTTGGGTTGGCGAGGTTGTGGAAATGTTGTTTATGAAGACGTCGGCTATTAGTTTGCCCTTCTCCACAAATCCAGATGTTTTGGCGGTTCCCTTACTTCCCTAATAACAGAAAAGATGGCTTCAGCCGTGTTTGGACATTATAAACTTTATTTGAACAACATGAAACCTTTGCTTCTTTAATGGTCTATGCATAAATACATTTAACATGGACCATTCAATTTTCAGGAGAGGGTAAATTCCCAGACCGAAGTGACGCTCAGCAAAGCGCTGAGTACACTTAAGTACTCCCAAAACCTCAGAAAAACAGCTGCAGTGTGGGCAAACTTATTTACCCTTTTTCTTGCTTTGAGGGCAGCTAAGTATATGTTGGACTTGGACCTCTTGGCTGGGTCATCCCCAAACTGTTTTCCTTCACCCTCCTGTTTTCTGAACCTGTTTTTGTTGGCTTTTAGGTCTCTGCACAGTTTACCACTGCTTACCAGTGCTAAAGTGCCCTAGCCCTCTCCTTTAAACATGGTAAAATTGGCTTATACCCAATTGGCACCTTTAATTTACTTGTAAGTCTCTAGTAAAGTTGTACTACCTGTACCCAGGGCCTGTAAATTAAATGCTACTAGTGGACCTGTAGCACTGATTGTGCCACCCACTAAAGTAGGCCTTTTAAACATGCCCCAGGCCTGCCATTGCATCCTGTGTGTGGAGTTAAAACTGCCATTTGGACCTGGCAAAATAAGCCTTTTCCAGACCTAACCCTTCCTTTTTAATACATATAAGTCACCCCTTAGGAAGGCCCTAAACATCCCATAGAGCAAGGTGCAGTGTATTTAAAACTTAGACATGTGCTTTTTGAGTTTAACATGTCCTGGTAGTGAAAAACTCTTCAATTCATTTTTCATGACTGCAAGGTCTGCCTCTCCCTTAGGATAACATTGAGTTACCTTTTCACATTTAATAAGTGATAACTTTCAATTGGGAGCAGGTAGGAATTCTGAGTTTGGTATCTAAAGAATTGTAATCTAAAAGTTTTTTTAATGGTAAAGTTGGATTGTTTAGTCACAAATCTGAAAATACCACTTTTAGAAAGTTGTTATTTTCTTGTCCCAACAATTTGGTGCCTGCAGCCTGTTTCCTGGGTCACATGACTAGGTGTAGTTGGCAGTTGGGCTTTGTGTATTTCTCCCAGACAGTGAGACAAAGGGGGAATTGGTGTTGGCAGAATGGACCATCTCTTACTCGATAGGGGGTGGAGCTGTCACCTACCACGCTTGCACATCACAAGGACTTCACCTCAGCACACTTACACAGGGTTTCACACTAGTCTTTTGTGTCACCAGACAAGCTGGGGCCAGGGCAGGGAGGAAGGACATTTCAAACACCTCTGGGGGGGTGGAACCCTCTAGAAACTTCTCCTACTTCAAAGCTGACACCAAGGATAAATAGTGGACTCTCAGACCTAACTCTTCAGTGCACATATGGACTTGTGGAAGACTCAGAAGAAGGACTGCTATGCTGCTCTGCTGCAAGAAGGATTGCTACTCTGCAGTCCTGCTGCCCTTCTGCATGCATGAGAGGAGTGGACCTGCATCTGTAACCCAGGACTACCAGAGTGACTCCAATGACTAGTTGGCTGGCTCCCTGATCAGAGCCTCAGGGACAGAAAAGGCTCCAACCACCCTGAACCCTGCACCTGAACGCTGCCTGCTGTGAGTCCTGCCCCACCCCTCCCAAGTGGCGCCACCTCAGTCCTGGACCCTTGGAAGGGGCCCTGAAGTTGCTCTGTGAGCCCAACTGTGGTCCTAGCAGAGCTGATGCAGCATGACACTTTGCCTCACAGCTCAGCATCTAAACAGCTCCTGCACGACACATCCTTAACGCATGATCTCACAACACCTTGGAACAGCCACTGCGCAACACGTCCTCAATGGAGGACATTGCATGACAGCTTTGCAGCTCCTCAGAACTGCCACAGTGCAATGCATCCTTGATGAAGGACCTCGCATTGCAGCCCCGCAGCCCTTCAGAACCATTGCTGAAAGACGCATTCTCAAGGTGAGACCTTGCAACACTCTGCAACCAGTATTAAAGATACTTTGTTGAGGGGGTATAACTTGCTCCCAGTATCTGGCGCGCGCTTCATCGGCCTGAACTTGTGACTTTGTCCTGTTTCTGCACAACCAGATAACCATAGTTGGCCCTTTGTGCTTATAAACACTATTTCTTACCTAAATCTTTAAAATTGCATATCTCTGGTTCTAACAGTTGGATTTTTGTTGTTTTGGTGTCAAGTAATGTATTACATTTTACTCTATGTTTCTAAATTGGTATGGAATTTTTTGGGTGCTATGTTTTCAATTTATTACTGTTTTTGTCGTGCATAAATACTTTACACATTGCCTCTAAGTTAAGCCTGATGGCTTTTGTGCCAAGCGACCAGATGGTTAGGTGCAGGTTAATTTGGGATTTGCTTGTATTTCACCCTGACAAGAATTGTGGTTGCTGCTTGAGTAGGTTTTCACCCCCCTCAACCAGTAATCCAGTTTCCTACAGTGCAAAGCTGCATTCAGTTGTGCATGGTATCTGTACTAGCTTTTAAGGATCTAAAATCCCAAAATGTCAGCTCCCATAGGCAACATATGAGCCAGGACCCCAGGAGCAACATTCGTTCAATTCAATTGCAGAACTCCTTTGGCAGCAAAGGGTGAGAAACTGCCCTTAGTGCAACCTGAGAGAAACAGGAATAGGGGACATCATAGTGATCAAACCAAGGAAACGGATAGTTGATTCATTGAGTGTAGTGTTAGAACAAAAATTACCCAAAGCAGAACTCAAACGATGTGTGAGAATAAGACCACTTATACATAGATTGAATAAAGAAAACAAGTCAGTATATTTGGTGGATAACACTGCCTCTGGATAATGAAGTATTAAAATTACTAAGGACAATAGTGTAAGCAGTGTCAAAGGAAACTTGGGAAAGAACTGAGGCAGGTGCTTCAGGACCTTCCACGGAGGTCTGAATACTAAACCAAAAGTCCACTGAATACCAGGGTAGTCTCTTTTTCTAACTGAGTGAGTCTCAAGTGTAGGGCAACAGCATGAGTCCAGATTTATACATTTTAAATTGATTTTGACCAAAGAGGCAAGACCACCACCCCTTTTCCATAAGGTGAGCTGTCTGCAGGATATAATTTAGTGATGTGACATTATTAAATATATCAGGCACGTCATCATTAAACTAGGTTTCAGTGAGATATGCAGTATCAACATTATTATCAGTGACCAGATCTTTAACTGCATCACACTTTTTTTACTGCTGACTGAACATTGACAAATGACCAGATAAAAAACTGCTATAGTTGAAATCTGAGATAGTGAATGGGAAAAGAACGGGTGTTTTCTCAGTGTAGAGATTACAGGCCTTCTGTTAGGAAACTTTTAAAGCACGCGATTACCAACGGTGTCTTGGCGCTATCAGATGAGGCAGGTGGGTGATGACTAGACGTTAAAGAGCCAAGTTTTTATCTCCTTTCTGAATGCTGTTAATGAAGGAATAGCTCTGAGGTGGGATGGGAGGCTATTCCAGAGTTTGATTGTAATGAGGACTATACCTCTGCCACCCCGTTGTATCTTCTTAAATGTTGGAACCACTAAAAGATTGGCATTGGCTGATCTGAGTTCTTTGTTGGGCTTGTATCTCTTGAAAGCTGACCTGAGAAAATCTGGTCCTGAGTTGTGCAGACCTTTATGGGCCAAGCAGAGGGCTTTAAATTTAGCCCGACTGCGCATGGGGAGCCAGTGCAACTTGCGAAGTCCCTGCTTATTGGAATGGCATTTGGGAAGATTAAGAATGAGTCTTGCTGCAGCATTTTGGACTAGTTGTAGTCGACTCATATGTTTTTCTAAGATGGTAAGATACAGACTGTTACAATAGTCCAGCCTGCGAAGAACAAGGAGAGTTATTAATGTTTTTCTGTGGCTGTCAGGGATAAAAGAAATAATTTTTCTTATCATTTTTATGATATAGTAAGCTGCGGATGTGACAGATGATATTTGCGCGCTCATATTAAGGTTGTCATCAATAATGATACCCAAATTCTTTGCCTTAGTGACGGGGTGGGGAGGTTGGGGCAGATTGTCAGGCCACCATATGGTGGACCAAGCTGGGGAGGGGTTGCCAAACACCATAATCTCGGTTTTCCCTGCGTTTAGCTTCAGGCAATGTCCACTCATCCAGCCGCTGATTGCGTTGATGCAGTTGCTGCATCATAGGGGGCCTGATAAGTCATTATGCGCTCCTGCAATTTTCTGCATACAAAGTTACCTCCAAGTTGAAACTTCTTATGAGAGGGGCCAAATTCGCTACATACACGTTAAAAAGAGTGTGGCTGAGGGACGACCCCTGAGGAACTCCACAGGGCAGTGAGAAAGGTGGGGAGTTGAAGTTCCCTAACACAACTGTTTGGGTTTTGTCCCTGAGGAAGGAGGCAAGAAGCTCGAGCGCGAGCCCCTTAACTCCTATTCCTTTTAGACAGCCAATGAGTGTGGTGTGATCAACAGTATCGAAGGCCGCAGATAGGTCCAGTAAGATCATAACTGCTGAATCTTCACCATCTACTGCCTTCCTCACTTCCTCCGTTGCCTTGACCAGGGCGGTTTCTGTACTATGCCCTGGTCGGAAGCCATACTGGGAGGTGTCTAGGAGCTGATTATCGAAAATGTATTTGGATAGCTCCAGATTAATTATCTTCTCACAGATTTTAGCCGGCAGAGGTAGGCGAGCGATAGGACGATAATTGGCCGTGTCGTTAATCTTTAGATTAGATTTTTTTAAGAGTGGAAGGATAGACGCCTGTTTCCAGGCCAAGGGGGAGGTCCCAGTGGTGAACATAGTATCAAAGATCTGGGCTAGGTTCCTTGCGATGATGTCAGGGACCATCTTCAAAATTTTTACTGGGCAAGGATCGTAAGGAGAGCCTGATTTGGATTGCAAAAGTAGGGAGCTCACCTGTCCTAGTGAGGTGGCAGAAAAGTGTGTGAAGGAACATTCACCTAACCTATCCCCAGTAAGGGCTCCCAGAGGCCGAGGGTCACACTTGTCAAAGTCCTGAAATATAGCATTTACTTTCTCTTTGAAGGCGGTGGCGAGGGCATCACAAAAGGATTGACTATCAGAGGGATTGGCTTTATTTGGGATAGTCATAAGTCTCTGAACAACTTGGAAAAGTTCTTTGGACGAGTAAGAGGCCCTATCGATTGCCTGGGCAAAGTAGCTTCTCTTTTCCTTCTTGATGAGATTTTTATACGAGGTTAGAGCCTTCTTTTATGCCAGTCTCATCTGGTCATCGTAGTTTTTTCTCCAAATCCTTTCTTGCCTTCTGCAGGCTTGTTTTTCAAGCCTGAAGGCTTCTGAGAACCAAGGAGCAGTGGGTTCCTTCCTAAAAGAACGCTGATTTTTAGTAGGAACCAGTTCCCTGAAGGTGTCCGACAGCCAGTTAGTATAACATGACGCTGCCGACTCTGCCTCGGCAAGTGGGGTGGGGGGAGTGCTTGGCTAAGGACTGTTCTAATGTAACTGTGTCCAATTTGCTCCAGTCTTTGTAGCTAATGGTGACTGGACCGTCCTGCTGGGGTGGCCGATCATTAAGGCTTTCAGTGGAGAACCTGACAACCGAGTGATCCGACCAGATCACAGGTAGGATGCTTATGATTTTTAAGGACTGATCATAAGAAAAGAGACCGTCTAATGTATGCCCAGCTGTGTGCGTAGGCTCATTTACTAACTGTTCTAGCCCTATGGAATCTGCAATATCAAGGAGATTGGCTGTATGGTTGTCATCTAGAGCCTCAAATTAGAAGTTAAAGTCTCCTAGGATGGTGAAATATTTTGAGTGTAGACTACTCTCAGATAAGACTTGAAATGTGTGGTAGAACGTACTCTTATTGCTTCCAGGGGGTCTATAAAGAAGAATCCCTGAGAAAAGGACTTGGCTGTCCCTGGCAATTTTGAACTGGACTGCCTCGTGGGCTTCAATACTCATGTCTGTACAAATAACAGAGAGTACATTGCGAAAGATAAGTGCCAACCCGCCGCCCCTTATTGCCTGCCTATCTTGCCTAAAGAGAGCATAGCCCTTAGGGACGGCTATCACAAAATCAGGGCTGCAAGCACTATCTCCCCAAGTCTCAGTAATAAACAAACAGTCCAGCCCTGCTGGTTCAATCAGCTCTGCAATTTCAACTTTGTGTTTAGGAAGAGACCGGGCATTGACTAAGGCCCAATTGAGTCTCCTGAATTTCTGCAAAGTGTAGGCTTCTTCTGAGGGGCCCATAGAAAGCGTTGGGTCCCCTCCTGTCCTCATGGTCAGGTTTAAATATTGACAGTTGCACGCTAGGCAAGAAATCGGCAGTTAGTCTTGGTTGCAGGTCGGAGATCCCAAAGCTCCTTAGGTGAGTAAATCACCTGTTGTGGGTGTTCTGTGTTTATAGAGCCAGGGGTCCTGGCCCTGGGCCCGGTCCAGGCGCGGACTGGCGCAGACGGGCTTGCCTTAGGCGCGCCCTCGGTGCGCCAGCCGCACGCCCACTGCGCGCGTCCAACTCAGCATCTGAGTTTTATTGCTGGCCGGAAGCGGAAATGCAGTGGAGGGGGGAGGGGCTGTGCCTCTCCGCTACAATCGGCAAAGCCGTGGCGGACCGGAGGCACAGAAGCGAAAGCAGCAGCAGCGGCAACTGTAAGTTAACACGCCCGCTCAGTATGTGAGAGATGTGATTAAAGGAATCCTAAACCCGGTAAAAATTATCACAGACTTTGGCTAAAATTGTTAAAAAGTATTAAACATAAAATCATTAATCATAAAAGCATAAAAGCAGAATGCTAAAACGTAAAATGCGGCCAGGCTAAAACGAGGACATAACCTTGCACTCACTGGCACTCATCCCATCCTTTGGGTGTCTTGGCCACAGAAAGGAAAGAACAGGTTTAGCAAAGTATCACGGCTGAATTAGACTATGTCAAGATGTTTAATAGGAAATGGGACAGAAGACTGGCAGCATGTCTGGGTGCTGGGTGCAGTCTGGTCATAGATAAATGCAGACTAGGATAGCGACGTACCTCTGACCTGCCTGCTGTGGTGATGTGCAGCAAATTTGCTTAAGTACCCACTGAAGTTCATGATGCTTGTCCTACAAACACTAGGTGCATAAACCAAAATGGCTGCTGCTAGAGGTGCAATTTCAACAGGATAAACATGGTGGTTACTCTGGTCAGGTCATAAAAATGTCAAACCAGTTTCCTCAGCATAAAAACAAAGACTTAAAAGACATAATCAATTAAATACTTAGTGAAGAGATTTATTAGCAACAACTTAATCCTTAATGTAAACACTAAGGCCCTGATTATGAGTTCGGCGGTCTGACCACCGTACCGCCATATTATGATGTTCCTGATGAGCTGGCAGTGGTCTTTCTGACAGCGGTGAATGTTTTTTCATATTTGTGTATATTTTGACTGCCAAGTGTCGAATATACACATATACATGACACATGAAAAACTACTTACTACCCATTGCTGGAGTTTGGACCATATGTGCCCAGTCCAGTGAATGGGTAAATAGTACAAACTGACTTACCTGGATTTTGGGCAACAAAAGGTTTGTTTTCTTTGGGGCCAAGATGCTGCTGTGAAGGGGAGACTTGGAGAAAGTGATCCACGTCGGAGACTGAAGGGAAGAAAATGAAATGGGTGAGTATGCACCCCAAAACCTTCGATATCAACGACTCGAAGCAGGCGGTCCCACCGCCATGGCTGTCTCATCGGAAAGCCAACTAGTAATTCGGACAGTTCTGAAACTTCTCAGTACTGCCCTATGACAGCTGCTTTCCCCTGACTGACACCGTGGCAGTTAGCGAAGGGCTGCCGGTGCTCCGGCGGTCTGTTGAACTCATGAAAAACAAAAACAGGAAGCAAGAAAATGGAAAGGATAAGCAGCAGTGGAATCCAGTGCCACCAATGATTTGGATTGGGAATTTCTGCCTGTATAAGCAGTAAATAAGGCTCGATATGGTGCACAGTGATCTACACTTTTGAGTGGTCCAGAAAGAAGTCACAATTGTAAAAATAGACAAAAATAGGGGAGAAAATCACCATTCCAATAAAAAATGAGCTCCTTGTCTGATGGCTCCATAGCAGTGTGTTTCTGTGTTGTCTAGAGACCTGTTAGGGCCTGTGGCGAGTTTAATGAAGTCACCAGTAACACACAAGGAAGTCTTTACACCACAAAATAAACAACTGATTGGCAAGTAGCCTATTGTGAGAAAAATAATATAGAAGGGAACTCAATTTTTTGGGGGGAAAATAGCGCTGAAAACCATTTGAGTGGATAGGGTCAGCGGATGTATGAGAAAGTATTTTCAGAGCCTTTGAATAGGTCTCTGCTCAACACCCTTTCACCTAGAGGTGAGTTGGCATGGCATTCAGACACCGAACTGTGTTCTATTATATGTGAGGGTATGAGTTGTGCTCTGCTAGGTTTGTAGGCTTTGCGCCATAACCTAATAATGTTGTTGCAACTCCTATTTCTGTTATTTTTTTAGCAATTTTCTTTTGTCTTCTGAATACTTCACCATAACTCTCCTAGAGTGTTTTCAGTGATTATTTTGGGTTTCCTAATGATACACTCTTGCCTTCCTCTTTATATTGTGCTAACATATCCATAGCTTTCAGAGGGCTCAAACTGAACAGAACCCCCATGTCCACGAGGCCATTATCCCTGTGAAGGGTATACTGAGCATAGTGTGCAGACCTTCCCCACATCCTGCACTCATGACCCATGCCTCCTGAAGAAGGTGCAAAAGGCCTTTGGCAAGGTAGAACTGGCTTTGGGCAGAGAAAAGGTGTCCACTTAGCCATGTTTCTACAGAACCCGCTGCAGACAGCCTTTGGCCATGTACATTTGGTTTTGGGCACAAAAAGTGGTCTTTTACCAAACCCTTTGGCCAAGCCCTTCCCCCACCCCCTGCAGCTAACAATCTAGCCACCCAGCCAAGCACAACTGCAGTGTCAGTTATTTTGCTATTTTCCGAACTTTATTGGATGGGTGGACACAAATGTGCACAGAGATCTACTGTGTCTCACAGTTCTGTGTGGCTTGTGTTGACAACGTTAGAACTGAAGATACTGTATTCAGACTTTTTTCTAAGGGGAGACTCCTTATCTTTTTGATCTTACTAGAGGTCAAAAACAACGTGAAAGGGGTCTCTTTAACCTCCCTCCAACTTTCACTTTTTTGTCTTTATTATCGAACCAACGGATGTATCCACTAATCTGGTCGGCAAGTAAATAGCTGCTGTGACATCCATGGATCATTTGAGTAGCTCTCTTGGTGCTCAGATAAAACCTCATTCTTGAGGATAATATCTGCTCCTCTCTGTGGTGGGGGACTCCCCCCCCCCCCCTCTCCTATTGTACTGTCCTCATGTTTTTTTTGTGATTCGAAATCCACTAATTTTCACGGATCTGTCATATTGTCTAATGGCAGTGGCAATAGCGTTTTATCATGACCAGACGATCAGATCACTTGGATCTGCGGATGTCACTATGACTGATGGGAAATAAGAGCTTCTATAATCAGATCTGTTTACTTTTTAAATATATCACCCTTGGTTTCGCATCAGATTTGAATATATGATTTTTTTTTATTTAATGGTCAATAAATACATAAAGCCAATCCTTTTAAGACCCCACTCGACACCTTTATCTAGTGAAATAGCTGACGAGTAACTGGACAGATTTATATCAAACTACAAAAAGGCCTGTTTTTAGTATAATCCCATCTGCATGCCAAGTGTGGTGTAATTCTGTTCTGTAGTTGTTGCTCTAATAGAGAATACAATTCCTGAAGGTGTTTAAATGGAGAGCACTATTTTTAAGACCTCCTCTCTCCTGACATAGCAAACTGAACTGAGCTCACAGTGTCGCAAATGAAATTACAGCTGAACAGCGACTACATATTTAAATGTGTTATTTCATTTTAAAATTACGAAGATATTTTTAAACTCAGGAGGTATTAAAATTCAGATATTACGTTATAACGTGTTATGCTTTTAATTTACCTATACATTTTTCCTACATATTACACCACGTTTACTTCATTTCACACCCTATTTTTTTTGCTTTTGTATGATTAGAAATATATAGGTACAAATCAGATGACGTTACCAAACTAAAAGAAAATATTGTAATATAGTGTCCATCTGAAATTTGCTCTTTGAAATCTTTGAGGTAGCTATCCATCATTACCTCCAACCTCTGCTACTACACTACTCATTACGTCAAACATTACATTGTAAATGACATGTTCAATGATACCATGTTTTATCCCCTTGACATCATTGATACTATTCAGGGGCACTGCAGCATTTAGGTAAAATAGGTTAAACCTAGTGTTGTACCCAACAGAATGTGACCACAGGAATTGCTTTGAGTCATACCATAGTCCCCTTGAACAATCAATCAGCATTTGTAGAGCAACAGCACTGTCACCTCTGGCGTATCTGGGTGCTCGGGTGCAAGGTCTCTGTCGAAAAGAAAGGTTTTGAGGAAATGGCGGGAAGAAACAAGCAGAAAAAGACAAAAACAGGGCAGAAAAAGGAGCGAGAGGAAAAGGCAAAACAGAGGGCAGAAAAACGAGCCAAAAAGGCTAAACAGAGTGCAGAAAAATGAGCAGATAAGGCAAAACCGACCAGAAGAGGGCAAAACAGACAGCAGAAAAATGAACAGAAAAGGCAAAACAGAGGGCATAAAAATTTGCAGAAAAGGTAAAACAGAGCAAAGTACGAACAGAGGAGGCACAAACAGAACACAGCAGGTAAACAGGCAGCAGAGGGTAGTGGACTGCAGGCAAGCTGGACAGGAAAACCGTCGCAGGGGCAGCTGGCATGAGTACCTGCTCAATGGGGTCGTGCTGCTGGGCTCCATTAAGTAGGCCCTGAGGGGAGGGTGGGCGCTGGGTGGCAGGAGGATGGAAACAGTGGGAAACTGTGGGTAGAGGGAAGAAACTAGGAGAAAAAGGCAAAACAGAGGGCAGAAGAACAAGCAGAGAAGACAAAACAGAAGGCAGAAAAATGAGCAGAAAAGGCAAAACAAAGGGCAGAAATACAGGCAGAAAAAGCAAAATAGAGGGCAGAAACACGAGCAGAGAAGGCAAAACAGAGGGCAAAAAAAGAAGCATAAAAGGCAAAACAAAGCAAGAAACGAGCAGAGGAGGCACAAACAGAGGGCAGCAGGTACATAGGCAGCAGAGGGTAGCAGACTGCGGGCAAGCTGGTCAGGAGAACTGTTGCAGGGGAAACTGGTGCTATGCTTGCTATTACTGGTCATACTGGCGCTGGTCCTACTGGGTTTGGCCCTTCTAGTTAGATTCTTTTGGTGTTAGCCCTCCTGGTTATGGTCATTAGTTCCTGGTTTCACTCACCCTGGAATTCCAGGTCACCTTGTTCCTGGTTCTCCTTTTCCTTCTTGTTCTACTCCACATGGTCTTTCTGACTCCGTTTCCCCTGGTCCTGTTCCTGATCATCCTAGTCCTGGTCACTGTAAGAAATTGAGTTACTGGTTGAGTTGAAACCCTACTCAAGCAGGAACCACAATCCGTGTCAGGATGAATTCAAAAGCAAACCCTAAATTAACCTGTGCTCAACCCTCGGATAACTTTGCACAGAGCATCAGGCTTAACTCAGAGGCAATATTTAAAGTACTTGTGCAACACTTCAAACAGTAACACAGTGAAAATACACCACAAAAGGATCCCACACTAGTTTAGAAAAATCGAGTAATTTTTAATAAATAAAACAAGACCAAACAGACAAAAATCCAATCAGTAGAACTGTAGATATGCAATTTTAAAGATTTCAGTAAAAATTAGCACCAAAAAGCACAAAGCGCCAACTATGGCTATCTAGTCATGCTGGACTAGGATAAAGTCATTAGTTCAGGCCGAGTGCAATGGACAGTGCGCTGGCTACATGGACCCAGTTAGACCCCCTGAACAAGAGTACCTTACATCCTAGTTGCGGAGCCGTGCAAGGTCCCATGCCAAGGATGCATCTCACAGCAGTTCCGAGGTGCTGCGAAGCTGCGATGTGAGGTCCTGCATAATCGTCGAGGATCCTGTAAGCGGGGGCTTGCGGTGTGACGGCCGGCATCGAGGATGTGTTGAGCAGTCGAGGCGATGAGTCGGTTCCGATGAGCTGTGAGGCTGCGATGCGGGAACCTTTGTCATCTTCGAGGCTGCCGTAGACGCAAGATTTGCGATGCGAGGGTTTGCGCCAAGAAAGCTTTGCACAGGCAGCGGTTCTAATGTGGGCTGCAAGGTCAATGTGGAGCCCTTGCACTGAGATATCGCTCGCAGTAGAGGTGATGCGTCGGTTCAGCTAGGTCCACAGATGTGCTGGCAGAGCACCTACAGGCCCACTAGGACTCACAGATGGCAGAGTCCAGGGGCTGAGTTCAAGGCTGTTGGAGCCTTCTGTCCCTGAGGCTCTAATGAGGAGGCCAGCCAACAAGCCCTTAGAGTCAATCTGGGGTCCTGGGTTCAACAGATGCAGGTCTAGTCCTTCACACCTAAGCAAGAGGACAGCAGGTCAGTACAGCAAGGCAACAGCCCTTCAAAGTAGCAGTCCAGCAGAGTGGCAGTCCTTTTAGGCAGCATAGCAGTCCTTCTTCCTGGCAGAGTATTGACAGGTCCAGAAGGGTACTGAAGAGTTGGTGTCTGAGGTCCAATATTTATACCCAGTTCTGCCTTTGAAGTAGGAGAAGTTTCTACCCGATCCCCTTTGATGTCCACAGGCTTCCTGTCTTCCCTGCCCTGGTTCCAGACTAACTACAGGGGAGTATGCAGCCCTTTCTGTGGAGGTAGGACACAACCTATTCAAGTGTAAGTAGGGATGTGCTCAATTCCATCCTACCAGTGATGGCCCATCCAGGCACACCTAAGCTCTCTATTGTGTGTGGATGTCTAGAATGAATACACAAAGCTCAACCGTCAGCTACACCCAGTCATGTGACCCAGGGACAAGCTACTGGCACTAAATGGCTAAGGCAGAAAAATGTGTAATTTTCAAAATTTTAATTTAAACTCTGACTTTACCATAAGAGAGGACTTTTCATTACAATTACAAAGACACCAAACATGAACTGATTGCCTGTTCCCATTTGGAAATTACAGCTTATACAATGTAATATGGTATCTCAAGAAGGTGAATAATCGAATCAAAGAGGTTTTCATTACCATGACATGTAAACCTTAAAATACCATGTCCCACTTTTTAAATACACTTCACCCTGCTCTCTGGGCTGTCCAGGGCCTACCCAAGGCGTACTTATATGTATTAAAAAAGAAGGTTTGGGCCTGGCAAAAGGTTTATTTTGCCAGGTCGAAATGGCAGTTTAAAACTGCACTCACAGGCTGAAATGGCATGCCTGAGACAGATTTAAAGGGCTACTTAAGTGGGTGGCACACTACGTGCTGCAGGCCCACTTGTGACATTTAATTTACAGGCCCTAGGTACATGTAGTACCACTTTACTAGGGACTTATAAGTAAATTAAATATGCCAACTGGGGATAAGCCAATGTAACCATGTTTTAAGGAGTGAGCACATGCACTTTAGCGCCTCCTAGCAGTGGAAAGTACACAAAGTCCTAAGGCCAGCAAAAATGACATCAGCAAACAAATGGAGGAGAAAGGCAAAAGGTTTGAGGGAAGACCACCCTAAGGCTGTCAGGTCTAACACCATTTCCGTGCTCCACTTGGCCCTGTGCTCCTGGTCCTAAATGTCCTGCTTTTTGCCTACCTGTCCCTCGTATCCATGGTACTCCTAATCGTAATGATCATGGTTCTCCTGCTGCGAACTGGTTCTCCAAGATCAGGACCTCCTGGTCTGTGTCCCCCTGGTCTTTGTTCTCCTGGACCTCTTGGTCCTACTTCTCTTCTTACTATTGGTCTTCCTTGTCCTGCTTAATCTGGCTCTAACCTTCTTGGTGCACCTGCTCATCCTGATTCTGATCCTCTTATATTTAGTTCAGGTCCTCTTCAAGTCCACTTTATTTTGGTACCATGATCCTGACCTTCAAGGTGCTCCTTGTACAAGTCCTCATGCCCCTGGTCTTCCTTGTGCTAGTCCTACTAGGTTTCTTTGTCTTCCTGGACCAAGTCCTCCTCTTATTGGTCTTTCTCATTCACATTGTTCTGTACCCTCTGGCTCTGGTCCTCTGGCTCATGGTTCTCACTGCTCTTCATGTTACAGGTCCTCTTAAACCAGATGCTTTTGCATGTTATCTTCCTTGTCATAATCTTCCTCTTCCTTCTTCTTTGGATCATACTCCTTCTCATTCAGTTGGTCCTTCAATACTCTGGCACTGGTTCTTATGCTCTTGATCTTCTTGGTTTCTTTGTTCTCCTGGGCCAGACCCTAGGCCGTTTGAATCTAATACTCCTGGGCCTTCTCACTTCAGTCCTCCTTGACTTAGCCCAGATTATCACATCACATATCCACTTGGTCAGAGGACAAGACTGGGTGGTTTTTGTTTATTGGTTGGAGGCACTGCCAACACTCTGCAGCAGAGGGTTTCTTGCTCTGCTGTTGTTTCTTTCTACTTTCTCAGGATGTTCATGATCATTGCAAGAGTTTTCTTTTAGGAAAGGTGTCTTTCCCACATCCCAAAAAAGATCATACTATGCTTCACTATTTTTGAAGGAAATACCATATTTATTTGAATGGCCTATTTCCCATTGGTTCCCTCCTTTGTTTGATATGTTTATGAACAAGTGAGAGTGAAGCATTTGAAAATTTCTAGGCTTTTAGTTAATGATTGGTCTTCTTTATCGCCCATTAGACTTAGCCTGTTGCTGAATCAGAAAAAAAGGAACCAATCAAAAGAACTTATTTCTCTTTTTTTAATTTTTCTTATCTTCACAAGTTGACTAATGGACATATCCATAAGTCACACATGTGCAGAGGAGAGGCTTATTTTGGGGTTTTAGTTCTCTGAAGACAGACGAAACGTGCAGCTACCAAAAGTAGCACTGAATGGAGTCACACATTTCATGGATGCCAAATTCGGTAATTTTCGCTCAGACTATTTTTTTATTTGTACAGGGGGATTTTCCTCTGGAGGTTTAAATGGAAATTGTACTTTTGGTACTGGTCCATATCTTCTGCCCCTTGACCAATTAGCACCAAATTGGGCAAAAAAAAAGATACGTTTGGAACTTCTTTGCATATTAAGTAGACCTAAGATATGAATAATTGACTATCAATATGTATGTATATGCGTGTGTGTGTGTATATATATATATCTATATATATATATATATATATATGTGTGCAAAAGGAAGCAGGGAACTCTAGGTAGTTCCCAAGTTTAGATAGAGAGCAGCTCCTTTATATGGAGCACCCTACAACACCACCAACATTCTGAATCGGCTCACCTCAAATGTCTGATATCTAGCAGAGTGTGTAGGCATAGGATTAGCACAGTGCCATCCATGCCAAGCTAGATAGTGATAAAGCCTTTTGCCATTTTTACAGCAAAGTCTTTAAGCATAGGATTAGCAAGTGCCATTCACATCAAGCTGAAAAATATCAAAAGCCATTTACCACTCCAGGCACAGTAATAGTCAACCTGGAGTGAATAAAAGCAACCCCTGACACATGTGATTCCCTCTACTTAGAGTTCATCAGAGAGCAATAGCTTTGTCAAGGCACAATGGAGCACCTAGTCTAAGTCAAAGCAATGCAGTTTCAAGCTTAGAGTACTGCATACATTTTGCAAAAAAGGAAGCAGGGAACTCTGGGTAGTTGCCAAAGTTAGGTGGGGAGGAGCTCATTTCTATGGAGGGGGGGCATGCAACCTCCTGCTCCTAACCTGTCTCTGGGAATCCTTATCGGTGACAGGCCCTGGCTGCATTTAATTAAAAAGGGAGGGTGTTGTGCACACCCCCCTTCCTGAGCTATTGTAAGGTCAGAGAGACCCCATTCCCTGGGGCCGGCTCCATGATGGTGTCCTGGGGACCCTAACCCCCAGGACACTGTTGTTTCCCTGCTCATGAGAGCACAGTCAGGGATGTCTCACGTGTTCCCATTCAGCGAGGTAGAAAGCTGCTTCCGCCAGGTGAGAGCACAAAAGTTTCTTCCTGCCTGCACTCTTGTACGCAGGAAAAACAGAATTTCTCTTGCCTGGCAAGAGCAGTATGAAATGCTGCTCCCATAGGGTGGGAGCCGCACCCAGGATGGGTACTGGCAGGGGAGCCAGCGGAGCTGCAAGGGCCATGGGCCTCCCCCTGCAGCCCCCAATGTGCCAGATGTTGTGGGGTGACCTGGGCGGGCACTGAAGAACCCCAATATTAAAAAAAATGAATAAAGGTGGCCGTATCCTGTGCTTGCAGGAAGCTGGCAATGTCACAGGGCTTTGGGGTGCCCCCAAGGCACAAAAAAGAAAAAATATTGTGGGTCCCCCAATATGTATTAAAAAAATAAAAAAAAATAAAAAACATGTTGCTGGTTCTTTCTCTTGCAGGAAGCTGGCAGGGATGCAGCAGCCCTGAGGCACCCCAAACAAATTAAAGATGTGGGTGCCCCAGGTAAGCACCTGTTGGACTAGAAAATACTTCCGGTCCACTCCTCCTATTAGCGTTATGCTTAAGTTAGCATTTGCGGCACCATTTTGACTTAGCCGCCATTTTGTGTAATGATCGAAACTAACTTCTGTCTCATTTTGCCTGCCTCAGCGGAAAGCAGCTTCGATATTTCTTTTGTATCTCTCCAAGGTTGTTCTTCGCTGTCTTAATGAATACATGAATGTGCCTTTGCATACCTTCCTTGTTAGATAGGCCCGTTCTCATGCTCTACAGTGGCGGGCACGGACAGAGTAACCTTGAAGCAGAGATAGCATGTACCCGATCCCGGAGTGTGGCTCGTCTTCTGTGTCTCCTTTGTTAACCTGCTCCAACTGGAAATTTCCAGTTCTGGGCGGGTCTTGCTGGGCATTGGAAATGTATAACAACTGATGTAATGTTGGTGGGGGTCAGTCCCCTCGGTAGCATCTTAGGAGGCTAGTCAGACTGGACTCCGCTCGAGCGACTACTAATAAATAACTTGGTTTGTATTCTCTACTGTCTGACCGACTCTTCATTTGTATGGAAGGCTGAGAGGTGGTCGCGAGTGACCCGGGTGACCCAAATCGGGTCACTTCCTTCATTTGGCGCCTGAACAGGGACTCCATCAGGTTTGACCCATCCTCGCCTGCGGACGGGTGGGGAGGACGGGGCCATGTCGGGGCGGATTGGGGATCCCTGCACGATAGAGATTGATACTCGCAGCTGCCCCACCTGTCTGATCGGGCGGTGCCTCACCCAGTGGTCATCCTGGCTGGGGTCCTGAAAGGCGAAACCCTTGGATCTGACCGTTTGGTCCGAAGAGTCGGCAGTGGAGAATAAATTTGTTTGACCTGTATGCACCAGGTGAGTTTGCTTTGGTTCTTTGTGGTTGTGGCGCTACATTGGTTTGAATTGGATACGGTCTGCGGACCGTTTTTGGACAAGCGCTTGATTTGTTTGGGCTCTTTTTGAATATGGTACCATTTGAGAATTGAATTTGACAGGGTCTGTGGCCCAATATGGATGAAGCTATTTTGCAAATATTTGTTTGGTATACATAGTGAGTGTGCGTCTGTGGGAGAGAATGCCTTGTTTGAGTAAGTTGTGTTGTGTGGGATGTCGTTGTTGTTCTACTGATGCTCGATTGGAAGAGAGTCAGCCGGCGCCTCCGGAAGGCACGCCGAATTTCGAAATGTATGTGAAGCATGGCATTGGCCCTATTATGTTTAGTACATTACAGCACAAAAATACGAGGGACAATGCCGAGTTACAGTGGCTGTTAACAAGTACTTTTGATGTACAAAAACTAAATTTCCTGCAGGATAAATTATTTGCGAGACGAAGTAGGCAGTCGATGTTTGATTCTCTCCAGGTATGGCAGAAGGAAGCTAAGCAGAGGCGGATAAAGGCAGAAAAAGAGGCTTGGAAAGGGAGAACGCAGACAGTGACTCAGAAAGCTGTAGCATATGATAGACAGAAAATAGAGATAGGAATAGAGTGTGCGGATAGGAAGTTTTGATTACAATTCGATAAGTCTTATGTTTCTAGAGAGGAAGATGATCTGTTTGTGGAGGAATTATTGGAGACCTGACCTCCACCTCTGTATGCCCCTCAGAGAATATATCCTGCTATCCCGCAGCCCCAGCCATCTGCTCCTCCTGTCTCAGCGACTCCTGCTTCTTCTACTAGCGACCGGGCTGCTTCGGTCACTGTCTCTCCAATCTCTCTTTCAGCTTCTCTCCCTGCAGCTACTATGACTCCCAGTCTTCCTGCTACACCTGTTGCCTCGGCATCTCTTTCCCCAGCTCTTGTACCTACTTCACAGCCTTTGATAACTTTAGTACCGGATGCTTCCATTGCTACTGCCTCCCCCCTCTCCCATACCCCAACATCTTTGAGTATCGGAACGCCAGTGCGTGGATTTGGAAGTGGGGATTTGGCGGCTGCTAAGGAACGATTGGGACAGGTATTGATACGATCGGATGTGGTAGAGGAGGAGAAGAAAATGGTGGCTAATCAAGCTGCCCAGTGGGCTCGTAACCCCATCAATAGTGTAGAGGACGTGTGGAGTGTGTTAAAGGACTACGAGCTGTTTGTGCAGCAACATGCCCTCAAACACATGTCGGCTACCCTGATTGGGTTATGGGAGCAGTGTTTTGGTGGAGTGGCTCCTCAGGTCATTTATGACCATGTATATGCAGCGGACATGGCACCTGATCAGGTTTTTCGTAATGTTGCAGTGTTACTTGGTTATCGAGGTAGGCTGATTCAGAAAAGTCCAAAGGCGAGACTTCAGTTCCCGATGAGGGAAGTCCACCCTTTGTATCACCCCGAAATACCGGAGATAAGAAATGCACAAGATATTGTTGTACGACAGCGAGTGGAAGCTCGTTTTCAGGAGCAATGGATTTATACCCCGTGGAAGAGAAGTGAGGTTCTGTCCCTCAAGAGTCAGTTACCCGACCCTAGGAAAAATCCTACTGCATATTATAAAGAATTGACAGAGGCCGCATCGTCGACAGTGGTGACGTTGGCAGACATTGAGATGTTTTTTGGTTTGTTGGTACCAGTTGATGTTTGGCGGCAGGTGCATACACAGGACCATGTTGTGGAATTGGGTGGCACTTGGGACGAGATCATAGCATGGGATAAGGAGAGGAAGCCTAAGGCTGAGATACTAGCTTTGCCAGGTCGAATTATTACCTACATGCACTCTCTTATTCCACCTAGAAGAGTAGATTGGGACAAGTTAACAGCATGTCGTCAGAAGAAAGATGAAAGTTTATCTGATTTTTTTACTAGGTTTGAAGGTGTGTTTTTGGACTTCAGTGGACAGGATTTGTCAATGGAAGGAGGAGTCCGATTGTTCGTTAACAGATTTGTTACGAACCTGCTTCCCGAGATCGCGACTCGGTTACAGGCTTCGGAGAGCACTTGGACTACATCCTCCCATCAGTGATATTGAGTATGGCACAGTATTATGAGCATAGAGAGAATGAAGAGAAGGAGAAGGTGGAGAAGAAAAACAAGGAGTTAAAAATGAAGGTATTGATGCAGCAGGTATCTAGGGCGAACGGAAGAGGACGCGGCACTGGTCCGGCCCGACAGCTGCCCCGTTCTAGCAGAAATGCTGCGCCTGTGGGGCCGAATCAGTGTGCATATTGTAAGGAGGAGGGACACTGGCGCAGTGAGTGCCCGGCGTTGTTGCAGTAAGTTGCGGCTCCTAGACGATGGGGTTCTCGTGGACGGGGTCGTGGGGTAGGTGGACAGGACGGGGTTCAGGCAGATGAAACGTTGCAGGGCCGCTCTGACCAGAGCTATTTTGATGACCCTCGAGGGAGACAGTATTACCATGATGACTATGATTTGGACGAAGTGACAGGGTTGTCCCACAGTTAGGACAGCCAGGGACAGGGTGAGGGACCAGTTCAGATACATGTAGATCAGCGCGGACCTTATGTTACGGCTGACTTGCAGGGCTCAGCTAAGCAATTCTTGGTGGATACAGGAGCAATGAACAGCTCTGTTTCTCATTCACTGGTCCCCGGGGTAGCCCTGTCTGGTCATAATAATGTTTCGGTAGGCTTTTCTGGTGTGCCCGTTGTGAGCCCCATATCCAACCCCCTTGCCCTGACCGTTGGTCCTTTTATTGTTGATTTGCCATTTTTGCTGACATCCAATTGCGGTGAGAATCTGATGGGATTGGATTTATTGAAGAAGTTGTATGCTACAATTTATTGTTCCCCGGCAGGTGTCTATATGACAATGGGTCCTAATGTGGTTAGTACCAAGCAGTGTTTGTCCAAAGATGCGCCCCTCCCTGCTGAATTCAAAGATGTGCCGCCCATGTTGTGGGCCACAGGTGATACAGACGTAGGGCTGTTGCAGATACCTCCAGTTTCTATTAAGATCAAAGAAAATGCTGCTTTGCCTCGTATTCCTAAGTACAAAATACCGCAAGCAGGGGAGCGAGATCTATGGCAGATTATACAGGACTTGATTAAGTCAGGGGTTGTTGAGGAGACGACTGTGAATGTGTGTAATAGCCCTTTCCTTCCCACTTTTAAAAGGGCACCCTCGGGCTCCTCTGATGACCATCCTGATGGCTATCGTTTTGTGATTGATTTGCGTGAGGTTAATAAGATTGTGGTCCCTCAGTTCCCAGTGGTCCCCGACATCACTGCCCTACTGACAATGATTCCTTCCTCTGCCAAGTTCTTTTCTGTCATTGATTTGAAAAATGCATTCTTTAGCATTCCGATCCATCCAGATAGCAGGCATCTATTTGGATTTACCCTAGCGGGCAGAAGCTTTAGATTCTGCCAGGCTCCTCAGGGCTATACTGAAAGTCCTAGCATATATAGTCAAGCTTTAAAAGGTCAATTGGATTCCCTCACACTTCCCCCAGGTAATGTATTATTGCAGTACGTGGACGATCTCTTGATTGCTTTTGACACTGAAGAAGGTTGCAAAGATGCAATGGTTAAATTGTTGCTACATTTGGCACATCACGGACATAAAGTGTCCCTTTCAAAATTCCAATATTGTCGACAGGAGGTCACCTACCTAGGTCACCTACTGTCGTAGGGGGGTAGGAGACTAACACCTTTAACGCATTAGTGCTATTGTTAAAATGCCCATCCCCAAGACTCAGAGGGATGTGCGAGCTTTCATTGGCATTACTTCGTATTGTCGGCACTGGATTCCTAACTTTTTCTTACTAACAAAGCCGCTGTTGCAGCTAACCACTAAAGATGTGCATGAACCCTTGCCCTGGACGCCTGAATGTCAACAAGCTTTTGAGCAATTGAAAGTTGCGTTTTGCTCTGCACCTGTGCTCGGTACGCCAGACTATGCTAAACCGTTTGTGTTGTATGTACACGAGAAGGCTGGTTGTGCACTTTCTGTCTTAACACAAGCCTTTGGAGGTAAGCAGAGGCTGTGTGCTTATTTTTCTGCTTTGCTTGACAACGTCGCGAGAGCCCTCCCGAGCTGTCTAAGAGCGGTCGCGTCCGTGGCTGTCTCTATCTGACAATCGGCAGGGTTCGTCCTTGATACCGATCTCACAGTCATGGTATCTCATGCTGTGGATACACTTTTGAACAAAACAAAGACGCAGCACCTTACCAGTGCGCGTCTGACTGGTTATGAACTGACCCTCTTTGCCCCACACGTCACAATCAAAAGATGTGCCACCCTGAACCCGACCACGTTGCTACCCCTCCCTTCTGAAAGTGAGGAAATAGACATACATTATTGTATCTTTCGGACTGAAGAAGAGACGAAGGGACGGGTAGACCTGACTGATGTTCCCCTATCTGAACCACAAGGGGAGCTATATGTCGATTGCTCTTGTTTCAAATTACCGGATGGCACAACAACTGCGGCCTTTGCAATCACTACCATACACACAGTAGTCGAGACATCACGAGTTCCCTATCAATCGGCCCAAGCTGCAGAGTTAGTTGCCCTTCTTCGAGCTTGTGAGCTAAGCGAGGGACTGACTGTCAATATTTATACTGACAGCCAGTACGCCTTTGGAGTTGCCCACAATTTTGGGCGGCTCTGGGCAGAGAGAGGATTCCTGACTTCACACAGGTTAAAGATTCAGAACGGCCCATTGATACACAGGCTTTTGTCAGCTCTGACACTCCCCAGGAAGTTAGTGATAGTGAAGTGCAGCGCTCACAAGACGATTACTGATGATGTGGGGAGGGGAAATGCATTTGCAGATCAAACAGCTAAGGAGACGGCTCGAACAAAGATGAAAAAGAGGTTTGTGGCAGGTCCTGCTAGATGGGTACCCGAAGTTACTATGTTTGAGGATACACTAGATAGTGTTAAAGAAATACAGAGTGAGGCAACAATTGAGGAGTTAGCAATATGGCAGGAAAGCCCAGCACATTTATACGAGGATGGGTGCTGGACGGAGAAGTCAGGAAAGCAAAGGTGGATGCTGCCGGATACCTATGTCCTCCCTGAGTCACTATGGCGCACGAGCCAGCTCACATTAGTGCCAAGGGCATATGCAAACTACCAGACCCTGTGTGGCAGAATGATAGCATCCCCAAGACTGCTGCTCACTTGGTGAAATATTATATGTATGCATGATGTATATTCCTGGAAAAGGCACTCCTACACCCCCTGGTAATTTTGCACCCCCTTCCTTCCCCTTTGAAGTCCTTCAGATGGACTACATTGAGATGGAACGGGTCAATAATTTGAAATATGTGCTAGTGGTTGTTTGCGCATTCAGCATATGGGTTGAGGCATACCCCACTAAGGAGAACACAGCCTTAGTGACAGCGAAAGCCCTCTTGAAGGAGTTTTTCCCTCGCTTCGGTTTACCCCGTTTGATCTGGAGTGACAATGGCAGTCACTTCAATTCAAAAGTCATCCAGCTAGTATGTGATGGCCTACACATCAGGCAGAAGTTCCATGCTGCACACCACCCCCAGTCAGCAGGTTTTTGTTGAGAAGTACAATGGTACTTTCAATCTAAAAATGGCAAAAATTCAGGAAAGCACAGGATTGAAATGGCCAGATGCTTTACCGTTAGCTCTTCTGTTAACAATAGCTACGGCTCACACTAGGACAGGTTTGTCCCCGTATGAGGTCGTGCTCGGTCGCCCAGCAAATGTTTGGGGCGTCCCGTGACCAAAACGTTTTTTCAGAAATTGAGTATCCTCTGTTAGTGGATTACCTCTATGAATTGACTAAAAATGTACGTTCTATTCATCAACAGATCCAGGACACTTTGCCACCGCAAACAGAGGGGCCCGGGCATGATATCCGACCTGGCGACTACATCCTTGTGCGGCATTTCCAAAGGAAAGGAAGTTTGGAGCCCCGTTGGAAGGGGCCGCTGCAGGTACTCCTCGCCAGCAGAAGTGCTGTGAAGGTGACCGGTCGGAAGAACTGGATACACACCAATCACTGCCGCAAGGTACCGTTGCCTCTCCCCTATGATCGGTGGGTGATCGATGGCATAGGTGACCACGAGACGGAGCACATGCCCCGCTTCATCCCTTTTTCGGATGCCTGACTGACGTGGGTGCAAACGGAGGAGAACAAAGCAGTGTTAAATGAGGCGATGCCCCCTGAAATAATGGCCATCCAGGATTCTCCTTCACCTGGCCACAAGTGCTTGAGCCCCAGTCCCTTGGCCCCTCTGAATTTGAGCCCCTGTTTACTGATAACTCTGTACCCGGAGTGGCTAGGTACAATTTGCGTCCCCGACGGAGGGACAGTGCACCAAAGGAAAAGTCAGATTAGTAGGGATGGACTGCGAGGATGAAGAATAGGGTGCATGTACCCTGTCTGTGGTACCAACGATAGCTTAGGGAAAGGGAGATTGGTGCATTGTCCAAGACACTGAACAGGATAAGCTGAGGGTGTCTTCCTGAAAGGGGGGGTGCCCTATCCTGGACAACGTGGGATTTCTTCAACGGGCCACGATCGCGCTGCGCCACCGTAGTGCTCAGTAGCACCACTGTAGGTGAACAATAAGAGTCTCCCAGAGAGGCTCTGAGGGACGCTGGAAACTCTTTGCCCATCCTCTTGTTTCCCTGTTATCGACCCCATTGCATTGCATTTTTCCCCTCTAATCACCATGTATCCTTTTGGTCGCCCAATTGTCAAGGAGGAACAGCCTTTTGCAGCACCACGTTTGGAGAGGGATGGGGTTGGTTGGCCCAGTTGGTCAAAAAGGAGTAAAATGATTTTTATAGTGATTGTCCTGATTTCCCTAATAGCGCTACTTGGAATAATGTGGTTTCTAGAAGAGAAATATCCTGTGCACTCTTTGATTGGTACAACACCTGTTCCCCCAGAACATATTGTTGTCACCTTGGCTCCTCACAAAGGTGAAGTCCTTTCAAATACGTAATATTACTCATGATGTGGCAATGCCAGTGCCGGTATTTAACACGACAGCAAGTTTCTGTCTTAAAGGGAAAGGAAAGGTCAGGGTGAGGGTGAGGAATTGCAATTATACCTATGTACTTAGCACGGTAAATAGCCCACCTCTACTTCCCCCTCACAATGTTTACTTCGTTTGCGGATCCCAGGCCTATGTTTGGC
The DNA here is from genome assembly GCA_963921515.1 of Calotriton arnoldi. NCBI lineage: Eukaryota > Metazoa > Chordata > Amphibia > Caudata > Salamandridae > Calotriton > Calotriton arnoldi. The sequence continues at coordinate 131,638 of CAWUFW010003787.1, read as the reverse complement.
TTCCTCGGGGATGGTCTGGAATATGTTATCTCTCATTTCTCTTTCCCCCAGTGTATATAGCGCCATCCAATTATCATAGGGATCACAGACTGCAGCGCAGGAAGGCTCATATGTTTTGTGTTAAACGAGTTATTGACACTGCAGACATAGATCAGACAGACCCCACTTTGCAGCAGTTCACTGATGCTATGAAGGGTATTGTTCCCTTTTGGGGCCCCTTGTCCAATATTTTCAATATTCATAGACTCACCAGGGTGGTGGAAGGAGTAATAAATGCAACGGCTGGAATTCTGACTAATATTACAGCTGAGCTTCAGGCTACGAGACTCGTTGCCCTTCAAAACCGGATGGTGTTAGATGTCATCCTTGCTAATCGGGGTGGGGCCTGCCGGGTCATTGGCAGTAGCTGCTGTGTGTACCTACCGGACCACGCTCCGAATGTATATGCTGCTATACAGAAGCTCCATAGACTTGCCTCTGACATACACCAAGAGAATGGTACATGGTCTCTCACCGGGTGGTATTGGGGCCTATTTACGTCTTGGGGATGGAAGATTATCATCGTCCTGATCGCCATAGCTGGTATCATTTTAACATGTTGTCTGTGTATACACTGCCTTCCTGCCTGTTGTGCCTGCTGTGTACAAATGTTGACACCTCACCCCAAACACCTAGAAAATGACTTTAGGAATAAGGCCATGATGATGCAACATATCCAGGACATGATGTGCATTGACGAGGGAATTTTTGAGTATTAATGGTGTATGTCTAGATTTGTAATATGTTCATTACGTACTGTAAAGAGTTTTAGCTTTCACTAGTAGCAAAATTAGTTAGCAAATGCTAAAAGGGGGGTCTGTTGGACTAGAAAATACTTCCGGTTGACTCCTCCTATTAGCATTATGCTTAAGTTGGCATTTGTGGCACCATTTTGACTTAGCCGCCATTTTGTGTAATGATCGAAACTAACTTCTGTTTGGAAAAGAGTACATTGGCGAGCTGTTTACCGGCTTGGAGGATGGGAAACATGGCGGCTGGCTAACGTCCGTCGCGTGACCTCGCAAACCCGGAGAGAGAGAATCACAGTAATGGAAGGATTCGGCGGACCTCGACGGATTCAAACCTGCATGGTTTGAAATCTCTACAAATCGGCATTTCGACGGAAATTTTCTTTTTTTGTTAAAAACGAAACGAGACTTACTACATATGGGTGTAGACTTTGAGTCTCGCATCGGAGGAGTCTGGAGTAGAGCGGCGGCCCGCTGGAGGGAGACGCGGGCTGCCTCACTTCTGGTCGGATTCCGGGTGAGAGGAGGCAGCGTCAGCATCGGACGTGGCAAGCGGCCAGGAGAGATACGTCGGGACGGCTGCTGGGACGATAGCGACAGTAAGGAGGAAGATCAGGAGAGCAGCCAGTCGATACTGGGAGAGAGTGGAGGCCCTGCAGAGGTCTGGAAACAGATGGATGTGCCCCCTGTATTGAGGTATCAATTGTGCCGGATGGTAGGCTGCAAGTGAGAGGAGAGAGTGTATCTCCTGATACGGCCATTGAGGTAGGCAAGTGCTTACAGGGGGAGTTTATGGACTACAGGGGGTGACATACAGGGTGGATCTAGCAGCCGCAAATTTAACTAACGAACGTATACTCGGGGAAGATCCACCTGTGGAAAGAGTCTCCAGAGTTTTTGGAGCAGGAGAGAGTATTGGACGAGATGTGATAACTTCACAAAGTAAAAACAGGTATCTCTTGCGCTCCCTTCCGGAGTCAGCTCGAAGAGGAGGAGGACAAGTTAACGGGAAGGGTGAAAGTCAGGAAGTCTTGGTTCCAGCCCCGGTCACAACAAAGAAAAAAGGGGTAAAATCAGGAGGAAAACCTAAAAGGTGTGGCCCTAGGGCGACACGGAATTCAACAAAACCCCTTCCATCTTTACGCTCCTACTTTAAGATAATGGAACAGATCGCAGCACCATCTGGGGAGGGGGAAAGAGGGCAATATCTACTGCCCCAATACAATTGGAAAATAGATTTTCTGCTTTAGCAGAAAAGCAGGACAAGGAGGGACAGGGGGAAAATAGGATTGAGAGGGAAGAGGTGGAAGAAGTAGAAATAGAGTATCATTCCAGCGCTACATCGTCTGATACCCATGGGGCATCCTCTTTTCCCCCACTCAAAGAAGTAGTATAAGAAATGAGAGCTTGAGAGATCCTGAGAATCAGCAACCCCCAAACGCAGGCATGGTTTTAGTTGAAGATGTCGAGATATGTGTCCCGATAGGGATTACCCCTCAACTAAGGTCAGTCGATGGAGAGGTGGTGGAAGGGGCAGTAGGAGGGATAGAGTCTCAGGTAGAAATAATGTTTCGGAGTCTAAGATTAGATATTTTGAAAAAATTTGAGATCTCGGAAAACAACCAGAAAGGAATCCAGGATAAATGCGAGACTCTAGAAGGAAAAATAGATGGTATAGCACAACGGACTGGCATACTGGAAGGGGAACTGAAGGAGCTTTCGGAGGTAGTAACTCAAAATTCAGGAGAACTAGAAAAACTTAAAAGACAGAATAGAGCATTGGAGGAAGACATGGAGAGGCTGGAGATGCAGGCAAGACGTAATAATCTAAGACTTCTTCAGGTACCAGAAGGCTCTGAGAAGGGAGACATTAAAGCATATATCTGTAAACTATTAAGAGAAGGGGTCTTGAGAGATAGACCGGACATAGAATTGGAGAATGAGATCCAAAGAGTCCATAGGGACCCGTTCAGATTGAACTCAGCAAGGAAGGCACCGAGAAGAATCCTGATTAATTTTCAAACATATGCAGTGAAGGAATTGGTGCTGGGAAGAGCTTTGAAAGAGGGAGTACAAAAATATGAAGGGTTTAGTTATCAAATAAGGTCGGATCTGGGCAGGAGAACTGCACACAGACAGTGGGAGCTGGGATCCCGAATGAGTGAGCTTCGTAGTAAGGGTGCCCAGGTGCAGATGAGATTCCCTGCATTGCTGAAAATAATGTGGCGTAACAAGATGTATAATTTTCAAACTCCAGAGGAAGTGGATCTTTTTTGGTACAGATGGAGGGTTGAGTATTTTTGAGTATCTCTTTTTGGATATATCTAGATATAGTTGTGTTATAATGGGATAGTAGATAGTAGGTCACGTAGAAATTGTAAAATAAAAAAATAAAAAACTAAAAATAAAAACTAAATGTACACACACAGGATGATATAAAGGGCTTATGTAGACGCCGTTTTTATTTTTATTTTGTATTTAGAATTTTTTTCTCTTCGGGGTGGGGGGTCACAAAGGGCAGAATACAGTGCCCAGGGAGTAAAAGGGGTTTCCCGGGGGAGGGAGGGCACAGGGTGAGGGGAGCATAGGGGTAAAAAGAAAAGAAATGTCCTTAAAATGCTGAACTTAAAAGGGGAAATGAATAAGCAAAGTAGGGTAAAGGATTCAGGCAGAAGGAGTCGGAAAGATGTGGGGAACTGTGGGGAAAGTAGAAAAATAGTAGAGGATGGATAATCATAAAAAAATATGTTTTTTGACATGGAACGTAAACGGTCTAAGGGGCCGAAAAAGACATGTAGGGTGCTAGAATTTTTAAAGCAAAGGGATGTACAAATCATTCTCCTACAAGAGACCCATCTAGAGAGGGAGGAGTGTAGACAGCTTTTTAGTAAAGCGCGTTGGGCCCAAGAGGTTCTGTGTTCAGATCAAAGGGGAAGTTCAAGGGGTGTGGCTATTATTATAAGGAAGAATTATGGAATTCGAGTATTGAAATATGAGATAGATACTACAGGGAGATGGTTAGTAGCCACAATATTAATACAAGATAAGCCCCTGGTGTGTGCTGTGTACTATGGGCCGAATGAGGACAATCAGGACCCTTTAGCAAAGTTGGAAATCTGTCTGTTAGAAACAGAAGCACCTATAATCCTGGGAGGAGATTTTAATTTAGTTCTTAATAAGGAACTAGATAGAACGTCACGTGTGAAGTATGTTACCCCACCAAAAGCTTTTGCCAGATTAAAAAGCATGATACAAGAATTTAATTTGGTAGACATTTGGCGTATTAAGAACAAGGAATTACGGGATTTTACTTACTATAGCAAAAATATAGACATCATTCCCGCATTGACTTCTTTCTTGTAGACCAAGTTTTATATACGGATATAGAAACTGTATTACATATTCCAGCAGTTTTATCTGATCATTCCGGAGTGGTAATGTCTGTGGATTTCCATCAAAAGCAAGGGTCAAGAAGGTGGACGTTGGATAGGACCCTATTATTAGATGAAATGGTAATTAGAGAATTGGGAAAGAAAACTGAGGAATATTTCTTAACTAATATAGGCTCTGCGAGTGAGCAACTTGTTTGGGATGCTTTTAAGGCCTATTTACGGGGAATATTGACATCTATAACCAGGGGAAAAGAAAGCTATTAAAACAGGATGAGGAGAGTAAAATAAGGGAGATTAAGAAGAAAGAGAGAGATCTACAGAAGGCCTCCTTAGATGGTGCTATGAATATATCCCTCTTGGCCAAAGATCTAGAAAATTTGCAGGCAAAATTTCAGGCGCAATTAGATAAGAAATTATCTGATAAATGGAAGGTTAGTAAGCTTCAGCATTTTGCGTATGGGGAGAAATGTAGCTCTTTATTAGCATGGAAGGTGAAAACAGATAGAGCTAGGAACATAATAAAATGTCTGAAGAGTAGAGAGGCAGGGGAGGAGCTATGTGCAAATGAAGAAATTGGCCGGGAGGCTAGTGAGTTTATGAGTGAGTTATATAAGGAGACTGTATTTCCTAATCAAGAAAGGATTGAGAATTGGTTAGGACAGACTAGGCTCCCACAGTTGGATGAAGAGCAAAGGAGATATTTGGAAAGAGAGATAACAGAAGAGGAGGTCAGTATGCAGTGTAGAAGGATGGCGAGGGGAAAAGCAGCAGGGCCAGATGGCCTTCCGGTGGAAGTATATCTCTGCATATTAGAATATATAGTACCCGCTCTAACTTCCATGTGTAATAGGCTATATTGTAGGGGAGAGAGTATCCCCACCACTTGGTCTGAAGCTACCATTACTTTAATATTAAAACCCAATAAAGATCCGCTAAAGATTGATTCGTATAGACCTATATCCCTTATAAATGCGGATTATAAGATCTATTCCGGAATTATGGCATTGAGAGTGTCTAAGGTGATAAAAGGGGTTGTACATCCGGATCAGAGAGGTTTTATCCCTGGGAGGCAACTTAATGAGCTAACCTTCCAGATGATAGGGGTAGTGGATATGGTAGAAGAAAAAAAATCCCCTGACGGTAGTGGCAGTAGATGCTGCCAAAGCATTCGATCAAGTGAATTGGCAATATTTGTGGGAGGTCTTAATCTGTTTTAATTTCCCCAAAAATATGGTGGAGGCAGTAAAAAATCTGTATCAAAATCCCAGGGCCAAAGTGTTGATTAATGGAGACTTAACAAATTGGATCAGTATAACTAGAGGGACAAGGCAAGGCTGTCCCCTGTCTCCGCTTCTATTTAACCTATATATAGAGCCTTTCGCTAACTCAATCAGGGCAGATATTGAGATCCTTCCTATTAATTTTAATGGGTTCGAAGTAAAATTAGGATTATATGCTGATGATCTGATTGTATATACTACAAATCCCCAGGAGGCGATACCCATTTTGATGAGAAGGGCTGAAGAATTTGGCTCACTTTCTGGGTATAGGATTAATACAGATAAAACTGAGATCATGCAATGGAATCAGAGAACAAATGTTTTAGGGATCAAAACCCAAATGAGATATTTGGGTGTGATAATCACACAAAAGTTAGAGGATATCACAAGGGTGAATTGGAAGAAAGTGAGTCAAGAGATATCAAGTTTATTGTTAAAATGGGCGAATCTACCATTAACCATTTACGGCAGGGTAAATCTTATAAAAATGGTTATACTTCCGAAGGCTACCTTTCTTTTTAATTCCATTCCCCTAACTTTTAGGAAAGAGGATATAGCTAAAGTACAGGGAAAAATTGGGAGTTTCATATGGGCGTCAAGGGGACCCAGGATCGCATGGAGGAAGTTGAGAGGAAAACTTGGAGTAGGAGGATTAGCATTACCCGATTTGCTTGCCTATTGTTATGCCTTCCATTTTAAAAATTTTCGTATGTTGGCAAATAAGCCCGATAGGTCATCGTTGGGCTTATTATTTTCCGCAATGCTCGGGGAGGTTAGCCAGGGCCAGCACTATTTCCTTTTTAAGTATGGAGACCCGAAGTTCTTTAAAAAGGTCAGATTAAAAGTATTAAATACTGCATTGAAAACATGGATGTATGTCCGGAAAAACTGCGATTCACATATTATTCTGCACGGGCACCTATTTGGGAATCTCCAGGTACCCCTGAATGCCTGAAAGATAAATTGAGCCAACCATTAAAAGCAGGGGGTATATTTCACTGGGCAGATCTAATGAAGGATAACAGGTTAGTGAGCTGGGAAACACTTAGTAACCTGACCAGGGGAAATTGACAAGGTTCAAATATTATCAATTAGGCTCCTGGTGGGAAACTCAAAAATGGACGCACGAGGAGGAAGATTCGAAGTTAGATCAGCTTGCAAGAACAGATGATTGGAAAAAGGAAATTTCTTTTGGTATTGGTCCTTCGTGGAAGCAGAGGATACGTTTAGTACGGACATTAGAAACCTATGGGGTGAAAAATTTAGAGAGGAGGAAGCCAAGACTCTGTGGACGGATTCTTTCGATATGTTACGAGTAGTTGTAAAACCTGCCTCGCTAAAACGAAATCATCTGTTTACTGTCCACAGAGTTTACTGGTCCCCGTGGAAGTTGTAGAAGGTTACTGGTAATCAATATTGCTGTCCAAGATGCAAGCATGAAGAAGCTGATGACTTGCATATGTTTTTAGAATGCCCAAAGATTACGCAATATTGGTTGGACATATGTAATTTTCTAGGAGATGTTCGGGGAAAAAGATGAAGGTAAGCCCACATCTAATATTTTTTGGGCTTACGCAAGAAGAAGGGATGAAGAAGGAGGTGGGTTGTATGTTTACCTTCTATGTAGTAATATTGGCAAGACGCGAAATATGTATTAAGTGGAAATCTGAAAATTCACCGACCTTTGCTGAATGTTTAAAGAGTGTTATATCAGCTAGTGAATCAGATATGGCCTGTGATCCAGAAAGTAGAGACAAGATCTGGGCCTTAATGTTGGGATGGAGAGAAAGGACAAGCGGGTCCAATGATTAAGCCTAATAGTGCTGGCGGTTCTGGTATCTCTAAGGGCCGTACAGGTAGAAGTGGAGATGGGACTAGAAACAGCATTTCTCTTAGAGAGTACTCCATTTCCTCTCAGACGGTTTTCATACGGAATGTAGGGAGAGAGGAGGAGACTCAGTATGAGCGTTGGCAAAATGAGGACAAAAAAAAAAAAAAAAAAAAAAAAGAAACTAACTTCTGTCTCATTTTGCCTGCCTCAGCGGAAAGCAGCTTCGATATTTCTTTTGTATCTCTCCAAGGTTGAGCTTCGCTGTCTTAATGAATACATGAATGTGCCTTTGCATACCTTCCTTGTTAGATAGGCCCGTTCTCATGCTCTACAGTGGCGGGCACGGACAGAGTAACCTTGAAGCAGAGATAGCATGTACCCAATCCCAGGAGTGTAGCTCGTCTTCTGTGTCTCCTTTGTTAATCTGCTCCAACTGGAAATTTCCAGTTCTGGGCGGGTCTTGCTGGGCATTGGAAATGTATAACAACTGATGTAATGTTGGTGAGGGTCAGTCCCCTCGGTAGCATCTTAGGAGGCTAGTCAGACTGGACTCCGCTCAAGCGAATACTAATAAATAACTTGGTTTGTATTGTCTTCATTTGTATGGAAGGCTGAGAGGTGGTCGCGAGTGACCCGGGTGACCCAAATTGGGTCACTTCCTTCACACCACGACACTCAAATAATAAAAACAAATAAAGAAAAGCATGGAGTGGAGCACTCCATAAGGTCTCAATATGTTGGATCTTGGTGGTGCAGCAGCCCCCCAGCAACATTTAAAAAAAACGTAAGTCTCCTGTGTCATTAAATCCATGACCCTAAGAGAGCTTACCATATTTTTTTTTAAAGAACTCCAAGCTTGCGCTCTATGCTCTTCATTTGGAATGCTTTGGCCTCTTGTGGTTGTTTTTATGGCTGCTTTTTGTGGCGTGAAAAATGTAAAACAAAAAAGACTCAATGACATGTTGACTTTAGGCCAGGTCCTGCTCCCAGTCGCACACTGTGCATGGCCAAAGGTTGTGCGCTGCAGGGATAGGGTGCTCACAGGGGGTTGGGTGCAGGGCCAACTGCACGCTACACATGTTACACATGGCCAAAGAATGTGTGCTGTGGGGATAGGGCACTCACATCTATTGTAATTTCACATAGTCAGCCTGCGAGGGTTAGGCCCAACCCTACACCACATACGGCCAAAGGGAAATGCGCAGTGGGCGGTTGAGTCCCAGCGAGGAGTTGGATGCAGGGCATGGCCATAGGCCAGGCCTTGCGCCCAACCATATGGCCAGGCCCTGCGCCCAGCCACACAGTATGCTTGACCAAAGGTCATGCGTAGTGGGGTTGGGCACCAGCAGGGTTTTGGGCATGGCCAGGCCCTGTGTCCAACCTCATTGCGTGCATGACGATCATCATCTTACTTTATTTTTTAAAAACCATAGAACTTCACAAAAAACTTAAAGGTTTAAGTGACATGATAGTTAGGAATAGTAATACTATGTCTACATTAAAAAAACATAAAAATCCAATGAAAAATACTAAGGTTAATGAGACATTATAGTTAGGTGAAAATGTCAGTTAAAACATCATTTTAAATGAACAACAGCAAAGAAATTCACCAGTTATAGTTATCTGAAATAACTATAACTCCTCTAAAGTAACTAAAACCCTGGCCTTGCCATGTACTGCTAATTACCTCCCGTATTACATCACTTATGACATGTTCTATGTCATCACTGATAATATCACTGCAACTTCTGAATGAATCATTGATGACAACATTGTGCCTGGAGGTCTTGTTTTAACTGACGTTTTCACCTAACTATAACATTCCTGTAACCTATATATTTACTAAAAAAACAAAGGTTAAAGGGACATTATAGTTAGGTGAAAATGTCAGTTAAAATGAAGCATTTTAAACTTAAATAAAACACTGAAATTCACCAGTTGTAGTTTACTGAGCTAACATGAACTTGTGCCCCCACCCTGCCCAGTGTTGTCATCAATGATGTCATTTGTAATGTTATCAATGAAGTCTTCAATGATGTCACTGAATGGGTCATGAATGATACAATCTTTGAGTTCATAAGCAGACCATAGCTTCTGTTCACATGGCATGGTACATATCCATGCCTTATGTTCAGTAGTCACAGTACATGACTGTGTATCATGTATCATACCTTGTAAGTGCTGTGGTCAGGAGTATTGCAGACAATGATACTATGATCTGTGATCTGTAATGTCATGTGTGAAGTCACAAGAAGCATACTGGGGACAAAGTTGCATAACTAACTATAACTGGCAGTTGTCAACAATTTTAGCATTTATAGTCTAACCATAACCATAGCACTAGTGTAAGAAATCGGAGTGTTAGTTGAGGGTGGCGGGGTAGAACCCCTCAAATAATAATCACAATTCTTGTCAAGGTGAACCACTAAATAAACCTGTGTTTAACCCTCTGGGAGCTTGGCACAAAAAAGTCAGGCTTCACTTAGAGGCAATGTGTTAAGCATTTATGCAGTATTCAAACAGTAATTAAGTGAAAACATAATACAAGAAAAAAAACAGTTTAGAAAAATTGAGAGTATTTCATTAAACAAAATGACAAAAATCCAATACATAAAACTGGCGATATGGATTTTTGAAGTTTGAATCAAAAACAGCGCAAAAAGCACAAAGTGCCAACCATGGTTATCTGGTCGCGCTAGAGTGGGTCAAAGTCAAAAGTTAAGGCTGGCCACATTGGAGCATGGATTGGATACAAGAACCAGGTAAGTCCCAGTGGAAAATGTACCTTCTGACTTAACTTTTATGGAGAAAAAGTGGTTGTTGACAAGTTGTCAGCAGGACAAACTGCAAGCCGGATCTGACGCAGGGCTCAATGATGGTGGGTTGCTGAAGAGCAGTGTCTCGGTATGGTCATTGATGAAAGTGGGAAAGCTCCGAGTGGCAAAGTTTAGAGTCTGTGGGGGGGCGGAGCCTGTCTGATCTCAAGATGGCCGTCTGATAGGTGACCTCCATCGGCCGAATTAAAATATCCTTTGTTATCCTTTGCCATTGCATCATAATCTGCATCCATGAGAGGTGTCCCCTGCTCAGCCTGCCGTGAAGTGATGATTCGGCCGGTGAGGAAGGGGGGAGATGGGCTGCTGCGGCCTTGGTGTTTGGTGAGGCCATGTCGTGTGCGTGACCTCTACTGGCGGCGGACCTACGCATCTGTGAAGCGGCGCCGAGGAGTGGCTGGGGACTCTGCGAGGGCTGAGTGGCAGCCTACGGCAAGATGCCGGTTGTGCCCGGATTGCTGTGTGGACCCGGCAGTGAGGTGTGAGGTGCCACGGGTAGCCCTCCCGGAGCTGGGAGGAGAAGGGCCTACATTGTGCAGCATGCCTTTGCAGATGCTCGGAGTGTCCAACGTGCAGCTGTGTTAAGGTGCTGCGGAGCACACCTTAGAGTGTGCTGACGCCCGACAGGATCTCTGGAGCTGCAGCACGAAGGGGCTGCTGCGGGTTGCGGTGGAATGCCTGTGCCTAGAGAGGCCTAGCGTGCGTGTTAACGCAGAGGATTGACGGTGCTGCAGAGGCACATAGCTTCTGTACATCCTGCAGGCTTTAGCCCCTACTGTCCTGCTTTCGTGGTGCCTGCTGGAGGGGATACTTTTACGTGGACAAGGGAGAGTAAATGGTCCATGCCTGGCAGTCTGCAAGAACAACCTGATGTAGTGTTGCTATCTTTGGGGCTGCTTCTACCGCATAGGAGTCCCTACTTCCCCTGCACGATACCTGCCTGTAGGCTGACACACAGAGATTGCTGGCGGTTATTGAACAGTTCCTGGAGTGGTCTTGTGGAGTGTGCAATTCTGCGCATTGTGAGATATCTGGACTTGGAGATATTGGTAACTCCTACTATGCCTCTCAGAATGGGTAAGGCAGATAAAACTCAGCCCAAACTGCAATTCGAACAGAGCAAATCACCCAGGACACATGAGGAGGGCTCGGCAACAACTACGCCTGCGCCCGACGCTTCTAGTTCAGAACCAGGTACTGACCTACACCAAATTCTGACTACAATGCAACTTATTCTTACTAAAATTGACGGTAAGACTGACTCGCTGTCATATAGAATGGACAGGATGTCGGAGCGCATTGATAAGCAAGCCAAGCACATGAATATGCTGGAGAGGCGCGTGTCGGACGCAGAAGACGGGCAAACCACGGCAATTGGCAATCAGAAGCAGATGGAAAACACCTTGCTGGCCCTGCAAGTGAAAGCAGAGGATTTAGAGTCTCGCTCACGGCGGAATAATATTTGCATAGTGGGACTTACTGAGTCAACAGCCACTGGTCCTATGGAGCTTTCATCGAGCAGCTACTTATCAAATTACTGAGCCATGATACCTTTTCATATATATTTATAGTGGAATGTTCACATCGGTCACTGGCGCCGAAGCCAGTGTCGGGTGCCAGACCTCAACCCATCTTTGCATGTTTACTTAATTACAGAGACTGAGATGCGGCATTACGCCACTCCATAGAACTGCAGGCACTCAGCTACGAGGGGGAGGACTGCTCTATCTTTCCAGATTTTGCTCCTCAGGTGCAGGAAGAGAGGAGGCAGTTTCTGCCGGTGAAACGTAAATTGAGGGAACATAATATTGAATACGCAATGCTGTACCCAGCACGCCTGAAAATAAACGTGGAAGGGAAATCTAAAATCTTCAATGACCCTAACACTGCGCAGCAATTCCTTTAGAGGAATGCACCTACAAAAACTACATGTGAGCCGCCAGGGCAGGCGGATGATGACAGGATCTCGACCCGTTTTTGTTACAGGGCCGTTTTTGCAGCATAGCTGCAATATCGGCCCCTGTAACAAAATCGGCCGAAACCGGCCCTGGCAAAGTGCTCGGCCGCACCCCCAACCCCCTGGGGGGCCAGCCGAGCACTTTGCCAGGGCCGGTTTTGGTTCCCAGTCCGGCCCTGATCTACATTGTTTTCTATGGGACATGTTGTTTGGGGTTACAGGTAGACAATGGTAGGGATGCTTGAGAACATGTATTAAGTTTGGGGACACGGCGTGGGTGGTGGCTGGGAACTTGCAGCATTTTGTCATCTATATTATGTCAGCACGAGAGCGTACAGATTATTTGGACAGTACTTACCTGTTTGCACATTGTAATATGGCAGGGAGAACTGATGTTTGCACATTGTAATATGACAGGGAGAAAGTTGGTGCTATGGCGGCAGTTAATGACACAGCTAGAATATTGACAAAGTTGAATTTCTTGACCTGGAACGTTAGAGGTTTGAATGATAATCGCAAGATCCGTAAAGTGGTGCTGTATTTGCAGCGTCATCAGATAGATGTGGCCATATTGCAGGAAACACATTTGGCTCCGATTACTGGAGTGCTTACGCTGAGATGCATGAGAGGTGTGTGTTGCTAGGGGTTTACAGCACATGCGTGGGGGGTATTAATATGGACTAGACGAGGCTCGGGAATTAAACTACAGGAACTTCATGTGGATAAGGGGGGATGATATATGGTTACGCGCTGCCGTAGACCGAATTTAGATGTGGTGTTGGTGGGGCTCTATGGACCAAACAACGACGATCCACAGTTCTGTTACTCATTGCATGCTAAGCTGGCATACAGATTCATACAGATCCAGAGGTGGTAATAGGGGCTAAATATGGGACTGTCATGGTGCATTTGTCGGAGTCCCTTGAGCGCTGGATACGTCTGCTGCTTTCACTTGCCTGGCACATATTTATATTGAAGGTGCTTGTGCTCCCATGCCTATTCTTTCTCTTTGTTAATATTCCTATACTGTTGCTGAAGGCTGTGTTCAGAACTTTGCATTCATTAATGTTGAGGTTGGCATGGGCCGGTAAACAGCCTCACGTGTGGTGGGCCACGCTTACTCTCCCCTGCTCGGCGGGCAGCCTAATCACGCCAGATTTTGAGGCATATTACAGAGCAGCGCAGATTATGTTTGCCTATTTTTGGATACACGGCCCCCCCCGGATTTGCTAAACCTATACCTGGAGAGGGATGGGGCATCGCCGATGACCCAGCCTTCTTATCTCCTTGATAAATCACAGTGCGGTTCAATATCATCAATCCTGTCGGTATTATGAGATGTCTGTTGAGGAAATCAGCAGAGATACAGCGCGCCCCATTACTTTACTCACTGCAGTTGCCCTTAGAATGGTGCAGTTGGTTTACACTGGGATGGGAGGGGGCTGCATTGGGGGCTCTACGGGCCCATGGTATACGCTGTATTGGAGATGTCTTTGCTGATAAAATGCTCCGCGATTGGGAGCAGATTAAATTGCAAGCTGATAATCCAACTTTGTTAACGCAGTTTCACTTTTTCAGGGAGAGGCATGCCTGGCAGGCCCTGTTGGATGGCGAGCTGGCGGAGCCCCCTGAGCTGGCTTCTCTTACTTATTTGATACACTCACAATATCCACGTCAGGCAATTTTAATTTTATATACCTACGAACAGGAGTGCCGATACCCTAATGCATCTAAAGCCTGCCAGGAGTGGAGAGACGACTTACGCATAGAAATTACTGAGAAGCAGTGGAATTACTTCTGCTCTGTGATTCATGTTGTATCTCTAAATGGGTGTCACCGCTTGGTGCATTTCAAATACATTAATTGGGTGTATTATACGCCGGCCCATCTCTTTAAATACAGGTTAAGAGCTGATCGAGGTGCCCTCGATGCGGAGCGGAGAGTACTGGGTTTGCACACCTGGCGTGGTACTGCCCTGGTGTGCACGTCTTTTGGCTTGCAGTGTTCGATACTTTAAGTGATATTGCGGGTGCAACGGGGTATGAATGTGACGTTCTGAAGCCCTGTCAGCAGCTAGCAGTGCTGGGCTTTCTTCCAGCTAGAAGAAGGATTGCGATGCGATGGATGTAAGGCCCCCTACCAACTATACTAGAATGGCAAGCAGATATGACATACTGTAATACGCTCTCTGATAATTATCTTGCACTGATGCCTGCCTTTAGTCACCCGAGAAGTATATGGGGACCATATCAAGCATATTTGATATGTATGAGTGCGGCTGCTGAGGGAGGCGTTACTCCGGATGTTGAACCATAAAGTTCTGGTTGGTCTGAGGGGTCTTGGGCACTGACGGTGAATGCCAGTTTCTTGCATTGGCCACTGTCACATTTGCATAAGGAAGGGCAGGAATGCGTGGACTCCTTGTACGTTATTATTGTAATACCACTGTTTACAGGGAATGTTTCAGGGCAAGATGTTATTTGTACCCGGATGCTTAACTGATCACTCCTTTTCTGCCTTTCAGTATTTACTCTTTAAGCAGGTGCAGGATAACTTGCTGTATGCTGTCGCTGTATAATGACTGTGTAATTAATCTGTGCTATGAGTGTACCTTTAACCCCTTCGATGCGCGTGATGAGCTCAGCTCGTCATGCTGCGCGGTAGCGCTGTGCGCATGACGAGCTGAGCTCGTCACGACCGCACCCGCGATTGGAATGTCCAGCACACGAGCGGAATTCCGATCGCGGTCAAGGGGTTAAAGCTGCTGCATTGTTCATTGATATGCAAAATGAAAATAAAGTTTAAAAAAAAAGTTTGGAGTCTGTGCCCTCGATGGCCCTGATGTTGATTGGGTTTGGCTTGGTGTTGGTTTCGGTGAAGCCCTCTAGGTTTGGACTTAGAAACTTTTCTGGAAGTCGGGTCTTCTTCAAGTTGAGGCCGACCAGCGATTCAATTATGATCGCTGTGGTTTAGATGGTAACCCCCGTCTCCATTTGCTCTTCAGACAGAAAGTTGACAAAAGGTTTCTAAGTCCCACTTCTTGCAGTTTGGGGACAGAAGGTGTACACTCTAACACCAGCCAATAGGGACCACTTAAGAGTTAGAACTCACTCCAACTGAGGCCAGCAACAAGATCCATAGTAGGTTCAGTTGGAACTAGTCAAGTGGTCATTTGCAGGGAGAAAAGCATCTGGAAGCTTGTTGTGTCCCTGTAGCTCAAACAGAAGGTGAGCCACCTCACCCTTGGAGTCACTTCTGTGGTCCTACATTCAAGGAAAGCAGGTGCATTCTTCCTTTAGGTTTCAGGTAACACGGTAATCCTTCTTCTGATGTTCAACGACCCAGGTTCTAAGGAGGGTACTGAGGATGCCACATTTATGCATAAAGCCAGCCTGTGGGTGGGAGAAACTCCTAGCCATTCCCTGATCAATGGGGCAAACGTTTCCAGTGGTGAGCTTACCCACTTTTGCAGCACTGCCTGTGTGTTTCCTGTAAACTATCACAGTACTCCTCTTTCCCTAAATCCAACATGGTAGAATCTTTCTTCCCGTGGGCAGAGCCGCCTGTGCCCACCTGGAGGTAGGGTTATCATGATGGGCAAACCTGTTCTTGGGCAGCTCCCCTCCCACTGGGTTTGGGGCCAAGTTGCCTAGAAAGACAAAAGGGAGGTAAGACTATGTGTGAGATATATCTGCCAGTGAGAGGACAGGCATCCTTTGAAGCTAAGTGGGGTCTGGCCACAACCCCCAGGGCATCTTGCTCAAGAAAGGAAAACACCTTCCCACAAACACGCCCTTTGTCCACTGTCTGGGAGCAATCCATATCTCACCACAGGGGAGCCCCCAGGAGTCATGTGACTCTGGACACTACCAGAAAGACTCTTTTGGCTTAGGCAGGAAAATGACACCTTTCTAAAAATGTAATTTTCAAAATAGTAATATAAATCTGACTTGGCCATTAAGTTGGATTTTAAATTACTCCCAAACCGAATTCAGCGGTTATTAAAGGTAATAGTGCAAACCAGTGTTAACCTATGAGAGAGCCAGCCTTGCCACAGTTCAAAACCAGTTTGGAGGTTGTTTTTCACTGCCAGGACAGGTTGAAACATTGAATATATACCCTACGTTTTAAGTAACATAACATGAACCCTGACCTATGAGCTTTTAAGGCCTACCTTACTTGTGACTAATAAGTATTAAAAAATACAGGCCAGATTTATAAAGGTCTTGTGTCACCCTTGCACCACTCCTGGGGACGCAAGGGTGACACAAAACCTAAGTGAGAATTATCAAGTCACGCAAGGCCACCTCGCATGGCCCTGTATGGCTTGATAAATCTGGAGTAACGCAAGGCAGCGCAAATCGCTGCCTTGCGTTATTCTGCCCCAGGGAGGCATTCCATGTGTGGACCATGGGTATTCCCACGCATCCAGCCATGGATTTTGGCGCATTCCCAGATTTACCATTAGTGGTAGAGCAGGGAATGCGTCATAATGCTACGCCTCCCTAGGTGAGGCTTAACGAGGAGAAATATCTTTATTTGCCTCTCTATCTATGTGTGCTGCATTTTGCGGCACACATAGAAGAGGATAATGCCTTTTGCGCAGGAAGGTGTCCCTTCCTTTGAAAGAGCCAGATTTATCCCAGGCCAAGGATTGGACTAGATTGTATGGCATATTGGCAGTGCCCGAAGGGTTGGTCTGACAGATCAGTGTATGGACTATTTTTTGGGATGTTTTTGGGCCTCTTTTATGGTCTGGTGGGGCATTTTATAATGTTGATATCTCGGATATTACCACAAGCATTGCCTGTAGCACACACACATGTATGCAGTCGCCCATACCTTGCAAAACACTTATACTACTTTTCTTTACAAGTTTAAAACAACCCTGATTTGCCAATGTGGCTCACTTCTTTATCTATCTGATTCACTAATGGTAGACACTTATAATTTGTTGCCCTGGCTTATTTTCTGTCCTAGTCTGACCTTGTGGTGCCCAGCCCCTGGGACAGTACTTGCCAGTCTAAGCGGGGTATTGTGGACAGAATATTTTATTTTATACCAGTTCCTCGCCACCATAGCATGACTGCTAGGGGTGTGGGTAAGGTGACCTTTGACCAAAGGGATTTGTAGGTCTCAGGCAACAGTGACAAATGGAAGACCAAAACAAATTTTCCCAGCTGGGGCCTTTTTATTTGTCCCAATGACTCCTAAACTGGTTTGCCCTCCTTGCAAGCCATATTTTTGCTCAAACTACCGTGAGGAGTGGCAAGTATTTCTTTTTAAATTAGGGCCATTTTAAATTATCCAAAGGGAAAAAAACACCTCAGTCAGTCAGAGTTCATTTTTCAGTCAAATATTGGAGCATATTTACAAACCCCTTTCGCCACCTGAGCATCACTTTTTTTGACGCTCCGGTGGCGTAGCGCCATTTCACATATTTACAAGGTGGCGCTAAGCCACTTAACGTGGCTTAATGCTACCTTGTAAATATGCCCCTTTCTGCAGCATTCTGCTGCGGCAAAGGGGCGGGCAATGGGTGTTGCTGTGGGTTTCCACCGCAACACCCATTGCTTTTTGATGCTGCCCCAGATTTAAAATGCTGGGACAGGACAAACAATTAAGGGCAGGTAATGCCTGGTCTTAAATTAGCGATATGAGGAGAAAATTTTAATTTCTCCTCAGTTTTTGCTCTTTCTATGTATGCTGTATTCTGCAGCACACATAGAAAGAGCAAATCGTTATGAATTATTGTTTATGTGCAGGAAGGTGTCCCTTCCTGCAAATAATCGCCCGTGCAGCGAGGCACCCTTCCAAGAGTGTCTGTGCTGATGCTAGGCAGCTTTTTTAGTGCCAGCGCTAGGGGAAACGCAGGGGTGCTCCATATATATGTAAATACGGCTCACCCCTGCTTTTTAAAAATGTCGGAGTGCGGCGTTACCAGATTTGGAGTAACACGGTGCTCTGACAATTCTTTGTAAATAGGTCCCATTGTTTCTTGAGATGCTTTGTAAATTGGTTTTCTGACTGAACAGTAGCCTAGTGCTATAATTTTTCTCTTACCATGTCAACAACTACTTTTCAAATTTACTCGAAACACCAAAATAATTACAATTTGAAGCAAACCACTTCAACAAAACTAAAATTGTGAGTTGAGATGCCAAACACAAGCTTTGGGACGCCCCTTGCAAGTGTACCCCCTCTAGCTAAATTACACAAAACTTAGCAAAAAAGTTTTAAGTTGGCTACATCTGTTTGTTGCCAAATGTCATGCAAATTTATCACATAGGGCCAAATTAATAAAAGATTTCCCCAATCTAAGCAATCCACTTCTAGCTTTAAAACCACTGGCTCTGCAAAATATAATCTGCATAGAACGTCTTTTGGAAAGGCTGAGAGAAGGAAGGTAGATTCAACAAAAATGTTCTTTGTAAAGCGAGTGTAAGTAAGATCAGCGACTATAAAGGGCGTTGTTGGTGGAGCGCCTCAAGTATTCAACAGAGTCCTTCGCTCCAGACTAGTTTCTTGTAAAACTGTTAACCAGTATTGCTTGAGTGGACTTAAAAGGTACGAATTTGTCACAATCTTTGCAGTTCAATGAACTTTTATGCTGTGCATACATTCTTATAGCCAATTCTGTCATTGCGTGTATGTCAAGTGACACGTTACGGACCCTAAATCGTTGCACTGTGAAACACGCAGAGAAAAAGGATAAATGGAGATGCCCAGGTTGTGTTCCGCTTCGCAGTGAACTGTAAAATGTCACCGTTGTCGTACAGGAGATCACTGGCTCCAAACAGAGCCGCTTGCCGGCTGAGTCGTGGACAGCGCGCTCCTCTCGGGCCATTAATGTCCTGATCTATCCAGGCATAATGCCCTCACTGTTGTGTCACAATGGTTCATTTTCTGCTCCTTTAAACTCATTCAGTCCTTTTTTGTTAATTCATTAAAGGGTGGAATGATCCTGAATCGAGCTTTGCCACAGATCTGCCTTGCTGTAGGTCACCAAGTGAAACTGAAGACCAGCGCCGGGACATCTGCCGAAGGATACCAGATAGTGCTGCAGAAAAGGTAACTTCTTGATTCAGTTCCACATTGTACAAAGGCATTTCTAATGTTCTCTCTGCACAGGAGCATGATAACTCTAATTATGGAAGGATCTCAGGGGATTCAGTGTCACGATATCTGACTCCAATGAGATGCTTCACTTCCATCCAAAAATGCACACTTACACTTAAAGTTCTACAAAGACCTCCCAAGGTAAACACAATATAACTTCATATTAACGTGCACAAACCACTCAAAATTAAAAAAATATAGATGCTCTCTTCCACTCTTTCACAGTCAGAAATCAACACAGAGACACGGTCGAATGATGGCTTTCACAGTTCCTTAGGGAAGGGCTTCTAGTGAAGTTGTTCATTGATGTCATGAAAATGCTTGTCAGTGCTTTACGGCTGTATGACAAAATACCAGGAATAAAAATATCAAAATGCAAAAATATCCCTATAACAACGTAGAGGACAAAAATATAGTCTCCCTATACTTTGTATGGAAAAGGCAAATGACAAGGACTTCTAAAATATAGAAGGCCAAAATATCGTCACAAAATACACAAGTATATCGAAATTTTAACATTATACAATATACTATCTTTAAAGATTTACTTACTTATAAATACATTTAAAAAACATACACTACATAAAAGGTGTACTTTAAATTAAATGTAAAAAAAGTAAACATAATATATAATTGCAATGATAAAATAAACATTATTTTCTCTCTGTATGGCTTCTTTCCTCTTTTTGTTCCTAAATGTTTGTTTCTTTCTTATGTTGTGATGGCACCATCTTCTATTTTTTGCTCTCTAGGTGGATATTGGCATCCCCTTCTTAGTACTTTGCATTCATCTAAAAAAAGTCTTCTGGGGCCCAAAGTTATTGAAGTGTTGCCACTTTTCCCCCTGTCCATGTCCGAGATAGCTTCAGGGCTCAAATCATTGTTTCTATCTTGGTTGGTATTTTTTACTTCCGCTTTTATACTGCTGCTCTGGACTACAAATGAAGAAAGACTCCATGCACTTATACAAGATTTCTTTTATTTCTTTGGCACTTGAAGTTAGACTGTGTTTAAAAATGATATAGGAAAATATGGTGCCTACCCGTGAACAAGGCTTGATACGTAGATCTGAAATGCGTTGGGGTCTCAATTCTGAAACAAACTTCACTCAAGTGATCACTGACAATCGTGTCCAGGTGCTTTTCTGGTGGGAGAGGCAAAGTGGAAAAGATATATGCGATCAAGGCCAGGACTGGCCAAAACGCATCATACAGCTCTTCTGCACAAAATAAAATTTGAGAAAGCAAAGTCGTGTCTGCGACCGATTTCTGGAGGAGTTAGGGGGATGCTTGTGTATATATATATATATATATATATATCTATATATCCAACCAAACATTTCGCGAACGCTCTGCCACAATCGGCGGCGGGCTCTGGCGAGGTAGCGAACCTCCACACAACTTCTCTTTTTCCAAAACGTTGTATTTTAGAAAATACCGAGCCCAACTCCATATGCGTGAAAACAGTATATGTTTTATTCAAAGGCAAACACGCCCGACGCGTTTCGGAACAGCCGTTCCTATCTCACGGGACCCGTGAGAAAGGAACGGCTGTTCCGAAACGCGCCAGGCGTGTTTGCCTTTGAATAAAACATATACTGTTTTCACGCATATGGAGTTGGGCTCGGTATTTTCTAAAATACAACATTTTGGAAAAAGAGAAGTTGTGTTCGGTATTTTATATATATATATATATATAACGAAAGGTTACAGGGACGTTATATTTAGGGTCAGATTTCACTCATACAAAACCAGTGAAATTCGACAGTTATAGTTACCTAAGCTAACTATAACTTACGCCCCTGCAATGCACTGCTTATGACCTCACAGATTACATCACTCATGACATGGCCAATGGCCTCACTGATGACATCTCAAGTGACATCACTGATGACATCACCCACAGAACCACTCACACACCTACTCACACCTGCATACAACTTATTGTATGCCCACTCACACACCCGTACAACAACTGACATACCCATTCACAGACTTATACTAGTACTCACACACACACCCACTCACTCCATATATATATATATATTCACTGAAAAAACCATAGGTTTTAGGGACAGTTATAGTGAGTTGGACATTTCACTCGTACAAAACCATAGAAATTCCCCCGTTATAGTTAGTTCAGCTAACTATAACTCGCGCCCCCGCAATGCACTACTGATAACGTCACATATTACATCACTCATGACATGGTCAGTGACATCACTGATGACATCACTGATGACATCTCAAATGACATCACTGATGACATCATCCAGTGACTGTGTTTCTGTAAAGTTTAAATATTTTTAATATATAGGGAAAGGTGTATTGAAGAATGAGTGGGTGTATAAGTGTGTGGATGAAGGATTTAGTAGGTGCGTGACTGACTCTATAAGTGAGTGATTAAACGTATCTTACTGAATGCAAGGGTTAGTGACTAAACTGGGTGAATGTCTGTAACCGTCTGTCTGTTGCTGTGTAAGTGGCTGCATGGGTTTGTGAATAGCTACATGAGTGTCTATATGAGTTATTGATTGGTTGTCTGAGTATCTATGGGTGCCTGAGTGTTTGTGTGGGTGGGGTGTGTGCGACTCTGTGTGTGAGTGGGTGATTCCCTGGGTGGATGGTTTCAAGAGTGCATCTGTGATAGGCTGTATGGGTGGGTAAGTGTGTGTAAGAGTGTGTTAGTGAGTGAATGTATGTCCCAGTGGTACATGTGTGAGTAACTACATATGTGAAAGGCAGTATATATGTGTGTTGGAGTATATAAATAGCTATAAGCGAGAGTGTGTGATTGTGAGAGTGACTGTATGGATGAGTGTGTGCTTGTATCAGTGATTGTATAAGAGCGTAAGAATGTGCTAGTATTTGTATGAGTAAGTGAGCTGGTGTGTGTATAACTGTATAGGTGAGTAAATGGCAGTGTGTTTAATTATTTGCATGACTGACTAGGTGTGTGAGTACCTCTATGGATGAGTGGCGGTGTTTGAGTGTCTATATAGGAGTATGAGTGCATATGATAGTCCTGTACTGAGTGACCGTAAGTATGAGTGACTGTACGGGTGAGTGAGTGGATGTGTGTGTAGACCTAAGAATCAGTGAGTGGGTATGTAGTTATTGGTGTTGGAGTGTCTATGGTTTTGCGAATGGCAGTCTGTAATTTAGAGTGGGTGTATCAAAGGTTATATTAGGGTGTGAGGAGGTGCATCAGATTATCACGTGGATGATGTCATCAGTGATGTCATCAGTGATGTCATTTGAGATGTCATCAGTGATGTCATCAGTGATGTCACTGACCATGTCATGAGTGATGTAATATGTGACGTCATCAGCAGGGCATTGCGGGGCGCGAGTTATAGTTAGCTGAACTAACTATAACGGGGGAATTTCTATGGTTTTGTACGAGTGAAATGTCCAACTAACTATAACTGTCCCTAAAACCTATGGTTTTTTCAGTGAATTTCAAAGGTTTTTTAAATGCTAATTTCTAACTATAACGTGTCTGAAACCTATGTTTTTTTCAGTGAATTTCAAAGGTTTTTTAAATGCTAATTTCTAACTATAACGTGCCTGAAACCTATGGTTTTTTCAGTGTATTTCAAAGGTTTTGTAAATGACAATTTTTAAATGTATTAATTGTTATATTTATTTTTTTATACTGATTTACTACATTTTTTTAAACTATTTATTTTTACATATTTTATTTTTTAAATTACATTGTAATTTCATTATACATTACATTACAACATATACTTTCTCAGAATGAATTACTTTAGTTTAAATACTTTGCAAATAGGCAATAGACTTTTAAGTACAGTAGTTACAGTTGTTGCAATGGGCAACACAATTTCAAACACAATGCAACATTGAGCTCAATGTGAATTTCTAGTTAAATGCAATTAGTTACTTTATGGATTACTTTTTCTAACCACAGGACTGGATCCTAGATTCAGTCCTGGGACATCTCCTGTAAACAGTTGAGTAAAAGCGTTTTGGTTACAGTAGTGATTTTTAAGGAATATTATTGTATTTTAAAAGTTGACACTTTGAAACTTTTTCACATAGAATCACCAATGTTATCCTATGGGAGGAAATTCACTTAGCAGGTAAGTAGTGTTATCGTTACTTTTTCTTACTCAGTGGTGGATCCTGTATCCAGCACTGGTGCATCTCCTGTAAACAGTTGAAAGAATGCGTTTAAGTCATACAGGCGATTTTTAAGGAATATTTGTAGTTTGTGAAAATCGACACTGAAACTTTTCTGCTGAAAACCAGACAATGGATTCCAATGGAAAGAAATACAAGTTACTGGTAAGTACGGTTAGAATTACTTTTCAGGGTCAGTGCTGGGCTAAAAGATGCAGCACTGGGTTCTCTCCTGATAACAGGTGAGTAAATCGGAATTCGTAGTTCAGCTGATTTTAGAGGAATATTATAACGTTCCAAAACTCCACACTTAGAAGAATTTCCAAGTGAAACCAGTCAATGTTAGCCTATGGAAGGAAATTCAAGTTACTGGTAAGTACGGATAAAATTACTTTTCAGGATCAGTACTGGGCTCAAAGATGCAGCACTGAGGTCTCTCCTGATAACAGGTGAGTAAATCGGAATTCGTAGTTCTGCTGATTTTAGAGGAATATTTGTATGTTTCAAAAATCGACACTTTGAAACTTTTCTGCTGAAAACCAGACAATGGATTCCTATGGAAGGAAATACAAGTTACTGGTAAGTACGGTTAGAATTACTTTTCAGGGTCAGTGCTGGGCTAAAAGATGCAGCACTGGGTTCTCTCCTGATAACAGGTGAGTAAATCGGAATTCGTAGTTCTGCTGATTTTAGAGGAATATTTGTATGTTTCAAAAATCGACACTTAGAAACTTTTTCAGCAAAAAGCAGGCAATGATATCCTATGGAAGAAAATTCAAGTTACTGGTAAGTACGGTTAAAATTACTTTTCAGGATCAGTACTGGGCTGAAAGATGCAGCACTGAGGTCTCTCCTGATAACAGGTGAGTAAATCGGAATTCGTATTTTGGCTGATTTTAGAGGAATATTATAAAGTTCCAAAACTCCACACTTAGAAGAATTTCCAAGTGAAACCAGTCAATGTTAGCCTATGGAAGGAAATTCAAGTTACTGGTAAGTACGGTTAAAATTACTTTTCAGGATTAGTACTGGGCTCAAAGATGCAGCACTGAGGTCTCTCCTGATAACAGGTGAGTAAATCGGAATTCGTAGTTCGGCTGATTTTAGAGGAATATTTGCACAATGGTGAAGGAGGGGGCGGGGCCTGAGGTGACATCTGTGCAAACGCGCCCCATGGCGCGTTTTAAGTTGGAGGATTAAGTCCCCTTGAATCATGAGGATCCCTGGGCTCCAACTAGCCCACCCTGTACCTCCAGTATGAGCCAGGGAGCTGCGTTGCAGAGAGGTGTTCAGAGGCCACGCCCCTTTTGCACCTCTCTGCAACGCAGCTCTGTGGCGCTTTCTGGACGTACCTGGTGGGCTAGTTGGCCTCCAGGGACCCTCAGGATTGAAGGGGATTTCATTCCCCATCTTAAAATGCGCCACGGGGCCTGTTTGCACACATGTCACCTGAAGCCCCGCCCTCCCTTCACCACTGTGCAAACGTGCCCCGTGGCATGTTTTAAGTTGGGGGATTAAGTCCCCTTGAATCCTGAGGGTCCCTGGAGTCGAACTAGCCCACCATGTACCTCCAAAAGCGCCACAGAGCTGCGTTGCAGAGAGGTGTATAAAGTGGCGTGGCCTCTGTACACCTCTCTGCAACACAGCCCCTGGCGCATACTGGAGGTTCCTGGTGGGCTAGTTGGCCCCCAGGGACCCCCAGTATTCAAGGGGAATTACTTCCCCTTCTTAAAACGCGCCAGGGGGCGCGTTTGCACACTGCTGCAGGGAGGGGGGCGGGGCCTCCGGCACGATGCCGTTTTTTTTTTTTTTTTCCATTTCCTTTTTTTTTATGGGAGGGGGGCTGCGTGGCCCCCCTTCCCTCAGCCACTTTTGGCCCCGGGGACCCCATCCCCCGGGGCCTGAGCATTTTTTTTTGTTTTATTTAAAAAAAAACGGGAAGGGGGCCGCGTGGACCCCCTTCCCTGGGCCTCTATTGGCCCCGGGGACCCCATCCCCGGGGCATGCCCTCTTTTTATTTATTTAAAAAAAAAATATTTGGAGGGGGCTGCGTGGCCCCCTCCTCAGGCCATTTAAGGCCCCGGGGACCCCATCCCCCGGGGCCTGGCCTCTCGTTGGAGACTGTGGGGGTCCCCAATCCCCCACAGTCCCAGCCGGCTCCCCGCCTCCTGCGCGAGCCGGCATTGCTTTTCCACATGGGGAGCAGCTAACATGCTGCTCCCCGTGTGGAAAGCAATTGGTTTGCATTTTGAAAGAGTGAGCAGGTTTCCTGCTCTCTCTTTCAAAATGCAAACCAAGTTTGCTATGACAGGACGGGAGCCGCGATGCTCCCGTCCTGTCATTGCAAACTACAGTGTCCCGGGGTAGGCCCCGGGACACTGCAGGAGCCGGCCCTGGGGGTGGTGGTCCCCAGGGCCATCACTGGCTCCAGGAGGGGGCCGCGCGGCCCCCTCCCAACTTGTTCAAAGCCCCGGGAGGTGGTGGTCCCGGGGCTCTGGGGGTCCGTAACTGACCCCCATATTTAAATCTTTAGTGCCCCGGGGAGGTGGCGGTCCCCGGGGCGTGTGGGGGGCTGGAGCCCCCCCACACAGGTTTTTTAATTAAAAAAAAAAACAGCCCCGGGGGCAGCGGGAGGGCGCACAGCCCTCCCGCCATCATTTTTAAAAAGCCCCGGGGTTGCGGTCCCCGGGCTTGGGGGCCTTAGAGGCCCCCATAAACAATAAACCCACCCTCGCATGCCCCCGGGACTTGGGCCACCCGGGGAAAATTTCCATCAAAGCGCGGGAGACCGCGCTTCGATTTTTTTTTCGTTAGGATCCGCGCAACCTGAGCGCATCCTGCCGATTTAAAAAATAAATAAATGCTTTTTTCTGCCCAGGGGGTCCTTGTGGGACCCCCTGAGCAGACCTAGGGGGTCGGGGTGTTTCTACCTTGCCCCCTTTGTGCGTTTTGCGCACTTGTTTCTTTTTTTTTCTCGGCGGGATTCGCGCACCCTAAGCGCATCCTGCCGATTTAAAAAAATAAAATAAAAAAAAATAAAAAAATGCTTTTTTATGCCCAGGGGTCCTTGTGGGACCCCTTGAGCAGACCTAGGGGTCAGGGTGTTTCTACCCTGCCCCCTTTTGCACTTTACGCACTTGTTTCTGTCCCTCGGTTCTACCGAGGACAAAATGGCTGCCAACACTTCCTGATTTGGAGTGTTGACAGCCAATTAGCAAGCAGCTCGTGATCGGGAGGGTGCGCGAATCCGACGCGGCCATAGATATATATGTGATTTTCCTTTTGATTTTCACAGGAACTACTGAACGGATTTACACCATTTAACAAAAAGGGTTCTTTCTGAACCAAGAACTATCTCTTTGCCAAATTTGGTGTAATTCCGTTCAGCAGTTCGGGCTGTAGCCGTGGCTAAAGTTTCCTATGGGAAAATGAATGGGGAAAACACGTTTTGGGACCCCCCTTTTTTCTCGGCCCCCGCTTGACGAATCACCCCGAAACTTTCAGGGTAGGAGCGGACCGGAGCAGGCCATAAAGTTTGAAAATTCCGTGAAGATTCGTCAACCGACGCAAGAGTTATTTCAAATAGAATGTCGCGGATTTCCTATGGAAAATAGGTCCTAACTATACTGGCGACCGCCAGTAGATAATATATATATATATATATATATACATATATATATATATATATATATATATATATATATATATATATATATATATATATATATATATATCCAGACAGAACAGCGGATGTCAGCATGCTTCCAGGGTGTCAGCGGTGCCTGTGTCGTGACGCATCTGCCAACACGTCTTACGATTCCAGAGAGCCTCCTACTAAATCCTTGAAGGAGCACAGCACTGAGGGCGCTTTTAAAATTACCGATTTATTACTTGGCTAAAGGATTACATCAACGCGTTTCGGTAGACACAGCTATCTTGATCACGATGAGGAAAACATCTCGGTATGTAATTTAAATACGTGCAAAGAATGTGCAAAAACCAGCATCTGTGAACAGTGAAAACAGACTAATATAAAGTGCCTTCGTGTAAGCAACCAACTCTATTGAAGTTGCCATCTTGAAGTGGGTAACTGTTTAGTCCATATTGCATTCATACAATGTTGTTTACAAAACGGATTCTATATTAGCAGCATTAGATTAATTGAAAGCTCTATCAGTTATACTATGCTAGCACTCTTGTTATCACAAGTTAACCTAAACGAAAGTTAATTTCAATCTTATAAAATATACACTTTAGTTGTTAACAGACGAAATCAAACTCAAGTGGGTAGCTCCTCTCTTCTCTATTTCATTAAACAGTATATACATAGTTAAATTTGTGCAAACTGCAAAATCTCTCAGTTTTCCATAATAATTGACCAATCCTGTTGAAAACCCAGATGGCACTAAAAAATAAAGTGCATACGTGCAAATAAAAAATCCCTTTTAAAACTGTCATACTAAAGTGGGTGTCTATTTCACTTGTAGTTTCTTCT
The DNA here is from genome assembly GCA_963921515.1 of Calotriton arnoldi. Classification (NCBI taxonomy): domain Eukaryota; kingdom Metazoa; phylum Chordata; class Amphibia; order Caudata; family Salamandridae; genus Calotriton; species Calotriton arnoldi. Next base: position 103,797 of record CAWUFW010003787.1, on the reverse strand, counting down.
TGGGATATCTCGAAGACCTAATTCATTAGTGCAAATTATTACATGATTATTAAGATCATAATTGTAATTAAAAAACATGATCTTGTGTATGCATATGCACAAAACATAAATACCTCTATTCCACTTGTATCCTTCATGAATTTAGAATTGATTTCATAGTGATCAAACCCAAGTGGGCAAATCCTCATAATCTCTGTGTTACTAAAGATGTACGGAATATCATCTCCCAGTCCCTTCACAAACTTCTCTCAACCTTTCCCCACTATATCATATGACAGCAAACTCACTACCCATGTATTTTTTCTCTTTCTACAGACGCCAAAAATTAAGTGAAATGTTCATAAAATTCTTAAGATTTCTTGTATCGATGCAATGTAGCGGCAGAATTGCCTTATCCCAGACAAGTGTATAGTTCCTAGTTGTTTACTGTCCATTTTTCTCTATCTCCTCCTCTGTGCTCCTTCAAGGATTTAGTAGGAGACTCTCTGGAATATATATATATATATCTCTCTCTATATATATATATATGTTTTATGTATATATGTATATATGAGAGCAGCTCCTGTATACACCACCCTACAACACCAGCGACACACTGAATTTGCTCACCTCAAATGTCTGCTTTTCTATCAATGTTTTTAAGCATAGGATTAGCACAATGCCATCCGTGATGAGATATAAAGGTACAAAGTATTTTGCCATTCCTACAACAAAGTCTTTAAGCATAGGATTAGCACAGTGCCATCCACGCCAAGCTGTAAAATGACTAAAGCCTTTTAACCATTCCAGGCACAGTATTACAGATTTGGATTGGCAAAATACAATCCAAGCCAACCTGGAATGAATAAAAGCAACTATATATATATATATATATATATATATTCACTGAAAAAACCATAGGTTTCAGGGGCGTTATAGTTAGTTGGACATTTCACTCGTACAAAACCATAGAAATTCCTCCGTTATAGTTAGTTCAGCTAACTATAACTCGCGCGCCCGCAATGCACTGCTGATGACATCACATATTACATCACTCATGACATGGTCAGTGACATCTCTCATGACATCACTGATGACATCTCAAATGACATCACTGATGACATCACTGATGACATCATCCTTGTGGTAGAGTGGCAGACCTCCTCTCACCCTAATATAACCTTTGATACACACACTCAAAAATACAAACTAACATTTTCAAAACAATGGACATACCAATACCAGTTACAACACACCTATTCAGTAATTCCAAGATCTACACACACATCCACTCATTCACCAACAGTCCCTATACAGTCACTCATACATGTACTCACTCATCATATGTACTCATACACCTATACATCCTGTTACACACCGCCACTCATCCATAGAGTTACTCACACAGATAGTCACACATGCAAACAAAGTATCAAACATCCATTTACTTGCATAAACAGTTATACACACACTACCACACTTACTTCTACAGAAACTTACACATACTTACTCTCTTAAACAATCACTTATAGAAACACCTACTTATTTGTACAGGAACTCTTCCAATCTCTCACTCTCACATATACTCACTTATATACACCAATACTCACATATACTAGTTTAAAACATATGTAGTTACTCATAAAGACACTATTGAGACAGTCATTCACTCACTAACACACCCATTCACATACTCATCCACCTATACAGTCCTGCACACATGCTGTCTTCAACACATACAAACAGTGAGTCACTCATTCATGCATCTATGCACTAAGTAATACCCCCACCGAACCATACAGACACTCAGACACTCATACTGATACTCAAAAAACCAACTAATAACCCATATAGACACTCATGTAGCTACTCACCAACCCATGCAGCCACTTATACACAAAGTGAGAGACTGATACAGATATTTTCATATTTAAACATTACTCACTAACACATGTATTCACTAAGATACACTTAGTCAGTTATACAATCAATTTTACAAAACCAAATCATCCATTTAGACACTTATATACCCATTTATTCTTCCATCGACCTTGAGATATACATATATAAAACATATTTAATTTTCAGAAAAACACACATTCACTGGATGATGTCATCAGTGATGTCATTTGAGATGTCATCAGTGATGTCATGAGTGATGTCACTGACCATGTCATGAGTGATGTAATATGTGACGTCATCAGCAGTGCATTGCGGGCGCGCGAGTTATAGTTAGCTGAACTAACTATAACGGGGAATTTCTATGGTTTTGTACGAGTGAAATGTCCAACTAACTATAACGCCCCTGAAACCTATGGTTTTTTCAGTGAATTTCTAAGGTTTTTTAAATGCTAATTTCTAACTATAACGTGCCTGAAACCTATGGTTTTTTCAGTGAATTTCTAAGGTTTTTAAATGCTAATTTCTAACTATAACGTGCCTGAAACCTATGGTTTTTTCAGTGAATATATATATATTTATTATACTATGTATACATGTGAAAATGTCTCGGTCCCCTGTTTGCCTCGGTGGCACGGAAAAAATGGGTGGAACTGACGTCAGCACGCCGACGAGGTTCTCTTATGGCTCCGATGACGTCATACGGTGTCGCGAGCGGAGCCGTGCTATTATGACGTCCTCGTTGACGTGGGAGAGCTAGGAAAGAATTTCCGTGGAATGCTGGTGCAGGGGATATTCACCTAAGTGTTCAGGCTAGTCCTTTGGGAGCAACTGTTTATGTTGCCACTCCAGAAACCGAAACCAGTGATCCGAGGGCAGAGGCCCTGCAGATGGCACACGAGGTGGGGTGCCCAGTTGTGTGCACTGGCGGGGCAGCGAAGTGACAAGCACCACAACCCACAAAAAAGGTAACGAGGGCAATGAATAACACAGGATCTTCTCTTTGTATCTGGCAGGAACAACGAAGTTAAAATGCCCTAGTACCAAAATGTAGAATTAGTGCTACAACGGTCTTCAAGAGGACCTGCGATGCCGCTTCTGCCTCCCGTACCCTGGAGGTGGCACATGGGTCACGCGGTACGGTCATACTGCGGTGGGACGCACACTCGTTGACCTCTCATGGCACTGCTCCACACTTCAGGGAGGACGCTTTCCATTAGCTATGTTTTCTGATGACATGTCGCACCTGCCCCGTCCAACAACAGAACTCCTTTAGATCCAAACATACTCTTCCACTCTCTCGCCGGAAGTGAAACCAGGCCACGCGGACACTTTCACAATACAACAGCCGGGAATGCACTTTTCGGTAAAAAAACACATTCCTTCCTCCTAATTAATCAAATAAACGTCTCACTGAAGAACAGGGGCCAGCTTCGATCGGTAAACAGCCGTTACAACGACTTTTTACTTTGCGATACCATTACAACGCATGCATTACCACGCATGCGTTGTACATCACGAAGTCATTACTACGCATTTTTTAGAACGCATGGTCATTTACCACGCATGCCTTTACAACGAATTTTGTTGTAAAGGTATGTATGGTAAATGACCATGCGTTCTAAAAACATGTAGACGATCCATGTCGTTGTAAGGAAACAGAGGCTGTTCCGTTTCCTCACAACGACGTGCACCGCCCCTCAGAGACGACGTGAAGCAGGAACCACGAGGAGAGAGGAACCACGAGGAGTGAGAGGTAAGGGGATTGGGCATGGGGTGGGGGTTTCTTTTCTAGGGTTTAGGGTAGTGCAGTGGTGTTTGGGTGGTGTAGGGGGTCATGCTGGGGGTATTGTTTTAGGGTTTAGGGTAGTGCAGTGGTGTTTAGGTAGTGTAGGGGGTCGTGCTGGGGGTAGTGTTTTAGGGTTTAGGGTAGTGCAGTAGTGTAGGGGGTCGTGCTGGGGGTAGGGTTTTAGGCTGTAGGGTAGTGCAGTGGTGTATGGGTAGTGTAGGGGGTCGTGCTGGGTTAGTGTTTTAGGGTTTAGGGTAGTGCAGTGGTGTTTGAGTAGTGTAGGGGGTCATGCTGGTGGTAGTGTTTTAGGGTTTAGGGTAGTGCAGTGGTGTTTGTGTAGTGTAGGGGGTCATGCTGGGGGTAGTGTTTTATGGTTTAGGGTAGTGCAGTGGTGTTTGGGTAGTGTAGGGGGTCGTGCTGGGGGTAGATTTATGGTTTAGGGTAGTGCAGTGGTGTTTGGGTAGTGTAGGGAGTCGTGCTGGGGGTAGTGTTTTAGGGTTTAGGGTAGTGCAGTGGTGTTTGTGTAGTGTAGGGGGTTGTGCTGGGGGTAGTGTTTTAGGGTTTATGTTAGTGCAGTGGTGTTTGGGTAGTGTAGGGGTAGTGCTGGGGTAGTGTTTTAGGGTTTAGGGTAGTGCAGTGGTGTTTGTGTAGTGTAGGGGGTAGTGCTGGGGGTAGTGTTTTAAGGTTCAGGGTAGTGCAGTGGTGTTTGGGTAGTGTAGGGGTTCATGCTGGGGGTAGTGTTTTAGGGTTTAGGGTATGGCAGTGGTGTTTGGGTAGTGTAGGGGGTCGTGCTGGGGGTCGATTTAGGGTTTAGGGTAGTGCAGTGGTGTTTGTGTTGTGAGGGGTCGTGCTGGGGGTAGTGTTTTAGGGTTTAGAGTAATGCAGTGGTGTTTGTATAGTGTAGGGGGTTTAGGGTAGTGCAGTGGTGTTTGTGTAGTGTAGGGGGTCATGCTGGGGGTTGTGTTTTAGGGTTTAGGGTAGGGCAGTGGTGTTTGTGTAGTGTAGGGGGTAGTGTTTTAGGGTTTAGGGTAGTGCAGTGGTGTTTGTGTAGTGTAGGGGGTCATGCTGTGGGTAGTGTTTTAGGGTAGTGCAGTTGTGTTTGTGTAGTGTACAGGGTCGTGTTTTAGGGTATAGGGTAGTGCAGTGGTGTTTGGGTAGTGTAGGGGGTCATGCTGGGGTTAGTGTTTTAGGGTTTAGGGTAGTGCAGTGGTGTTTGGGTAGTGTAGGGGGTCGTGCTGGGGGTAGTGTTTTAGGGTTTAGGATAGTGCAGTGGTGTTTGTGTAGTGTGGGAGGTCATGCTGGGGGTAGATTTAGGGTTTAGTGTAGTGCAGTGGTGTTTAGGTAGTGTAGGGAGTCGTGCTGGGGGTAGTGTTTTAGGGTTTAGGGTAGTCCAGTGGTGTTTGTGTAGTGTAGGGAGTCGTGCTGGGGGTAGTGTTTTAGGGTTTAGGGTAGTGCAGTGGTGTTTGGGTATTGTAGGGGGTCGTGCTGGGGTAGTGTTTTAGGGTTTAGGGTAGTGCAGTGGTGTTTGTGTAGTGTAGGGGGTCATGCTGGGGGTAGTGTTTTAGGGTTTAGGGTAGTGCAATGGTGTTTGTGTAGTGTAGGGGGTAGTGTTTTAGGGTTTAGGGTAGTGCAGTGGTGTTTGTGTACTGTAGGGGGTCGTGCTGGGTTCTAGTGTTTTAGGGTTTAGGGTAGTGCAGTGGTATTTGTGTAGTGTAGGGGTAGATTTAGGGTTTAGGGTAGTGCAGTGGTGTTTGGGTAGTGTAGGGGTAGTGCTGGGGGTAGTGTTTTTGAGTTTAGGGTAGTACAGTTGTGTTTGGGTAGTGAAGGGGTCGTGCTGGGGGTAGTGTTTTAGGGTTTAGGGTAGTGCAGTGGTGTTTGGGTAGTGTAGGGGTCAACCAACATGAATTTGTCCTTGTGTGATGTAACCAATGCTCATGTAAAGCACTCCAATACCTGACCAGTCTGCACTATATAAAACTGCAAAAAACAAAAAATAAAAAGTGTTTTGCACACTTCTGTCATTGGGCTATACGTGGGCTACCTCTGGGTGATATTTGTGCTACATTTGGGCTCTTTTTTCTCTGGTGGCCATCTTGGGAGACTTATTTGTTATGAAGTTTCCTAATTTCCTCATTTACTACAGTCTCCTCAGTAGGAAATGCTTTCAGTTTTTTACTTTGATTCCATCAAGAAGGCATTCAGATGTGTCACACATTTGCCATAAATTCAGAATGTTAGCACTCTAGTTGTTCATTAGATCACTGTAGTAAAGCTACTGCTCACCAAGGAGTTAACTGGAAGTCTACTGCTGGTATTGAAAGTGATTGTTTCAGTCTGCATGTCAGAATTTTCTAATGAAATAGAAGAGGATTTGAGATCTCACTTAAAACATGCCCTACATTTTCTTTCTACAGCACTAACCATAATTTCTATGGCAAAATGAACCCCCTCATTTTGTTCCTTTTTAAATTAAATGTTTTAAGTGTTACCAGTTTATTCCAATCAAGATGGCTTCAGGTGTGCCATACTTTTGTGATAAGTAAGGCTGTTAGCACTCTAGTTGTTCTTTAGAACACTCTGGGAAGCTGCAGTAGAACACAAAGGCATCAACTGACAGGCTGCTCCTGTTGAAATATAACAGGAAGATATTTGAGATCTCACTTAAAACATGTCCTAATTTTTCTTTCTACAGCACTAACCATAATTTCTATGGCAAAATGAACCCCCTCATTTTGTTCCTTTTTAAATTAAATGTTTTAAGTGTTACCAGTTTATTCCAATCAAGATGGCTTCAGGTGTGCCATACTTTTGTCATAAGTAAGACTGTTAGCGCTCTAGTTGTTCTTTAGAACACTCTGGGAAGCTGCAGTAGAACACAAAGGCATCAACTGACAGGCTGCTCCTGTTGAAATATAACAGGAAGATATTTGAGATCACACTTGAAACATGTCCTAATTTTTCTTTCTACAGCACTAACCATAATTTCTATGACAAAATGAACCCCATCATTTTGTTCCTTTTTAAATTAAATGTTTTAAGTGTTACCAGTTTATTCCAATCAAGATGGCTTCAGGTGTGCCATACTTTTGTCATAAGTAAGGCTGTTAGCACTCTAGTTGTTCTTTAGAACACTCTGGGAAGCTGCAGTAGAACACAAAGGAATCAACTGACAGTCTCTGCCATTGTTGGATGTACATGTTTTACTGAGAATGTCAGACTTCATTCTCACATGACTGAGAAAGATAATGTGAATTTACAGAAAATATGCTCCCATTTTAGCTTCTGGAGCACCTTCCAAAACTGTATGGGACAAGCATGTGAAAATAGTTTTCTCTCAAACATGATTCATGATATCCCAGCAGAAGGTTTTTCACAGGGTAAAATCACCTTAGAACACACCACAATTCCTGAAATTAGTATGGTACCATCAACAAATGAATTCTAATGTAACTAAAGTCTGTTATCACCCTTTATAGTTCTCCTTTTGGTAACCCTCAAAATCTTCGATTCACTACAATGCATTTCAATGTGGTACTATCATTTATATTGGTCCCAAGATGGCTGCCAGCAATTCCAGGATGAAGTGCTGACAGCCAATCAGATCTCACGATGACATGTGTGGTTAGGCTCCGCCCAGATATATATGTGTTTTTACTTTTGATTTTCTCAGCAACTACTGAATGAATTTACACCATTTAACAAAAGAGTTCTTTCTGAACCAAGAACTACCTCTTTGCCAAATTTGGTGTAATTCTGTTCAGCAGTTCGGACTGTAGCCTTGCATAAAGTTTCCTATGGGAAATTGATTTTTGACTCTTATTTTTTAATTTCTCCGCAACTACTGAACGGATTTACACCATTTAATAAAAGGGTTCTTTCTGAACCAAGAACTACCTCTTTGCCAAATTTTGTGTAATTCCGTTCAGCAGTTCGGGCTGTAGCCGTGGCTAAAGTTTCCTATGGGAAAATGAATGGGGAAAACACGTTTTGGGACCCCCCTTTTTCTCGGCCCCCGCTTGACGAATCACCCCAAAACTTTCAGGGTAGGAGCGGACCAGAGCGGGCCATAAAGTTTGAAAATTTCGCGAAGACTCCTCAACCGACGCAAGAGTTATTTCAAATAGAATGTTGCGGATTTCCTATGGAAAATAGGTCCTAACTATAACTATCTACTGGCGACCGCCAGTAGATAATATATATATATATATATATATATATATATATATATATATATATATATATATATATATATATACACACATACACACACACATACACACACACACACAATATATTATTAGTGGAATATAGATTTTGATAAATATTACAAATACCTTTTCACCATACATCTATAAAAAAGTAAATAGAAATGACTGATTATTACAGGGTTCGTCCATAGTTGATTAAAACCTATTATACAGGGGATCCGGATGCACCCTCTTTTCCCTTGCTCTCCCCTTGTTTTTGATTATTACAGTAACAACTAAGAATATATATAAAATATTTAACATATTTACTCATTAAAACACTTAAAGGTTATATATTTAAAAGCACTTGCCAACATACTATCAAAAAACCTAACACTGACAAACACACATTAAAATAATATTTAAAAAGAATTAACAATAAATATTAATTTAATAAATAATACTACAAAATATTTATAAAATTCAGTTAAATAAAATACAAATAAATAAAATCAATCAACAGTAATAATTTAATTATTCAATTGATAGTACAACAATTACCATTTTAGCTAGATGTCTATTAAATAATGCACAATTAAAATCATTTACATAATTAATCATCAGATTTCAAATTAAATTTAATAAATCATAAACATTTAAAAATAAATACTAACCAAATTCCCAGTGACAAGTCAATGATTTTTTAATATATATATATATTTATAACAAAATACTTAAAAATTACATATTCAACCTCATAAAAATACGATGTAAAGTGCCTAAAATACAATATTCATACCTTCTATATTGGCTGTCCCTAATATTTTTGAAGCATAATATTATTTGACATGATATTTGTGTGATAGTTTTGAAATTATATTTTGGAGAAACGCTGGCTGTACAATTGAGAACAATATGATATTAGCAAACATAAGACATAGCCCTTACAAATAATTTACCGCACTTTTGTAATAATTATGGAGACACTAAAGCAAAAAATAAGCTTTCCTTCCTCATATTTAACTAAATATTTATTGATGTCAACTGAAAACTATATCCTAGGCTTTGTTACAAGTGTACTCATCGTTTCTGTCATTCACACTGATCATTGGCCCCTCTGCCAACTTTTACAAAGCTCACCAGTCCCTTGTTTCCAGATGATCTGTTTTTAACCGTGGCAACCATATTAATGCTACCTTTGCATTAAGTCCCATGGTGTTTTGGTAAGCACTTAGGCCCTGGTTATGATGTCGGGCGGACGTCGTTGCTGAATGGCAACTGATCAACCTCAGGTCAGCGGTTTCGACCGTATCATTTGGATGCGACCACACACAGTACGGTCGGAAACATAAATTTTTCAATGGGAGCTTGTGCGGTGGGCGGAAAACACCCGCAGCATAAGCTCCCATAGAAAAATGGATGTTTCCAAACATCCCTCACGGTGCCTGCCACACGGTGCTGGGATGTTTAGGGGGGCATCATAGGTGCCCCCCAGGGCAAAGTGCGGAGCACCAGGTGGGAAGGGAGCCCTGCTAGGGGCACCCAAAATCAGTTTCCGACAGCCAATCCATGTTGGTAAGGCCGATATGGATTGGCTGTCGGAAACCGACATCATAATCCCGATGGCAGAGGCGCTGTCCCTAAGAGATTATTAGGCCTTTCCAACTGGCCGACGGGCTCCTTGAGCCCGTTGGAACCACGTCAGATTCCGCGGCCGGTTTAAACTCCGACCGCCATTATGATAATATGGCGGTCGGACTTTAAACCTACAATGTCGGTCGTAAATCCACCGACCAGTGGTCAGAGGCTTTCCCACCAACATTGTATTTAGACCCATATGTTTTACTAGAGCTTTTTGTTTGCTTTACAGGAAAGCCACTATCACACAGTCTGAAAGCAAACATAAAAGTGGAGGCATGGACGGGAAAAAGTATCTCTTGCAGAGTTACTGGTCTATAGCATACAACAACTTTCTCAGTTCCTAGAAGCCAATGATAAACTGGAGGATGTGCAGTTTGGCTTTCGTCCTGGACATGGGACAGAGACTGCCTTGGTGACCGTATTAGATGATCTTCGAATGCGGGCGGACAGGGGACAAGCCTCCATCTTGATTTTGTTGGACTTGTCCGCCGCATTTGATACGGTTAACCATGCGGTACTCTTGGATAGGCTTGCTAGAATAGGTGTGAGTGGATTGGCACTGAAGTGGTTTCAATCCTACCTCTCAGATAGAGAACAGGCGGTTGCTCTCCCCGTATCAATCCATGTATAGGAAAGTTTTACATGGGGTACCACAGGGATCTGCAATCAGCCCCATCCTGTTTAATATTTATATGAAGCCACTGGTGACTGTTATTAAGTCACATAACATTAGTTTAGTGAACTATGCTGATGATACCCAGTTGATTTTATCTCTGGAAGGTTGTCAGGCAACTTCACTTGAAAAATTTCATAATTGTATGCAAGATACGGCTCTTTGGCTTCAAAATAATTATTTGCAATTCAATGGGGAGAAAACTGAGATTCTGTGCTGTTCAGTGGGGAAGGTTCCTTATTCACTACCCACGGGGTTCTGGCCACTACCAGTGACAGCCCCTTTGACCCCGACAAATGTGGTTCGTAATTTAGGTATCAGTTTTGATGGTAAATTAAGCCTTGAGTCCCAAGTGAATCAGACAGTTGGGAAATGCTTTGCCCTGCTGAGGGTGCTACGTAGAATTCTCCCACTGTTGCCTAAGTATACCAGGCCACTGATAGTGAGAAGTATTATCCTTAGCCAACTGGATTATTGCAACGCCCTACTGCTGGAGTCTCCCAAATATTTGATGGAGAAACTCCAGAGAATTCAGTCAATGGCAGCCAAGCTGGCACTTATGAGACCTCGCCAGTCGTCTCTTTCTCAGGCCCTGGCTGAGCTCCCCTGGCTCCCAGTTGTACAGAGGGTGCAATTTAAATCCATGTGCATAGTTTTTAAAGCTCTACATGGCATTGTGCCCAAGCCCTTACAAAGTAGATTTGAATGGTATGTTCCTCTACGCAATCTTCGCTCCTCCTCAGCAAAACTGGTGAGAGTGCCTAGATTCAGAAAAGTCAGATCTGGTGGAAGAGCTTTCTGCGTTGCAGCAGCTTCGGCGTGGAACAAATTACCAACTGAACTTAGACAGATAGATGATCTATTGTCTTTCAGAAAGAAATTGAAGACCTGGCTCTTTCCCAGGGTATAATATAGTCTTTTTTCAACTGTCCCTATATTCTAAGATAACTGACCTATGTGCTCAAGCGCCAGGATACCCGTGGGGTCACAGTGCGCTCTATAAATTTTATATACAATACAATACAACACAAATATTTTTTTACAGACACATTTAATTGAATTTTTTAAGGTGCAGTACACATAGAAATGTAATGTAGCCAGGAAAATAAACCTTGAAGAGTGGAAAATAAAAATGAAGGCCCATACCAAATGATCTATGCCCCTCTCCGGTCGTTGCCAAAAACATTACTGTGAACAAGGCCCGCCCCCGACATACCATCCAGGGCCACTTGTATGGGCGGTTTTCAGTCTCAAACATGTCCACCCTGGTGGTTCCTGGTACGAGGAGCACCCCTCTATGTCTCTCCCAGTTCCCCCATTCCTTAGTGTATTTTTGGAGACAGTCTCTGGCCTCATACACCGGTCTTTCTATGTTCATACAGTGGTCTATTGCTCTTCCACTCCTCCACTACCGGAGACCTCTCCTCCCTCCATTTGCATACAGTATCCCTGTGTAGCCACTGTGAGCCAGATCAATGTGAGCCTGTGCCTGCTGTTATCTAGATTAGAGTTAATATGTAGTAGGACCAACTTAGGGTCTTGTCGTATCGTCCACCCCAGAACCGACCCCCAGGCAGGAAAGCACCCATGACCAATAGCGTTATGATCTAGGACAGCTTCAGGTTGTGTGCAGGAGGTCCCCATCCGGCTCCACACAGCAAAGACAGGCAGGGGAGACTATCACTCCCATTCTCCATAATCTCTGTCAGGTAAGGTAGGCTCTGTGGAGGAGCTTCAGTTGGATTAAGCGCAGTCTGAAGGAGATCGCTGATTGCCGCTGAGCTGCCCTTGCCTCAGCCGACTCCTCATCTGTGAGCAAGCCCAGGTATCACTCGCAAGTGGCATGTAGAGAAACAAAGGAGTCAGTAATGCTAATAATTATTTGGTGGTACATTTGTGTCACTTTGCAGTCGCCCAGTTCACCCATGAGTAACTTCGCCTCTAATGGGTTGAAGTCCGGTAATTCTTCTAAGGCTGAGATGTATGGGGACAGGGCATGTCTGCGCTGCAAGTACCATTAGAATTGACTGTGGTGAAGCCCAAATTCCTCCTGTAAAGTCTGTCAGGACTTCAGAATTGTGCCCTCCATTACATCTCCCGCATCAAGATACCTAAAGTGTTCCATTTACTAAACCCTTGTAGGTTTACCAGTGTCTCAATAGTGTACCTTCCCACAGGAGAGTCTGCCCCGTAAACTTATGCTGCCACCCTAGTTGTCTCAGGATGACCACCCTTGTCGCCGGAATGAGGGGGGGCACATGGCCTCCCTCGTACAGCAAGTGACAGATCGGCACCCCCCCCCCCTGCAAGCTCATTTCAAAGAGGCATATGCCAGATCCCCTAAGGCATCACATGACCATTTATTCACTATATTTAAGTGAGAGACCCTATAATACGACTTAATATCAGTGGCAGATATGCCACCATCGAATGTGGATTTGAAGCACTTGGCCAGGTTGATGCATGGGAATCACTCATTCTGCAGAAAAATGCGAAGCTGGACATTTATTGAACAGAGAAAGGGACCAGGAATGTCATAGGGATAATTCTATAATTGATGCAAAAAATGAAGGAGTGACACCATTTTGAAAATGGCTAATCTGCCCAGGAGCGACATGGGGAGCGCCATCCAGGCCTGCAAATCAGTCGCAAGCCTCTCTATTACAGCAGGATATTCCTCTCCCATGAACGTTTGAGCGTCGAGGTAATGTAGACCCCAAATATTGGAAGCCCCATGTTGCTAACTGTAGGTGAGTCGCCCACCCAAGGTTGTGTGGGTCAGTATTGGTTTGCAATATATAACAGAGTTAGACACAAAGATGTGGAGGTCGGGCGTCTTCCTGAAGGTTTGCAGGAGTTGGAGTGCCCACGGACCGGATTCTTTAGGACCTGTTAGTAATAAAAGGATATTGTCTGCATATAGGGCTATCCTATCGGAGGTCCCCTCCTCTCACTCAAAACCCCTGATCTGGGCGTCTATACAGAACCATACCATGAGGGGCTCTAAGGCTAGGGCGAAAAGAAATGGGGTGAGGAGGCATCCCTTTCTGGTTTCCCTATGGATCTGGAAGGGCCTCTCGTCCCACCTGGACTCAGGCAGAGAGGTCTGTGCACAGAAACCATATGTACTTTAGGAATTTGTGATTGAAGTTTAGGCATCTAAGCAAGATAAACAAGTAATACCATCCATCCAAATAATTATTTTTTTCAATGTCCACCAATAGTAACATCACCGGACAATGTAGCATGTCTGTCAGAGCTAGGGTGTTGTGTAATCATCGTATATTATGCCTTGTGGCCTTGTGTGGCATGAACCCTGCCTGGTCTGGATGAACCCGTGATGTCATCACACCCACCAAGTGCTTAGCCAAAGCATTCACAATAATTTTGACCCCGGCTTAGGAATCATGACAACCTCGGCATCGCAGAAATCCGGAGAAAGCTCTTTTGGTCTCCACCACTTTTGCTAGTATGTGCTCAAGAGATTCCCCCAATGAATACACGAATGACACAGGGGAAGGCTGTGCATGAAATCCCCCATCAGGTTGTGTGACATAGTATTGCGCAGTGCATGTAGGTTTGAAAAATATTGCTCAAAATGTGATGCAATCTCTCTATCCCTCGTAATAATCTCCCCTTCTGGGGTCACCAGGGATAATATCAGATTATGTTGTATATTATGGCAGACCCTATGGATGCTGGTGGACTTCTCTCCTCATTGGCACAGGCAGGACTGAGGGGCCACCCAGATCGTCCTTGCCTCGTTTGCTGAAGTTTTTTGAAGGAGTGCTTGGGTATGGTTTAGGTCAATCCACAGTTCTGATTTCTGATTTATACAGTAAAGTTTTTCCAGATCTTGGGCTCTTGACTTTAAGGGGCATATTTACAAGCCCCTATCGCCACCACTACGTCACTTTCAGTGATGTTGTGATGGCAATAGGGGCTTCACCTTATTTACAAGTCAGAGTTAAGCCACTTCACGTGGCTTAACACTGCCTTGTAAATAAGGCACCCTTTTACGCTGTGTTTATCATGAAAGGGCAGGGCAATGGGTGTTGCGGCGGGTGCTAGGCAGCTGAACTCAGCAACAGCGCTAGGGGAAACTCAGGGGTGCACCCCATTCTTGTGAATACGGCACATCCCTGCGTTTTCAGAATAGAGAAGCATGGCGTTAGCAATGTTTGCTTAAAGCCACGCTTCTCCATTCTGCTGTAAATATGCCCCTATGTCTGCGATCAACTGTAGCTGCCTGTGCTTTTCCCCTGTGGAATAACTTATGATATGACCTCTAATCGTTAGCCTGAAGGCTTCCCAAAGTAAGCCCGGGAGGATAGCAATTCCTGGTTGAGTGAGAAGCACTGCTGCATCGCCTCACCAATATGGGCTTTGCTCATCTTATCTTGGAGGGACCAGGGAGATGCCTCTATCTCATCCGTGACCTAGCCGCTCCCAGCTGCAATCTAATCTCCACTAGGAAACGACCCGATATCCCTCGGGTGTATATGGGTACCAGTGTAATTCACTGCACTTCCGTCCTAGGTATGAGGAAGTACTCTTGTCGTGAGAACATTTTATGTGTCCCTGAATGATATGTATATCATTAATCCCTTGCATGGCTAAGCCACCAAACATTCAAGTGACCCATCGCTGTCAGGAAGAATGCCATCGGGGTTCATCTCCCGTAACTCCCCTTCCTTCCTCGGGACCTATCCCAAGTCTCATATACCACCTCATTCCAGTCCCCCCCAGATCATTACCAGCCCTTCTGATAGCTTACCCAATAGTGTCAACAGCGCATCTATGAACATCAAGTTTAGTGGCGATGGGGTGTAAATGCTAACTAGGGCATGCACCCACTTACCGCCACATACCTGTCCAGTCTGCCCATCCATTCTTTCTGGGCCATAAAGGGGAAGTGGGCTTTGATCGAGATAGTCGTTCCCCTGGATTCACAGGTAAATCATGAGTGGTAGACTTGAGAGTAAACATATCTGGTTAGAAATGGGACCTTACTACTCATTAAATGTGTCTCATGGAGAAATAAAATGTCAGTCTGCAATCTTTTGGCAGAGTGCAAAACAGCTATCCTCTTTAGTTTGTCTAATAAGCTGTTCACATTGCAGGAGGCTAGACTGATTGAGTCCCCTTGAAAATCTGCACTAACCACAGCAATTAAAGTGAGGATTACAATTGACCAGATCTCAGAGTAATTTAAGCATGAGGGTTTCTGTCTGCGCCAACCATGAACCTATGTAACAAGAACAAGGATTTCCCACACCCACCCACCCAATACTTTGAGAACTTGAAGTATCTGTGGCAAGAGTAATTCCCTCACAGCACCAATGGGGTGCTGGGTGGGTCATCTCCCAACGATGCCCTTCTCCGACTGTCTGTAAAGGGCCACCTACCTCACACCACAAAGAAGAAAGTAAACCAAAAAGGAAAAATAACCAGGATGGAAGTCTGCCTCTGCTGGTGATTCACCTTAGTTTGATCATTTTGCAATGCCATCTCTGGCAGAGTAATTGTCCCGGCCTGCAATGGGCCTTTGGGCCATGCCTAAGACAGATGCAAGAAAGTTCAGGCCATTAGAGACAATCCATGATGTCATCAGCCAGTCAGGTCTGTTGACTCTCTTGTGTTTTCGTAGAGGCACACCCCCCCCTGGTCCACTCAGTTTCGGGGGCCCAGGGCTCCCTCCATCTCCAGTGATCTGTTGTAGGCCACTTGTTATGTCTGGAGGAGTGTGAGTGATTTCTGCATCAAGTGCGAGACCTGCCCAGGGATACCTGGGGCCCGCCTCCTGCACTGTCCGCTGTCCCTAACACGGGGGGAGGAGCTGAATGGTGACTATCTCCACTGCCCAGTGGAATACCTCTGGGGATTCAAAAAATATTGTGCGGTCTTTATAGATCACCTTGAATTTAGCCGGGTGTAGTATCAAGTTGTATATATTGAAGTCCCGTAGCTGTCTTTTGGCCTCCACGAAGGATTTCCACTGCTTCATTATTCTTGTGTGACTGATATAATAGAGTGTCTTGAGAGTGTGTGTAATGCAGGATGGCATCCCGATCACAGCTCTCTGCAGCAGGGTTCTATGTGCCCTTTCTATGATGAAACATGGAGACAGGGAGTCTGCAGTTACAATGAACCACAGCTATCGATCCAGAAATCCCTCCGGAGAGGCACCCTCATATCCCTTGGGAAAGCACATGATTATTTCAGCGTGTCCCGACCCTCTGCATCTGCATCTCCCACCCTCACTGCAAACTCCTTGGATACATTGTTAGTCGCAGAATAATCTTTTTCATATCTGCTACTGTGTCCTCCACTCCAAAAACCCAGACCTCCACCTTCGATATCCTCTCGACCGACTGGCAAAGATCCTGGTGCAGCAGCATCACATCCACCCCCACCTCTCCAACTTTGGCCTCCAGGGCATCGTAGGAGTGATCAATGGCCACCAAAATCCTTTAGGTTTGTGCCACCATGCCGCCAGCGCAAACTGTAAGCCCACCTCAGAGGATGTCCGCACTGGTGGGGACAGCAGTGATGCACCCCTAGGCTGGGCAAATTTGTCAAGTGCGCTCAGTTTGGCTGGGGGTGTTTGTCTTTGGCCATTCTGGCTGTTAACACATCATAGAAAGATCCAGTGCACCTCCACTGCTCTGACATGCCTGCCCCCAACCCAGTCATGGCATCAGTGAGGAGGCAAGAGTGGTCAAGAGCTCCCCAGGGGCTGCAAGGAAAGTCTGTGAGTCTAGCCAGTCAGGTCTCCAAAGGAAGGGGGGCAATGGGATCACAAGTGCAGTCAGCAGACTCCGTGCAGCCAGGGTGGGTGATCAATTGTCCAGTGAGCCGCCCCCAACTCCCAGCAGACCAGGTCAAGCATGCCTATCCAAGCCGACCTACCTGCCCTCAGCCTAGTTCAGGGACAGGTGAGGCAGCACAAGCAGTCTAGGCCTTTCTTGGTGCGCCATCAACAGTAGGCAAAATCTTTGAGCTAGGCCCGTGGGCCCCGGGAGGCAACTAGGAGACCGCAACATGTCAGCAGCACCTACCTGGCCACCCATGTCTCTGCTCGACCAGTGAGTAACCTGGGGCCCTAGGGCCCGTCAATCGGCCCCTAAACAAAAATTCTTCCTCAGTTACAGCACCAGGTCCAGCCTCGTGGTCAACCTCCCTTCACACCTCACTCACCAGCAGGGTCTCCCCTTGGGCCTCATCAAGAGTGGCTGCATCAGGCCACGCAGTTTCTCCCGGTAGGACACAGGCCCAGCCGCACCATGTCTCTACTGTCGTCCCCCACGAGTTCACAACAGAACGCTGACCCAGGGTCCCCGCATCCCCAGGCAGATGGGTGGTCTCTCTCACTCTCCTCCGTCACTGCCACAGCAGCTTCCGTCTCGCACCACTGCCCCCGGGCTTCTTTGGCTGGCCTCTCACACCACCACAGCACCCACAGCCTGTCCTGCTAGGCTCTGCAGAGTCCTCCACTCCAACGGTCTGCCACCAATTTCGCTGCCAGCCCTTAGCAGGGAACCAGATGATGGGGCCAAGAGGGAAGGATTAAGCAGTAGTTACAGGCAAATGGCGCAGAGCTCTCTCACTCCCATGGCCACCATTTTCAGCGGTCAAAAACGACGCCAATTTAAATGTATCTTGTAAGCTGTCAAAAAAGCCGACATTTTTAGTTCATGGTTGGAAACGTGCTACTTCTTCCACCTCATGGCTGCCAGCACAGAATCCACAGCAAATGCCTCATTTTGATATTGTGCAATCA
Source organism: Calotriton arnoldi (assembly GCA_963921515.1). Taxonomy (NCBI): domain Eukaryota; kingdom Metazoa; phylum Chordata; class Amphibia; order Caudata; family Salamandridae; genus Calotriton; species Calotriton arnoldi. The sequence goes on along the minus strand of CAWUFW010003787.1, from coordinate 85,846 downwards.
AAAGCCACCACCTGAGTGCTGATGGAGTAAATAACCCTCCCACCTTCCAGCCTGTTTTTAGTGAACTTTGGAAAATCCCTTAAATGCCACCAGCACCTTAGATGTTGGTAATTCTGCCACTGCCCCATCTTGAATGTGTTACCAGCCCTGGCAGGATGAGGCGGATGTCTTCTCCCACTGAAGTTGAAGTAGGGGCCTCAGTTTAAATTTTTAATACAACAATGCCATTCTTGTGGGGTCTTGGTCTTTAAAATTAAATTAGCAGGCACTTTATCATTTTTAATGCAAACAAAATGTACATGTACTTTTTGCAAATGATTCCATGCCACTCCTGTCACGCTAACACAGTTAATTATAGGGCATGCATATTAGTATATAATTTGTGAACACATTTATATCATGAAGTGGGGCTATTTTTACTGGATTGAACACTGAAAACCATAGTTTGGAATCACACGTTTTGAGAGTGATTGCAAAAAAAGTCACAAAATTACGCCTGTGAATGAATCCATATTGGAAGCATGTGCATCCACAAAGTAGATTTCGGCATTTCAATGAAGGCACTTCCCTGTAGTAAAGAGCGGTATTACCACAGGGAAGTTCATCCATGCATTCAGAAATACAGGAGTTATCTGCATGATGTTGCCCCTTTTTGTAATACCATATAGCACATGAAGTGCATAAATGGCAGCATTTTCCCTTTACATTCTCAGCCCAGTGGAATTTTAGGTACTGATTTACAGTTTGGCAGAGATGGTAATCCATTGCAACAGCAAAAGAGGACCCTCACTACCAAACTCACATGCCGTCTGCCCAATTTAAAGGTTGGCCGAACTTAAGTATTGTCAGTGATGGAGCCTACCCACCTCCATTGCCAACAAATTACTCCAAAGAACCGATTGAGTATGGCCCGTTGAAGTTTAGCTATCCTACCACCAACCATCCCAAAGTAGAGAGGGCAATCTGATGGCTGGTGACTTCCACATCATGGGAGAAAACTCCAATGGTGTGGGGGTCATTAGTTTTTCATTCACTTTCGGGGTTTCTTTTTGCTAAATTAAAAAACGATCTAAAAGTTTGACAGGTGATCATCCTTTTTGACAGACCCATCTGTCAAACTTTTACAGTATCGACATTGACAGGAACCACTGTGACAAAGGTTTGTGTGGATGTTGAGAGTTGTTTGCGGGGCTGACGGACAGTGCTGCATTTGACAGGTCCCTGGGTTGGTGGAGGAAATAAATGCCCTCCACCATCTTAATGGAGTACCCTCCATCTGCCAAACTCTTCATCAGCCCCTTTGTTTCTGGTATGCACCCAAAACCTACAAATAATTAGCTATTCTCCTCTGATTGGAGCTAGTTACTGATTTTCATTAAAACAGCTACGTGCATTTTTGCAGAGATCTCTATGTTATTTAAAACTATTTAATGTTGCAAAGTCAGATATTGAAAATAAGTGATTTTTTTTATTTGGGATTGGTTTAGGAATGCCTCGAGTATTAAGAAATCTAAAATGAATTCGGTAATGTCAATGAAAATGTCTAAAGTCTCCTTTTCCATTTTAGAAACAAAAGTAGCATTGAACAACAGTGGGGTTTTGACAGTAAAGGCTATATCTACTCTCAGGTATGAACATCATTAGATGAATTATATCTAGTTTTATTATTCAGTGAATGTAATTAATTTAACATTTCTTCACTATTATGTGAGAATGAGTTCGGTAACTGTGTTATTAAAATCAAATAATAATCTTAATGAATTTAACTACATTTGTGAAATAATCTGAGAATATATTGACAAAATCATGTGAAAAGAGTTGAACCTTTAAACTACTTAAAGACAGATACTACTTTCAGTATTTATATAATTTTAAGTAATGCACATAATATTTTTATTCAGTCAAAGAATGCATTACTTTCTATTACCACATGCAGAGATTTATATTGAGCTCCCCCCCATGCTTATCGTTTTTTTTACTAAGAAGTAAAAGCAAATTATGTTACATTTAAAATAAGATTCTGAGTCTGGAAAAATCCTGTGTCATTTATTTAAAAGCTGAAGTTTCAAATCACACATCCTCCATGTTAGTCATGATGCGTAGACTTAACACCCTAAAGAAGCAGCTGCTACTCCAAACTTTTTTTTTTTTAGCTAAGTGGGTTTCTAGTGTTTATCAAAATATGGGAGAGGCACTCTGCAAGTAGTAACTCTGCTCTCAAATTTGTATAAGAAAAAGTTGAATCATTAATAATTAAGTCCAAGTCAATTTGTCAAAACTTTAAATAAACAGGTCTTCAGGCATAGTCAAAGTAATATTCTTTATTCCCATCTCATAGTGGCAGACAAACACAGCCACCATGTTTCGTCTCATAGACAGTGGGGCTTCTTCAGGGCTAATAGAAAGTTCATAAAAAAACAAGCATTTGCAATGCAATTGGTCTCGCATTTGCAAGAGTTAGAGTTATTGGCGTTGTAAATGACAATGTGTTTTACCCATAAGCTTAGGTTTGGAGTGGATGTATGGGGTTTGGAGTGGAATTATGTGGGTTGAATTGGAATTGTTAGTTGTGGAATTGTGTGGGGTGGAAATGTGTGCTGTGTAGGGTATTTGTGTAGTGGAATTATGTTGAATGGTGAATAGATAGGGGTGAGAGCTGCACAGAATAGATAGAAAGGAAGATAGAGAGGGATAGGTAGCATGTGCACTAGGTGGTGAATGAACTCCAGACAGAGGAGCAGAAAGAGTGTGTGAGAAAGAAGGCGAGAGCAGGCCACAGGCGCATTAGTGTGGCGTGGAACTGTGTGCCGTTGAGTGAAATTATACTTACTTGAATTATGTGTCATGGTGTATTGTGCATTTATGTGGATTGCTGGTATGGGGCATTGCGTGCATTTATATGGGGTGTTTTTATGTTGTATTGAGTAGAGTGTAATTATGAGGTGCTGAGTGGTATTATATGGAGTGTACTTATGCTGCGGGGTTTAGAATTGTGTGGCATTGAATTGTGTGTTGTGTGGAATGTTGTGGGATGGTTTGGAGTGGTATTATGTGCCATGGTGCGGTGTAGTATTATAAGGTGTAGAATTATGTGGCATTTTGCGAATTTTAATTTATTTTGTGGAGTGTAATTATGTGTTGTGTAGATATGTGGAGATACATTCTGCAGGACTGTAGCATGTTCAATGTAATGTGGACTCGTGCCTTCAGTTTGACGCTCTTTTAGTTTCCTTTCTAAATCACCTCCCTAGTTATCTATTCACTACAGCTTTACAGATACTCAACAGCGGGCTATGGTGCATCAGGGGCGTAGCTTGGTCAGTGAGATTCGGGGCCCACACATCATGAATTTGCAGAGGATTAAAAGAGGAAGTGGAACAGTTCTCAACTTTCCTGTGTGTATTTTATTGACCTAAGAAACATGAAAGGCTGATTTGGCCCTATGGGGCTCCAGCATGTCAACTGCATATCACAGGTAGATTGGCTGTCTGCGCATTAACGCTCTGAGGTATCAACTAGTAAAATGCAAAAGGCTGGCACGCAATAAAACGGTAACTTCATATTACTGTTAACTCATGTAACTGATATTTGAAGACGGGTGTTACACGAAAGAAAGATAGTAATCAAAGTAATCAGACGGGACTGGAATTCACAGATATAGGTGCAGTTATATTATAGCATATCTAAGGTTTGTGGGCCAGGCACATGCCTGAGCGGATATAACTGAGAACCTAATGCCGAGGCAGATTGGTATAAATTCCCTCATTGTTTGAGCAAAAAGGGCGGGGGAGTGGAAAAGATGGGAAAATGAAGTGTGGCCTTCTTGAGGGGGTGAGGAGATGGGCTCTGCCAATGACTCCAGGTGATGAATTTCCACCAACGGCAGGAAGGAGAGCTAAGGACAAAACAGAGGTGGGCGGTCCTGCTGTGATCTATGGGGCACAGTCTACACAAGTGTGGAGGCCCTTTGTGAATCGGCCCCAGAATGTCTTGCAAGACTTTGTCACGAGTCAGCACAAGATAAATAAAGATGTCAAATAAGAATGTGGAGGGAATGCTGAGTGGAAGACAGGAGTAAAGGTTAACAATGTAACAGGGTGAAAATGAGTAAGAGAGGAAGGTGAATCGAGAAAAAGAAGTTGAGTGGAGAGAAAGTATGTAGAGAGGGTTGAGCAGACAAAAGGCAGAGAGAGATTAGAGTAAGAAAGGAATAGTGAAGAGAAAGGAGAAGGTCATCAGAGAGAAGTAGGATGTGAGAGATGGACAGCATAGGGCAGGGAAGAGAGGAAGCAATAGTGCAAAGGGGCAGATGTGAAAGAAGGTGCAGAGAGTAGGAGGACTGAACAGAAATAGAAGAGGTAAGAGGAATTAGCATATGCAAATAGGTGCATGCACTGGGAAGGAGGAGGGATAAGGAGAGAAAAGAGGAGTAAAAAGTGGTAATATGTTTGGCAGCTCAAATGAGGGCCACTTGACAGCTATGGCTTCTTTGTCTGTGCGGGGGTCTCTGCTTGGGGCCCCTGCTGCATTCCTCATGTCTTCCAAAGGCTTGCCATCAGGCAAAAAGCAATATTGCATGCTTCCAAGCAGGTTTTTAACTCCGCTTCACATAATCTTTCACACTAGCTCTGATAAACCACAGAGGGTAGCAAACACACCATAACCACTCTTACTGCAGGACTGAAACATAAAAAAATGTGCAACTCTTCATTAACTCATGTTTATTGGCGCAATTTGCTTCAGTGCTGATATGCGCTCATATACACAATATTGAATAAATATGAACATACTCAACTCACTGTTCACCACTGCATATCACTCCCAATGCTCCAAACATAATTACTAAACATGCGTCTGACCAGGTGAAGTTTCTTGCTGGTGCTGCTCTGCCTTAGTCCTATTCCTATGCAGTTAAAGTCAGGCTTTTACTAACCACTTTCTCCCACCCTTCAGCCTTGGGGGTTGGCTCCCCTCAACTCACACTTGCCTTCTTGCACGGCCCATTTCCCAGCAAATCCCCCAGCTTGGCTCAACCAGGTTTCTGAACTACTTTTGCCCTCTGGAGCAAGTAATGGACATGGGAGAAGGACAAATGTTGCTTTCCATGGTAACTGAAAGAGGACTACAACTGGACAACTACCCATAAGTCCACTCATCATAGCGCCTCTCTTGCACAGACCAAGGGTAAGATGTCTGTTGTGTTAAAATTAGATAGGAGCAGAATTCCTTGGCAAAGAGTGCCTGGGATATTCACTTAACATTTTCAATAAAGTCTTGTACGATGTACAACACAGTTTCAAATTTAGAAGCACAGCCCTGCATCAATCAATCAATCAATCAGGGAATTGTAAGCGCGCTACTCACCCGTGAGGGTCTCAAGGCGCTGAGGGGGGTCCGCTGATCTGTTTAGCCGAAGAGCCAGCTCTTGAGGGTCTTCCTGAAGGTGTTCAGGGAGGGGGCGCGTCTGATGTCTGCCGGTAGCTCGTTCCAGGTCTTGGCTGCAATGTGAGAGAAGGATCTTCCGCCTGCTCTGGCTCTGTGGATGCGCGGGGTTTCGGCCAGTGCGAGGTTGGAAGATCGCAGGTTTCTTTTGGGTACGTGGAAGTTGATTCTGTCATTGAGGTATTTGGGTCCGTTGTTGTGTAGGCATTTGTAGGCGTGAGTGAGGATTTTGAAAGTGACTCTTTTCTCCACGGGGAGGTAGTGGAGACTTCTTAGGTGTTGGCTGATGTGTTCGTGTCAGGGGATGCCGAGGACGAGTCTGGCGGTGGTGTTTTGTACTGTCTGGAGTTTGCGGAGTAGGGACTTGTTGATGCCGGCGTAGAGTGCGCTTCCATAGTCCAGTCTGCTGGTGATGAGTGCGTGGGTGACTGTCTTCCTTGACTCAGGGGGGATCCACTTGAAGGTCTTGCGGAGGATGCGGAGGGTGTTGAAGCAGCTGGAGGTGACGGCGTTGACCTGTCGGTTCATGGAGAGTGATGAGTCGAGTACGATGCCGAGGTTCTTGGCGTGGTCTGAGGGGGTAGGTGGGCTTCCGAGGGCGGTCGGCCACCAGGTGCTGTCCCATGCAGAAGGGGTGGTACCGAGGACGAGGACTTCTGTCTTCTCGGCGTTGAGCTTCAGGAAGCTGTTGGTCATCCAGACTGCGACGTCTTGCATTCCTTTCTGGAAGGTGAGTTTGGCAGTGGTGGGGTCTTTGGTGAGGGAGAGGATGAGCTGGGTGTCGTCGGCGTAGGATACGATGTTGAGGCCGTGTTGTCGGACGATGGCTGCGAGGGGGGCCATGTAAATGTTGAAGAGGGTGGGGCTCAGTGATGAACCCTGTGGGACTCCGCAGGTGATTTTCATGGGGTCGGAGAGGAAGGGTGGGAGTCTGATCCTTTGGCTTCTTCCGGTGAGGAATGATCGGATCCAGTCCAGGGCTGTTCCTTGTATGCCTGCGTCGTGTAGTCTGACGACTAGTGTGCGATGGGAGACGGTGTCGAAGGCCGCTGATAGGTCAAGTAGGATGAGGGCTGCGGAGTGGCCTTGGTCCAGGAGGGTGCGGATGTCGTCTGTGGCGGCGAGTAGGGCGGTCTCTGTGCTGTGGTTGCTTCGGAATCCAGATTGGGACGGGTAGAGGACGGCGTTCTCTTCAATGAATCATGTCAGCTTCCTGTTGACAGTTTTCTCTGCAACTTTGGCTGCGAAGGGGAGGAGCGAGATGGGCCGATAGTTCTTGAGGTCGGTGGGGTCAGCTGTGGGCTTCTTGAGCAGGGGTCTGACTTCTGCGCGCTTCCAGTCGTCTGGGAAGGTGCCTGTTTTGAAGGTGGTGTTGATGGTGCGTTGTAGTTTGGGTGCGATGGCGGCCACAGCTCTGTGGTAGATGTGAGGGGGCAGGGGTCGGTGGGGGCCCCCGAGTGGATGCTTTTCATGGTCGAGGTGGCGTCTTCGGCCGTGATCGGTGTCCAGTTGGAGATGGTGGGCTGGCTGGTGTTTCTGGGAGGCGGGGGGCCGTCTGTGGCGCCTGGTGGATGGTCGATGAAGTTGTCGTAGAGGTTTTTGATCTTGAGGTGGAAATAGGTTCCAAGCTTGTCGCAGAGGTCTTGGGATGGGGTGATGTCTGTGGCTTCGCTGCGTGGGATGGTGAATTCTTGAATGACACTGAAAAGTTCCTTGGAGTTGTTGGAGTTGGCCAGGATTTTGTTGTGGATGAAGTTCCTTTTGGTGGCTCTGATCTGGTTGTGGTAGTCCGTCATGGCGTCCTTGTAGGTGGTGTGGTTTTCGGTTGTCTTGGTGTTTCTCCAGTTCTTCTCCAGGCGTCTGCAGGTGCGTCTGGTTTCTTGGAGAGCGGTTGTGAACCAGGCGACTTTCCTGGGGCGTTGTCTGTCGGGGTTGCGTAGCGGGGCGAACTCATCTGCGCAGTTGGAGATCCAGGTGTGGAGTTCTCTGGCTGTGTCGTTTGCGCTGTTTGCGTCGGGTGCCCAGGTGTGGTTGTCTCGGGTGAGGGTGGAGTTAAGTTGCTCATCGGTAACCTTGCTCCAGTTCCTTCGTGGTGGGCGAGGGGCTGGTTTGGGTGCCTTGGGTTTGTTGATGGCAAAGTGTATGCAGTGGTGGTCGGTCCATGGCGGCTGCGTTGTGTGGCTGAAATGGACGCAGTTTCCTGCCGCGAAGATGGGGTCAAGGGTGTGTCCTGCTCTGTGGGTCGGTGTGTTGACGAGTTGTTTAAGTCCGATGCTGGCGAGGTTGTCACAAAGGATAGTGGAGTTGGGGTCGCTGGGGTTGTCGAGGTGGAAGTTCAGGTCTCCAATGAGTATGTAATTTGTTGAGGCGATCGCGTGGGGTGCGATGAACTCGGTGATGGTGGTGGCGAAGGGTGTTCGGGGGCCGGGGGGTCTGTAGACGAGGGTTCCTCGGAGTGTGGCTTTGGGGGTGGTCTGAATCTTGAAGTGCAGGTGTTCAGCGGAGGGGAAGGTTCCGCTGGTGGTGGTGAGGCGGAGGGTGATCTTGTGGGCGATGACGAGGCCCCCTCCTGGGTGGTTGGGGCGGTATTTCCTCTGGATCTTGTATCCGTCTGGGATGGTGGTGCTGATGTCGGGGGCGGAGGATGCGTTGGTCCAGGTCTCTGCGAAGAAGGCGATGTCGGGCGAAAGAGAGTCGAGTAGGTTCCAGATTTCCATGGCGTATTTGTGTACGGAGCGTACGTTGAGGAGGATGCATTTTAGGGTGTCGCTGGTGCTGGCGTCGGCGGTGTTGGAGGCCGGGGTGGTGGTGAGGGTCTGGCGGCAGTGGAGGCAGGAGAACTGGCCGTGGGTCGTGTTCGGCGAGGCCTGTTGGCATTCTCTAAGTCTTCCAGGGTTGAGTGCGAGGAGGGTGGTGGTGTCGTAGCGATGGGTAGTGGGAGGTCCATGGTTCCTGGCGCTGGCCGCGGTCGGGTCGCGGACGGGCGCAGACGGGGTTGCCTTTGGTGCGCCTTTGGCGCGCCCGCTGCACACATCCGCTGCGCGACCGCGCAGCGGCCGCCATTAAGTAGGGGAGGTGGGAAGGAGGAGAGGCTGGGAGGCGGGAGCAGGGTAATTCCGGGGGGAAATTCCGGGGGGGAAGTCCTGGGGGGGGGGGCCGCAGGGGCAGCAGCGGCGAAAGGCAAAAGGAAGAGGCAGGCACGAGAATTTAAAAACAGTGGTGGAATTAGAGCAAGACACAGATGGACACATTAACAGTGGCACAACAGGGAAAAAAATAAGAAAAAAAACAGCTGAGAAAGGTTACGGTGGTTGGAGGCAGTCTGGTCCCAGTTGGAGCGGGCAGCAGGCGCAGGAGCAGGCAGCAGCCTCGAACCTACCAAGGAGGAGGTCGGGGTCTGGAGGCAAGAGACGGCACAGCGTAGCAGTGGGGAGAGAGTGGACCTAGACCGAGGGTCGGAGGTCTTACTCCATTTGCATGTGTTGTTCACCTCCAAAACTATTAGTGGGGCTTCACACACTTTGATGTATACATTTCGTGCTCCAGCAGAGCCTTTGTTGTAACTTGCGAAATACACTATACTGCAATCAAATCAATTCTAAGATGGCACTGTAAGACACACCAGCCGCTTTCTTCAGTCTCTTTGTTGCCTATGAACTGCAATGTAGCTCCCGGTTGTCTGGTTCAGACATGAATCTGATTAGTCTTGTATTTTTGGTGTCCCAAACTCCTTTCCTATCTGCTGGTAACAATTGCTCAAAAGAAGACATGCGAACGATAAAGCACAGCATCCATGAAGCGGGCACCGCACTGGACCAGGGAAAAAAGATTACCTTTGACGGTCACTTAAGAATAACACAGCAGTAACACGAGCACAGAGCAGGGGGAGGAGAGCGAGCCTCTGTGAAAGATATAGAGTGGCATCCATGAAGCGAGCGCCACCCTGAGCCAAGATAAAGCGATGCGTCCATGAAGCAGGTGGTGCACTGAGCCAGGGAAACACTATTCGAATTGAAAAAAAAGTTCCTGAACAGAACATTATATATAAAAAAGCGAAAGCCGACAAGTCCTGGGGCAATACTCCAGGGAAGTTAACAACTTGGGAAAAGGCGGGACAAGGAAGCCAAATTACCCGCTAGAAAGCAAAGATTTTGTTGAGACAACTGACCAGACAAATCCAATTCAATGGGAGGCGTCAAAGCCCACAAAGTACATACAACAGATCATCCTGACAGCGCAAGTGTTGTCTAGGCTCCACCTGAGCAATAATAAACATCACAAATTACATGAATTATAATCATACAAAGAAACATGTCACACAGAAAAGAAACGTAAAAACACACATTATAAAAAATAATACTTGAACAGTATACCAGTATCTTAGTACATGAATAATGAAACCGCCCTACAGCACAAACTGCAACAAATTGGGCTCGAATTGAAAATAAGGAAAACAAAATGTAAATGTCTGTGGTGAACGGATCACCACAGTTCATAAAAGAGGTTCGAATCACATTGGCATCTTTTACGTTATATCCCAAAACAAAGTTTGTGGTTAGAACAAGTCCACTGTTTTAATTCCACCGACTCTGAGGTAAACACACATCAATACTAAATTTGTCCCATATCGTTAGCAAGGCCTAGGACATGAAGCAGTTTCTAGTGTTAGCATGATTCTAATATTAAGTTTTAGCACAGTTGAAGAATGGCCAATCTAAGGTGACAATCAACTGGCATTCAGGATATTTAGGGCCAAGTTTACTAAACTAAAATTGCTGTGCAGCATTGCATGAAAGGGATAGAGCAGAATAGCATCACATCTGCTAATATGTGGCACTGTTCTCCTCTTTTCCTGCTCCCACGTACTTTTGCCAGCAATGTGCCAATGTAGGCATTGTGCAAGGGTGTCTGTGTTGTCTAAATCATAGGTTTTGTACTAAAGGGGTCCCTTCCAGCTTTAATACTTTTCCCAATTTGTATGTGTGCTAAATAATGCAGCACACATGCAAAATAGGAACAATTAGGTGAAATTAAAACATTTTATGAGTCCGAGGAGCAGGATTAATGCATTTAATACTCTGCCCCATTATGAGTGAGTATTTCTTCCCACACTTGGTTTTTCCTGATGTGGGAGAATCAGACCTGAATTTGCCATGCAGCAATTCCATGCTGTACAAGGGCATGTGGCTTTGGCTGTAGCATCGGCCAAATCTATTTCCCCATTTTCTTTTTACCAGAGGGACTATACAATATACCCCAGCGAGTAAAGAGCCAGTGGTGTCTGGCACAGATCGTGGCTGGCGTGGCGGTGGGAGGAAGAGAAAAAAACAATACACCTACCTTTTCACTGTGTCTCTCCTCTGTCGTTTCTCCTTGTCTGTTCCAGCCAGAACGGAAGCAGGAAGCACACAGACTTCCCTAAGCCAATCTTCATGATGCTGTTGTCAGTAGCATTGTGATTGGTCTGAGTGCCGTGGTTTGCCGCTCAGACAGGTAGTGGCAGTCTGTGCATGTTCCAGCAGGGAAAAATAAAATGATAATAACATCGTGTTATTATCATTTTATTTTTCCTTTTTTACTCTACTGAAAAGCAATGGGGCGATGCTCCTCCGCCTTAGTGGAAGAGCTGCCACTGAAAAGACCTTTCCCTTTCCTCCTGTCCTCCCCTTAACCCTTGCCCTGCAGACAATTACCAAGGGTAAATGTATGCATTGAACTCCACAGCACTGGGAATTCGGTGTGGTTTTATGCCCAGAAATTTGGTCCCACATGTTAATTCCCCATTCTATGGGGTTTAACTTGTAATTATATGGTATTGGGGTAGATTTACAATACGGTAATGGAAAATTTGCATGGGAATTTGCTGCGCCCTCAGTAACGTACAACTCATAATGAGGGCCCAGATGTACAAACAAAAAGACAGACTACACATACAAAGAAAAGGAAGAATCAGAAGGCCAAAAGGAAGGTTCAGTATAAATAAGTATAAAAACAGAGAATGAAATTAAAATTCAACAAAAAATAAAAATCTCAAACCTAAATATTTTCACCTTAGAAACTAGTACTATACAAATACAACCTGGCTAACTTGAAATGTTCACATGGGTTTATTTTGCAAGGGTTCCAATGCACATCTTAACTCTTCAGACATTATAGTTTATGATTATAGCACAAACCCGTTAACAATGACCTCTTGACATTTTCCTAATGCCACAGGGATTTCTTGATTCAGGATCATTGTTGGGTTTCAGTCATGACCAAATATGGCGTTTCTATTTCAAAACCAGAATCGGACATTAATGAGTTTGGTGCATGTAGCTCTTCTGAAGAATGTACATTTCCAACCAAGCCTCTGGTTGGAAAACTCCAAATGGGATTTAAGTTCTCATTATGTCACTTACTTTCCATGTGAATAATATATATGGGACACACTGTACATAGATTAGCCATGCCTATAGCCTCCACACTATTATAGGCATTTTTGGAACTAGTGAATATACCATAGGACCATCATATTGAGGCTTATTCTTCTAGGGACATTCTTAATGGAGGTTTTGTAGCTGCAGGGGAATCTTTTGGGTCCTATATTGGTCCTGCCTGCTCTTGTTAGGATGCATGCCTGTTTATCTTCTACTAGTGCTATTAAAGCTCTTAACGAGATCCGTGACCACATGAATATTAATTGCAAAATCATATTTAGAAGTGTTCATGTTAAAGGATTATTACAAAGTGTTAGAAGCACCCAGGAGCATATACACTTCTGAAGACAGTGGAAAACCTGGCTTTTCCCTAGATAAATGCACCACCTGCATCCTGACAACACAGAATTGTAAACGAGACTTGCTGTTTGCAGACAGAATGTGCTTTGTTCTTCAGTATGTTATCAATAATATAAATCATTTTGTACATTATAAGAACGTTATGGTTTAATTTGCTCATGAAGTTTTATCCATAAAATGTTTGTGTTTTTTTTTTAATGACTGCTAATATTGCCTACTGTAAGGCTGCCTTTGACCTTTATTCCAGGCCTTGCCTGAATTTGTTATGACATTCCTCGAGGGGAAAAATGTGAGAGGAGAGGTGACCGAGGGAGAACACCAGATGCACCATGGGGCCTGGCCTGATACTCGTCAGGAGACAGACAGCAGCTCATCAGAAGAGGTCAGAGTTCTTTTGGAACCTACAGGCAGTTTGAGATAGATTCATAAATAGAACCATCTGACAAGAGTGCAGGTGCTCTATACACTGTAGTCAAAAAAGTATTTATCAGTCTATAATCATATAGTGAAATATGTAATAGTTTAAGTTTAAACTTGCTTCAATGTATTTATACTTGCATAAATGTATTAAAATTAACAGATACAAACACACATAGATGTGCATGTACATACCAGTGTGTATATGTACTAAAACATATACATTTACTTGTACTTATGGTTCCTGGTTGCAATTCGTGTGGGAGTTATGATTTACATGGCTATTGTGTCCGAGTTATGAATTGAGTTCCTAACCATAACTGCAAACTTCAGCTTTTTTCAGTTTTAATTTGTAACCTTAACTGCACTTTACCTGTGTTTTTTTCAATTAATTTCAGTTTTTTAAACATATGTTACAACCAAAGCTAACTATAATTTCACTTTAACCTTTGTTCGTGAATTATTCATGATTTTGATCATATGCCACATCCAACAGGTTTCCAATCTGCTGTGGGTGATCAAAACAGCCCTGCGCCTTTGCCCGCGTACATAGGGTGGTGGCCAGAAGGGCTGGCCATAGGCCATACCCTGCGTCCAACCTGATGAAGGCAGGCAACCCCAGTTGGGAATGGCCTTTGGCCTTGCACACCAGGGGTGGGGCACATGCCCTAGCCTTCGGCCTGTCCCTGTGCTGAGCCCACTACAATCCAGACAGACAACCCCCACTGTGCAGGCCTTTGACCCTGAACAGAAGGGGTTAGCCTCTAGATATGGCCTTTGGCTAGACCCTCTGCCCAACCCACTGTGGGTGGACACCCCTCGCTTTGGACGGCTGAAGGTGTGAACAGCAGATGTTCATAATCTGATTTTAGTCTATGCTCCGTGACCAACCCGCTGCAGGCAGAGAACCTTTGCTGGGGCTCCTAGAAGATGTATGATATTGGTAGGGGCTTGCTTACAATAAAATCATAAATCTCAGCCTTCGTAAGCTTAAGCCTACTCATGCTGACATGTACAACCTCAACACTGTGGAGAAAGACATACTCCCTACAATGGTTCTGGGATTATTTTAACAGCAGATTGTAAACAATGTAGAAATGTTTCAGTGCTTGTTTGCTTGTAAAAAAAATGCAAAAATCTATTTATTACTCTTTTCCTTTACATTATCAAAGGAAAGAAAAAAGAATGTCTTTAATTTTCAATTGCTTAAATCTAAAGCAGGATTTGACAATACTAGCGAAAAAAAAATAATAATAAAAAAAAAATATATATATATATATACATATATCACACTCACAATGTCCGGTAGTACGGGGCTCAGCCACGCGGCGGTCCTGAACGGATCCCGGAAATCCTTGTAATCACCTCAACTTATTCTTTGCTTGAAAGAATACAATTCAGGACACTCCACAGTGCTTAGATGCTATTTATTGCAAACAAGATAGCCTCCAACCGACGCGTTTCGCCTTTACAGCTTTGTCACGGTAAGGCAAGACATGTTACACTTCCGTAATCATACAATAGTGATTAAACATAGAAAGTGGATCCGCAGACTACTGACAGAAAATTAATGGCCGCCATCTTATACTGGTTCAATCCCTGTTTTGAAAGGCATAATCTAATTCATACTGATAAGTGCAAGTGCTTATATTCAAAACATTATTCAAAGCTGCATATATAATACAGTATAAAAACTTACATTTCAATTTCTGTAATGTTCCGAAAATGAAGTGCAAGTGCAAACAAGCTTGTACACAATCTTGTGCAAATAACACTGAAAAAGTGCAAGTGCAAACACGCTTATAAACAGATACTTCTCCTGTACAAACAACGCTTTAAAGGTGTCAGTGCCTGATGTTTGTAATTACAATTCTAATGTTGTTTAAAACCTGCGCAATCAATGCAGTTAAAAACAATATTCTATTACAGAGGCAAAGTGCATGTGCATTCACAGTTATAAACATCATAGAACGAGTCTGGATATTTTATATCAATCCGACTCCTACTACACATTTCTGAATATACTCATTTTATACTTGTTATAAATCAACCCTTCAGTTGGTTAATCTACACCAAAATAAGGTGCAAGTACAACCATACTTTTTTCATGTTAAAACATGTTAAAACATTATTAAGATGCAAGATCCTGCCCAAGTGGGCCTTACACATGCAGTTTACTGCAGTATTACAGTGTCTGAGTCCTGCCCAAGTGGGCTTGCTAGCATATCATACATCTGTTTTTAACTGCTATCTTAATAACCATGCAGCACCTTCGTTGAATGTAACATCTGTAATTGTTGGCACTTATCTCCAAGCGTAACTTTGCTTTTGATCATTATTGTTACATCATACCGTTGTCCCCAGTAGATGCAAGATCCTATTTACCAAAAATAGTGGAAAAAAAGATGAAAGAAATTTATAAGTGATGGTACTAAAACTACCTTTATACAATTAAAAAATGTATATATATACATGATTTCATACTAGGAAGGAAACGTCCAAACCCATATAACTTTTTGACATACTGGATTAGTTTTCCAGTTTAGTCTGATTCGTTATTCCAGACATCCTGCTCACACCAGTTTGCAGGCTAACCTAAATGAATGGCTAGCTCTTCGCTGGAGTTGAGGCCTACAGGGAACAATATCTCAAAATCAATTATATATTTTGATTCTAAAACTCTAAGTTGGCGCTCCCTGTCGCCACCTCTGGCTTGTGGTGGTATCGCATCCAATATAACAAAGGATAAAAGTTTGTCATTTTGTCCATGAAGAGCTTTAAAATAACGGGCTACTGGGTATTGCTCGTTATTGTTACGTATAGCCCATTTATGCTCTAAAATTCTTTTCCTGGCTCTATGTATTGTACTGCCTATGTAATATTTCTTGCATGGGCAGATCAAACAATAAACACAGAATTCAGTATTGCAATCAAAGCTCCCCTTGATTGCAAAATCTCTGCTGCTATTAGGCATCCTGATTTTAGTACAACTACTGCTGCTTACACAAGCCTTGCAATGCATGCAGCATGCAAATCCTGTATTGTTGTAACGTGGGTTCATAGTCTCTGATGTTACTGCATTTTGACTTAATACATCCTTCAGAGATCTCCCTCTTCTAAAGGTTATTTGTGGGGAATCATATAGCTATTTGTCTAGAACTGCATCTGTTTTTAAAATCTGCCAATTGCGGTTCAATATTTTTCTCACTTTATACGCCTGACTAGAATAAGTTGTAATAAATCTAATTTGATTCTCGGTCTGGGTATTCTCCACTGGCTTGGGATTCAATAAAGCTGATCTCTGTAGTGTAGCTACCTTGTCTACTGCAGCTTGGATTACCTTCTTGGTATACCCACGAGTTTCAAATCTCCTACACATTACTTCTTGTTCTACCAAAAATTCTCTTTCAGTACTGCTGTTCCTTTTAGCCCTGATGAGCTCCCCATAGGGGATACTTTGAATTAAACTATACGGGTGAGCGCTGGAGGCATATAAGAGACTGTTGCCAGCAGTCTCTTTTCTATGAAGTCTTGTCACCAATTGATTGCCTTGCACTAGTACCTCCACATCCCAAAACACGATCTTCTCTCTACTTATATGTGATGTGAGTTCTATATTCAGTGTGTTATTATTCAAGGATGATATAAATGCAATTGCACTAGGTTCATCACCTTTCCAGATTAAGAATATATCGTCAATGAACCTAGTCAACAAGACGATCTGTTCCCCGTGCATGTCACAGCCACTGGACACCTGCTCCTCCCACCAGCCCATGAAAAGATTCGCATAGCTGGGGGCGAAGCAGGTGCCCATCACTGTCCCTTGTGTCTGTTTATACACCTTCCCATCAAAGTAGAAAAGATTATTAGACAGACAGTACTGTATCATTTCGACCAACATCTCCGTATGAAGTAACAGAGATATCGATCTGGCTCGAAGGAAATGGCGAACAGCTTGAATCCCCAAGTCATGCCGGATTGACGTATATAAACTCGTCACATCTAGCGTGATCAATAGGAAGTCCGATTCCCACTGAAGTCCATCTATGATATTCAGGAAATGCATTGTGTCTCTTAGGTACGCCGGTAGGGCGATCACAAATGGTTGTAAAAAGAAATCTATGTACTTGGATGTCATCTCTAAATATATATATATATATATATATATATATATATATATATATAAATTCACTGAAAAAACCATAGGTTTTAGGGACAGTTATAGTTAGTTGGACATTTCACTCGTACAAAACCATAGAAATTCCCCCGTTATAGTTAGTTCAGGTAACTATAACTCGCGCCCCCGCAATGCACTGCTGATGACGTCACATATTACATCACTCATGACATGGTCAGTGACATCACTGATGACATCACTGATGACATCTCAAATGACATCACTGATGACATCACTGATGACATCATCCAGTGACTGTGTGTTTCTGTAAAGTTTAAATATGTTTAATATATATAGGGAAAGGCGTATTGAAGAATGAGTGGGTGTATAAGTGTCTGAATGGATGATTTAGTACGTGAGTGACTGACTCTACAAGTGAGTGATTAAATGTATCTTACTGAATGCATGGGTTAGTGACTAAACTGTGTGAATGTCTGTATCCGTCTGTCTGTTGGTTTTTAAGCAGCTGCATGGCTTTCTGAATAGCTACATGAGTGTCTACATGGGTTATTGATTGATTGTCTGAGTATCTGTATGGGTGCCTGAGTGTTTGTGTGGGTGGGGTGTGTGTGACTCTGTGAATAGATGTGTGAGTTGGTGATTCACTGGGTGCATGGTTTCAAGAGTGCATCTGTGATGGACTGTATGGGTGGGTGAGTGTGTGTATGGGTGTGTTAGTGATTGAATGTATATCTCAGTGGTACATGTGTGAGTAACTACATATGTGAAAGGCAGTATATATGTGTGTTGGAGTATATAAATGGCTATAAGTGAGAGTGTGTGATTGTGAGAGTGGCTGTATGGATGAGTGTGTACTTGTATCAGTGATTGTATAAGAGCGTAAGAATGTGCTAGTATTTGTATGAGTAAGTGAGCTGGTGTGTGTATAACTGTATAGGTGAGTAAATGGGTGTGTGATTAATTTTTGCATGACTGACTAGGTGTGTGAGTACCTCTATGGATGAGTGGCGGTGTGTGAGTGTTTATATAGGTGTATGAGTGCATATGATAGTCCTGTACTGAGTGACTAAGTATGAGTGACTGTACGGGTGAGTGAGTGGATGTGTGTGTAGACCTAAGAATCAGTGAGTGGGTATGTAGTTTTTGGTGTTGGAGTGTCTATGGTTTTGAGAATGGCAGTCTGTAATTTAGAGTGGGTGTATCAAAAGTTATATTAGGGTGTGAGAAGATGCATGAAATTATCACATGGATGATGTCACCAGTGATGTCATTTGAGATGTCATCAGTGATGTCATTTGAGATGTCATCAGTGATGTCATCAGTGATGTCACTGACCATGTCATGAGTGATGTAATATGTGACGTCATCAGCAGTGCATTGCGGGGCGCGAGTTATAGTTAGCTGAACTAACTATAACGGGGAATTTCTATGGTTTTGTACGAGTGAAATGTCCAACTAACTATAACTGTCCCTAAAACCTATGGTTTTTTCAGTGAATTTCAAAGGTTTTTTAAATGCTAATTTCTAACTATAACGTGTCTGAAACCTATGGTTTTTTCAGTGAATTTCAAAGGTTTTTTAAATGCTAATTTCTAACTATAACGTGCCTGAAACCTATGATTTTTTAAGTGAATTTCAAAGGGTTTTTAAATGCTAGTTTCTAACTATGCCTACAGAGGTAGGACATGTGAAGAAAGAAGAAAAACGCACAGAAAGAAGCAAAAGATGTGCAGAAAGAACCAACAGAGGAGCAGAAAGAGGCCTTGTTGCAAAATCATCCTGTGCCCACAACTTTTTCAGACGGGTACTGGTGGTAACTGACTCTGACTAACCAGAGCCAGTGCTATGCTAAAAGACACTTAGAATACAGTGAAAACACCTACATACACTAGGGAACACTATGCGTTGGGGTACCCCTGTGATTAGCATGACCTCCTCTGCAAGTCCCTAGTACATAATAGGGCAGGGGGATTAAAACTACCTCTTAAAACGCGCTACAGGGCGCGTTTGCACAGTGGTGAAGGGAGGGGGGGGCCTGAGGTGACGTGTGCAAACTCACCCCGTGGCGCGTTTTAAGTTGCGGGATTAAGTCCCCTTGAATTCTGAGGGTCTCTGGGGCCCAACTAGCCCCCAGGTACCTACAGTTAGGACCACAGAGCTGAGTTGCAGAGAGGCGTTCCGAGGCCACGCACCTTTTTCACCTCTGCAACGCAACTCTGTTGTGCTTACTGAAGGTACCTGGTGGGCTAGTTGGCCCCAGGGTCCCTCAGGATTCAAAGGGAATTAATTCCCCAACTTAAAACGCACCACAGGGCGTGTTTGCGCACATGTCACCTGAGGCCCCGCCCCTCCCTTCACCACTGTGCAAACACGCCCCGTGGTGCGTTTTAAGTTGGGGGATTAGGTCACCTTGAATCCTGAGGGTCCCTGGGGCCCAACTAGCCCACTAGGTACTTCCAGTAAGCACCACAGGCTCTGCGTTGCAACGCCTGTAACAAATTGTGCAGTTGTGTTTAGGTAGTGAAGAGGGTCGTGCTGGGGGTAGTGTTTTAGGGTTTAGGGTAGTGCAGTGGTGTTTGTGTAGTGTAGGGGGTCATGCTGGGGGTATATTTAGGGTTTAGGGTAGTGCAGTGGTGTTTGGGTAGTGTAGGGAGTCGTGCTGGGGGAGTGTTTTAGGGTTTAGGGTAGTGCAGTGGTGTTTGGGTAGTGTAGGGGTCGTGCTGGGGGTAGTGTTTTAGGGTTTAGGGTAGTGCAGTGGTGTTTGGGTAGTGTAGGGGTACTGCTGGGGGTAGTTTTTAGGGTTTAGGGTAGTGCAGTGGTGTTTGGATAGTGTAGTGGTTTGTGCTGGGGGTAGTTTTTAGGGTTTAGGGTAGTGCAGTGGTGTTTGTGTAGTGTAGGGGGTAGTGTTTTAGGGTTTAGGGTAGTGCAGTGGTGTTTGTGTAGTGTAGGAGGTCGTGTTTTAGGGTTTAGGGTAGTGCAGTGGTCTTTGGGTAGTGTAGGGGATCATGCGGGGGTAGTGTTTTAGCGTTTAGGGCAGTGCAGTGGTGTTTGGGTAGTGTAGGGGGTCGTGCTGGGGGAGTGTTTTAGGGTTTAGGGCAGTGCAGTGGTGCTCGGGTAGTGTAGGGGGTCGTGCTGGGGGAGTGTTTTAGGGTTTAGGGCAGTGCAGTGGTGTTCGGGTAGTGTAGGGGGTCGTGCTGGGGGAGTGTTTGAGGGTTTAGGGCAGTGCAGTCGTGTTCGGGTAGTGTAGGGGGTTGTGCTGGGGGTAGTATTTTAGGGTTTAGGGTAGTGCAGTGGTGTTCGGGTAGTGTAGGGGGTCGTGCTGGGGGTAGTGTTCTAGGGTTTAGGGCAGTGCAGTGGTGTTTGGGCAGTGTAGGGGGTAATGCTGGGGGTGGTGTTTTAGGGTTTAGGGCAGTGCAGTGGTGTTCGGGCAGTGTAGGGGGTGGTGCTGGGAGTGGTGTTTCAGGGTTTAGGGCAGTGCAGTGGTGTTCGGGCAGTGTAGGGGGTGGTGTTTCAGGGTTTAGGGCAGTGCAGTGGTGTTCGGGCAGTGTAGGTGGTCGTGCAGGGGGTGGTGTTTCAGGGTTTAGGGCAGTGGTGTTCGGGCAGTGTAGGGGGTGCTGCAGGGGGTGGTGTTTCAGGGTTTAGGGCAGTGCAGTGGTGTTCGGGCAGTGTAGGGGGTCATGCAGGGGGTGGTGTTTCAGGGTTTAGGGCAGTGCAGTGGTGTTCGGGCAGTGTAGGGGGTCGTGCTGGGGCTGGTGTTTCAGGGTTTAGGGCAGTATAGTGGTGTTCGGGCAGTGTAGGGGTCGTGCTGGGGCTGGTGTTTCAGGGTTTAAGGCAGTGCAGTGGTGTTCGGGCAGTGTAGGGGGTCGTGCTGGGGCTGGTGTTTCAGGGTTTAGGGCAGTGCAGTGGTGTTCGGGCAGTGTAGGTGGTCGTGCTGGGGCTGGTGTTTCAGGGTTTAGGGCAGTGCAGTGGTGTTCGGGCAGTGTAGGGGGTCATGCTGGGGCTGGTGTTTCAGGGTTTAGGGCAGTGCAGTGGTGTTCGGGCAGTGTAGGGGGTCTTGCTGGGGCTGGTGTTTCAGAGTCTATGGCAGTGCAGTGGTGTTCGGGCAGTGTAGGGGGTCTTGCTGGGGCTGGTGTTTCAGGGTTTAGGGCAGTGCAGTGGTGTTTGGGCAGTGTAGGGGGTCGTGCTGGGGGTGGTGTTTCAGGGTTTAGGGCAGTGCAGTGGTGTTTGGGCAGTGTAGGGGTCGTGCTGGGGCTAGTGTTTCAGGATTTAGGGCAGAGCAATGGTGTTCAGGCAGTGTAGGGGGTTTTGCTGGAGGTGGTGTTCCGGGTTTAGGGCAGTGCAGTGGTGTTCGTGCAGTGTAGGGGTGGTGTTTCAGGGTTTAGGGCAGTGGTGTTCCGGCAGTGTAGGAGGTCGTGCAGGGGGTGGTGTTTCAGGGTTTAGGGCAGTGCAGTGGTGTTCGGGCAGTGTAGGGGGTCGTGCTGGGGGTGGTGTTTCAGGGTTTCGGGCAGTGCAGTGGTGTTCGGGCAGTGTAGGGTGTCGTGCTGAGGGGTGGTGTTTCAGGGTTTAGGGCAGTGCAGTGGTGTTTGGGCAGTGTAGGGGGTCGTGCAGGGGGTGGTGTTTCAGGGTTTAGGGCAGTGCAGTGGTGTTCGGCCAGTGTAGGTGGTCTTGCTGGGGGTGGTGTTTCAGGCTTTAGTGCAGTGGTGTTCGGGCAGTGTAGGGGGTCATGCTGGGGCTGGTGTTTCAGGGTTTAGGGCAGTGCAGTGGTGTTCGGGCAGTGTAGGGGGTCTTGCTGGGGCTGGTGTTTCAGAGTCTATGGCAGTGCAGTGGTGTTCGGGCAGTGTAGGGGTCTTGCTGGGGCTGGTGTTTCAGGGTTTAGGGCAGTGCAGTGGTGTTTGGGCAGTGTAGGGGGTCGTGCTGGGGGTGGTGTTTCAGGGTTTAGGGCAGTGCAGTGGTGTTTGGGCAGTGTAGGGGGTCGTGCTGGGGCTAGTGTTTCAGGATTTAGGGCAGAGCAATGGTGTTCAGGCAGTGTAGGGGGTTTTGCTGGAGGTGGTGTTTCAGGGTTTAGGGCAGTGCAGTGGTGTTCGTGCAGTGTAGGGGGTGGTGTTTCAGGGTTTAGGGCAGTGGTGTTCCGGCAGTGTAGGAGGTCGTGCAGGGGGTGGTGTTTCAGGGTTTGGGGCAGTGCAGTGGTGTTCGGGCAGTGTAGGGGGTCGTGCTGGGGGTGGTGTTTCAGGGTTTAGGGCAGTGCAGTGGTGTTCGGGCAGTGTAGGGTGTCGTGCTGAGGGGTGGTGTTTCAGGGTTTAGGGCAGTGCAGTGGTGTTCGGGCAGTGTAGGGGGTCGTGCAGGGGGTGGTGTTTCAGGGTTTAGGGCAGTGCAGTGGTGTTTGGGCAGTGTAGGGGGTCGTGCAGGGGTGGTGTTTCAGGGTTTAGGGCAGTGCAGTGGTGTTCGGCCAGTGTAGGTGGTCTTGCTGGGGGTGATGTTTCAGGCTTTAGTGCAGTGGTGTTCGGGCAGTGTAGGGGGTCTTGCTGGGGGTGGTGTTTCAGGGTTTAGGGCAGTGCAGTGGTGTTCGGGCAGTGTAGGGCGTCTTGCTGGGGCTGGTGTTTCAGGGTTTAGGGCAGTGCAGTGGTGTTCGGGCAGTGTAGGGGTTCGTGCTGGGGCTGGTGTTTGAGGGTTTAGGGCAGTGCAATGGTGTTCGGGCAGTGTAGGGGGTCGTGCTGGGGCTGGTGTTTCAGGGTTTAGGGCAGTGCAGTGGTTTTCGGGCAGTGTAGGCGGTCGTGCTGGGGCTGGTGTTTCAGGGTTTAGGGCAGTGCAGTGGTGTTCGGGCAGTGTAGGCGGTCGTGCTGGGGCTGGTGTTTCAGAGTTTAGGGCAGTGCAGTGGTGTTCGGGCAGTGTAGGGGGTCGTGCTGGGGGTGGTGTTTCAGGGTTTAGGCCAGTGCAGTGGTGTTCGGGCAGTGTAGGGGTCGTGCTGGGGCTGGTGTTTCATGGTTTAGGGCAGTGCAGTGGTGTTCGGGCAGTGTAGGGGGTCGTGCTGGGGGTGGTGTTTCAGGGTTTAGGGCAGTGCAGTGGTGTACGGGCAGTGTAGGGGGTCTTGCTGGGGGTGGTGTTTCAGGGTTTAGGGCAGTGGTGTTCGGGCAGTGTAGGGGTCTTGCTGGGGGTAGTGTTTTGGGGTTTAGGGCAGTGCAGTGGTGTTCGTGCAGTGTAGGAGGTCGTGCTGGGGGTGGTGTTTCAGGGTTTAGGGCAGTGCAGTAGTGTTCGGGCAGTGTAGGGGATCGTGCAGGGGGTGGTGTTTCAGGGTTTAGGGCAGTGCAGTGGTGTTCGGGCAGTGTAGGGGGTCGTGCTGGGGGTGGTGTTTCAGGGTTTAGTGCAGTGGTGTTCGGGCAGTGTAGGGGGTTGTGCAGGGGTGGTGTTTCAGGGTTTAGGGCAGTGCAGTGGTGTTCGGGCAGTGTAGGGGTCGTGCTGGGGCTGGTGTTTCAGGGTTTAGGGCAGTGCAGTGGTGTTCGGGCAGTGTAGGGGGTCTTGCTGGGGGTGGTGTTTCAGGGTTTAGGGCAGTGGTGTTCGGGCAGTGTTGGGGGTCTTGCTGGGGGTGATGTTTCAGGGTTTAGGGCAGTGCAGTGGTGTTCGGGCAGTGTAGGGGGTCTTGCTGGGGGTAGTGTTTCAGGGTTTAGGGCAGTGCAGTGGTGTTCGTGCAGTGTAGGGGGTCGTGCTGGGGATGGTGTTTCAGGGTTTAGGGCAGTGCAGTGGTGTTCGGGCAGTGTAGGGGGTCGTGCAGGGGTGGTGTTTCAGGGTTTAGGGCAGTGCAGTGGTGTTCGGGCAGTGTAGGGGGTCGTGCTGGGGGTGGTGTTTCAGGGTTTAGGGCAGTGCAGTCGTGTTCGGGCAGTGTAGGGGTCGTGCTGGGGGTGGTGTTTCAGGGTTTAGGGCAGTGGTGTTCGGGCAGTGTAGGGGGTCTTGCTGGGGGTGATGTTTCAGGGTTTAGGGCAGTGCAGTGGTGTTCGGGCAGTGTAGGGGGTCGTGCTGGGGGTGGTGTTTCAGGGTTTAGGGCAGTGCAGTGGTGTTCGGGCAGTGTAGGGTGTCGTGCTGAGGGGTGGTGTTTCAGGGTTTAGGGCAGTGCAGTGGTGTTCGGGCAGTGTAGGGGGTCGTGCAGGGGGTGGTGTTTCAGGGTTTAGGGCAGTGCAGTGGTGTTTGGGCAGTGTAGGGGGTCGTGCAGGGGTGGTGTTTCAGGGTTTAGGGCAGTGCAGTGGTGTTCGGCCAGTGTAGGTGGTCTTGCTGGGGGTGGTGTTTCAGGCTTTAGTGCAGTGGTGTTCGGGCAGTGTAGGGGGTCTTGCTGGGGGTGGTGTTTCAGGGTTTAGGGCAGTGCAGTGGTGTGCGGGCAGTGTAGGGCGTCTTGCTGGGGCTGGTGTTTCAGGGTTTAGGGCAGTGCAGTGGTGTTCGGGCAGTGTAGGGGTTCGTGCTGGGGCTGGTGTTTGAGGGTTTAGGGCAGTGCAATGGTGTTCGGGCAGTGTAGGGGTCGTGCTGGGGCTGGTGTTTCAGGGTTTAGGGCAGTGCAGTGGTTTTTGGGCAGTGTAGGCGGTCGTGCTGGGGCTGGTGTTTCAGGGTTTAGGGCAGGGCAGTGGTGTTCGGGCAGTGTAGGCAGTCGTGCTGGGGCTGGTGTTTCAGGGTTTAGGGCAGTGCAGTGGTGTTCGGGCAGTGTAGGGGGTCGTGCTGGGGGTGGTGTTTCAGGGTTTAGGGCAGTGCAGTGGTGTTCGGGCAGTGTAGGGGGTCGTGCTGGGGCTGGTGTTTCATGGTTTAGGGCAGTGCAGTGGTGTTCGGGCAGTGTAGGGGGTCGTGCTGGGGGTGGTGTTTCAGGGTTTGTGGCAGTGCAGTGGTGTACGGGCAGTGTAGGGGTCTTGCTGGGGGTGGTGTTTCAGGGTTTAGGGCAGTGGTGTTCGGGCAGTGTAGGGGGTCTTGCTGGGGGTAGTGTTTTGGGGTTTAGGGCAGTGCAGTGGTGTTCGTGCAGTGTAGGAGGTCGTGCTGGGGGTGGTGTTTCAGGGTTTAGGGCAGTGCAGTAGTGTTCGGGCAGTGTAGGGGATCGTGCAGGGGGTGGTGTTTCAGGGTTTAGGGCAGTGCAGTGGTGTTCGGGCAGTGTAGGGGGTCGTGCTGGGGGTGGTGTTTCAGGATTTAGTGCAGTGGTGTTCGGGCAGTGTAGGGGGTCGTGCAGGGGTGGTGTTTCAGGGTTTAGGGCAGTGCAGTGGTGTTCGGGCAGTGTAGGGGTCGTGCTGGGGCTGGTGTTTCAGGGTTTAGGGCAGTGCAGTGGTGTTCGGGCAGTGTAGGGGGTCTTGCTGGGGGTGGTGTTTCAGGGTTTAGGGCAGTGGTGTTCGGGCAGTGTTGGGGGTCTTGCTGGGGGTGATGTTTCAGGGTTTAGGGCAGTGCAGTGGTGTTCGGGCAGTGTAGGGGGTCTTGCTGGGGGTAGTGTTTCAGGGTTTAGGGCAGTGCAGTGGTGTTCGTGCAGTGTAGGGGGTCGTGCTGGAGATGGTGTTTCAGGGTTTAGGGCAGTGCAGTGGTGTTCGGGCAGTGTAGGGGGTCGTGCAGGGGTGGTGTTTCAGGGTTTAGGGCAGTGCAGTGGTGTTCGGGCAGTGTAGGGGGTCGTGCTGGGGGTGGTGTTTCAGGGTTTAGGGCAGTGCAGTGGTGTTCGGGCAGTGTAGGGGGTCGTGCTGGGGGTGGTGTTTCAGGGTTTAGGGCAGTGGTGTTCGGGCAGTGTAGGGGTCTTGCTGGGGGTGATGTTTCAGGGTTTAGGGCAGTGCAGTGGTGTTCGGGCAGTGTAGGAGGTCTTGCTGGGGGTCGTGTTTCAGGGTTTAGGGCAGTGCAGTGGTGTTTGGGCAGTGTAGGGGTCATGCTGTGGGTGGTGTTTCAGGGTTTAGGGCAGTGCAGTGGTGTTCGGGCAGTGTAGGGGTCGTGAAGGGGGTGGTGTTTTAGAGTTTAGGGCAGTGCAGTGGTGTTCGGGCAGTGTAGGGGTCGTGCTAGGGTATGTGTTTCAGGGTTTAGGGCAGTGCAGTGGTGTTCAGGCAGTGTAGGGGGTCGTGCAGGGGCTGGTGTTTCAGGGTTTAGGGCAGTGCAGTGGTGTTCGGGCAGTGTAGGGGGTCGTGCTGGGGGTAGTGTTTTAGGGTTTAGGGTAGTGCAGTGGTGCTTGTGTAGTGTAGGGGTCGTGCTGGGGGTAGTGTTTTAGGGTTTAGGGTAGTGCAGTGGTGTTTGTGTAGTGTAGGGGGTCATGTTTTAGGGTAGTGCAGTGGTGTTTGGGTAGTGTAGGGGTCGTGCTGGGGGTAGTGTTTTAGGATTTAGGTTAGTGCAGTGGTGTTTGGGTAGTGTAGGGGGTCGTGCTGGGGGTAGTGTTTTAGGGTTTAAGGTAGTGCAGTGGTGTTTGTGTAGTGTAGGGGGTCGTGCTGGGGGTAGTGTTTTAGGGTTTAGGGTAGTGCAGTGGTACTTGTGTAGTGTAGGGGGTCGTGCTGGGGGTAGTGTTTTAGGGTTTAGGGTAGTGCAGTGGTGTTTGTGTAGTGTAGGGGGTCATGTTTTAGGGTAGTGCAGTGGTGTTTGGGTAGTGTAGGGGGTCGTGCTGGGGGTAGTGTTTTAGGATTTAGGTTAGTGCAGTGGTGTTGGGGTAGTGTTTTAGGGTTTAGGGTAGTGCAGTGGTGTTTGTGTAGTGTAGGGGGTCATGCTGGGGGTAGTGTTTTAGGGTTTAGGATAGTGCAGTGGTGCTTGTGTAGTGTAGGGGGTCGTGCTGGGGTAGTGTTTTAGGGTTTAGGGTAGTGCAGTGGTGTTTTTGTAGTGTAGGGGGTCATGTTTTAAGATGCAACGCTCCAATACCTGACCAGTCTGCACTACATAAAACTGCAAAAAACTAAAAATAAAAAGTGTTTTGCACACTTTTGTCATTGGGCTATATGTGGGCTACAATTGGGTAATATCTGTGCTACATTTGGGCTCTTTTTCACTGGTGGCCATCTTGGAAGACTTCTTTGTTATGAAGTTTCCTAATTTCCTCATTTACTGCAGTGTCCTCAGTAGGAAATGCTTTCAGTTTTTACTTTGATTCCATCAAGAAGGCATTCAGATGTGTCACACATTTGCCATAAATTCAGAATGTTATTACTCTAGTTGTTCATTAGATCACTGTAGTAAAGCTACTGCTC
This sequence comes from Calotriton arnoldi, assembly GCA_963921515.1. Lineage (NCBI taxonomy): Eukaryota > Metazoa > Chordata > Amphibia > Caudata > Salamandridae > Calotriton > Calotriton arnoldi. The sequence continues at coordinate 58,913 of CAWUFW010003787.1, read as the reverse complement.
ACCAAGGAGTTAACTGGAAGTCTACTGCTGGTATTTAAAGTGATTGTTTCAGTCTGCATGTCAGAATTTTTAATGAAATAGAAGAGGATTTGAGATCTCACTTAAAACATGCACTAAATTTTCTTTTTGCAGAACTAACCATAATTTCTATGGCAAAATGAACCCCCTCATTTTGTTCCTTTTTAAATTAAATGTTTTAAGTGTTACCAGTTTATTCCAATCAAGATGGCTTCAGGTGTGCCATACTTTTGTCATAAGTAAGGCTGTAGCACTCTAGTTGTTCTTTAGAACACTCTGGGAAGCTGCAGTAGAACACAAAGGCATCAACTGACAGGCTGCTCCTGTTGAAATATAACAGGAAGATATTTGAGATCTCACTTAAAACATGTCCTAATTTTTCTTTCTACAGCACTAACCATAATTTCTATGGCAAAATGAACCCCCTCATTTTGTTCCTTTTTAAATTAAATGTTTTAAGTGTTACCAGTTTATTCCAATCAAGATGGCTTCAGGTGTGCCATACTTTTGTCATAAGTAAGACTGTTAGCGCTCTAGTTGTTCTTTAGAACACTCTGGGAAGCTGCAGTAGAACACAAAGGCATCAACTGACAGGCTGCTCCTGTTGAAATATAACAGGAAGATATTTGAGATCACACTTGAAACATGTCCTAATTTTTCTTTCCAGATCACTAACCATAATTTCTATGACAAGATGAACCCCATCATTTTGTTCCTTTTTAAATTAAATGTTTTAAGTGTTACCAGTTTATTCCAATCAAGATGGCTTCAGGTATGCCATACTTTTGTCATAAGTAAGGCTGTTAGCACTCTAGTTGTTCTTTAGAACACTCTGGGAAGCTGCAGTAGAACAAAAAGGAATCAACTGACAGTCTCTGCCCTTGTTGGATGTACATGTTTTACTGAGAATGTCAGACTTCATTCTCACATGACTGAGAAAGATAATGTGAATTTACAGAAAATATGCTCTCATTTTAGCTTCTGGAGCACCTTCCAAAACTGTATGGGACAAGCATGTGAAAATAGTTTTCTCTCAAACATGATTCATGATATCCCAGCAGAAGGTTTTTCACAGGGTAAAATCACCTTAGAACACACCACAATTCCTGAAATTAGTATGGTACCATCAACAAATGAATTCTAATGTAACTAAAGTCTGTTATCACCCTTTATAGTTCTCCTTTTGGTAACCCTCAAAATCTTCGATTCACTACAATGCATTTCAATGGGGTACTATCATTTATATTGGTCCCAAGATGGCTGCCAGCAATTCCAGGATGAAGTGCTGACAGCCAATCAGATCTCACGATGACATGTGTGGTTAGGCTCCGCCCAGATATATATGTGTTTTTACTTTTGATTTTCTCAGCAACTACTGAACGGATTTACACCATTTAACAAAAAGGGTTCTTTTTGAACCAAGAACTACCTCTTTGCCAAATTTGGTGTAATTCCGTTCAGCAGTTCGGGCTGTAGCCTTGCATAAAGTTTCCTATGGGAAATTGATTTTTTGACTCTTATTTTTTAATTTCTCCGCAACTACTGAACGGATTTACACCATTTAACAAAAGGGTTCTTTCTGAACCAAGAACTACCTCTTTGCCAAATTTGGTGTAATTCCGTTCAGCAGTTCGGGCTGTAGCCGTGTCTAAAGTTTCCTATGGGAAAATGAATGGGAAAACACGTTTTGGGACCCCACTTTTCCTCGGCCCCCGCTTGACGAATCACCCTGAGACTTTCAGGGTAGGAGCGTACCGGAGCGGGCCATAAAGTTTGAAAATTTCGCGAAGATTCGTCAACCGACGCAAGAGTTATTTCAAATAGAATGTCGCGGATTTCCTATGGAAAATAGGTCCTAACTATAACTATCTACTGGCGACCGCCAGTAGATAATATATATATATATATTATCTACTGGCGGTCGCCAGTAGATAGTTATAGTTACAACCTATTATCCATAGGAAATCCGCGACATTCTATTTGAAATAACTCTCTTGCCGGTTGACGTATCTTCGCAAAATTTTCAAACTTTATGGCCCGCTCCGGTCCGCTCCTACCCTGAAAGTCTCGGGGATTCGTCAAGCGGGGCTGAGAAAAAGGGGGGTCCCAAAACGCGTTTTCCCCATGCAATTTTCCATAGGAAACTTTAGACACGGCTACAGCCCGAACTGCTGAACGGAATTACACCAAATTTGGCAAAGAGGTAGTTCTTGGTTCAGAAAGAACCCTTTGTTAAATGGTGTAAATCTGTTCAGTAGTTGCTGAGAAAATCAAAAGTAAAAAGATAGTGATATCTATGGCCGAGTAGGGGACGCGTACCCTCATTGCACCCTGCGCGCACCGTCCCGATCACGAGCTGCATGTTAATTGGCTGTCAGCTGGCTGTCAACATTCCGATTCAGGAAATGTTGGCAGCCATTTTGTCCCTCGGTAGAACCGAGGGACAGAAACAAGTGCGCAAAGCGCACAAAGGGGGCAGGGTAGAAACACCCTGACCCCTAGGTTTGCTCAGGGGTCCCACAAGGACCCCTGGGCAAAATTTTTTTTTTTTTTTAAATCGGCCGGATGCGCTCAGGGTGCGCGAATCCTGCCGAAAAAAATCGAGCGCGGTCTCCCGCGCTTCGATGTGCACTGGCCCCGGGTGGGCGAAGTCCCGGGGGCATGCTGGGGGTTAATTTTATGTGTGGGGGCCTCTAAAGGCCCCCAAGCCCCGGGACCACCACCCCCGGGGCTTTATGTGTAATGGTGCGGGAGGGCTCTGAGCCCTCCCGCAGCCCCGGGGACCGCCACCTCCCGGGGCTTCTTTTTATTTTTGATTAACCTGTGTGGGGGCTCCAGCCCCACACGCCCGGGACCACCACCTCCCGGGGCACTAAGAAAAATTACACTGGGGGTCCGTTTTGGACCCCCAAGCCCCGGGGACCACCACCTCCCGGGGCTTTCAAAATGTAAGGAGGGGGGCCGCGCGGCCCCCTCCTGGAGCCTGTGGTGGCCCTGGGGACCACCACCCCCAGGGCCGGCTCCTGCAGTGTCCCGGGTGCCTACCCCGGGACACTGCTGTTTGCAATGACAGGACGGGAGCCTCGCCGGCTCCCGTCCTGTCATTGCAAACTGCTTTGGATATTGGAAGAGAGAGCAGGAAACCTGCTCTCTCTTCCAATATCCAAAGCTGATTGCTTTCCACATGGGGAGCAGCATGTTAGCTGCTCCCCATGTGTAAAGCAATGCCGGCTCCCGTAGGACACGGGGAGCCGGCGGGACTGTGGGGGTTTGGGGACCCCCACAGTCCCCAACGAGAGGCCAGGCCCCGGGGATGGGGTCCCCGGGGCCATAAGTGGCCACGGAGGGGGCCACGCAGCCCCCTCCCCAAAGGTAAAAAAAAGTAAAAAAAAAAAAAAAAGTGCAAGGCCGGCCCCGGGGATGGGGTCCCCGGGGCCTTAAATGGCCTGAAGAGGGGGCCACGCAGCCCCCCTCCAAATAAAAAAAAGAGGCCATGCCCCGGGGATGGGGTCCCCGGGGCCAATACAGGCCCAGGGAAGGGGGCCACGCGGCCCCTTCCCGTTTTTTTAAAAATATTAATTTAAAAAGGGGTAAGGCCCTGGGGGATGGGGTCCCCAGGGCCTAAAAATAGGAAAAGGAAGGGGGCACACACAGCCCCCTTCAGGAAAAAAACAAAAAAAAACGATCGGGCCCGCAGGCCCCGCCCCCTTCCTTCACCACTCTGCAAACGCGCCCCTCTGTGGCGCTTTTTGGAGGTATATGGTGGGCTAGTTGCACCCCAGGGACCCTCAGGATTCAAGGGGAGTTAATCCCCTGACTTAAAACGCGCCACGGGCGTGTTTGCACAGTGGTGAAGGGAGGGGCGGGGCTTCAGGTGACATGTGTGCAAACAGGCCCCGTGGCGCGTTTTAAGATGGGGAATTAAATCCCCTTCAATCCTGAGGGTCCCTGGGGGCCAACTAGCCCAACAGGTACGTCCAGAAAGCGCCACAGAGCTGCGTTGCAGAGAGGTGTAAAAGGGGTGTGGCCTCTGTACATGTCTCTGCAACGCAGCCCCTGGCGCATACTGGAGGTTCCTGGTGGGCTAGTTGGGCCGTAGGGACCCTCATGATTCAAGGGGACTTAATCCCCTACTTAAAACGCGCCACGGGGCGCGTTTGCACAGATGTCACCTCAGGCCCCGCCCCTCCCTTCACCATTGTGCAAATATTCCTCTAAAATCAGCCGAAATACGAATTCTGATTTACTCACCTGTTATCAGGAGAGACCTCAGTGCTGCATCTTTCAGCCCAGTACTAATCCTGAAAAGTAATTTTAACCGTACTTACCAGTAACTTGAATTTCCTTCCATAGGCTAACATTGACTGGTTTCACTTGGAAATTCTTCTAAGTGTGGAGTTTTGGAACTTTAAAATATTCCTCTAAAATCAGCCGAAATACGAATTCCGATTTACTCACCTGTTATCAGGAGAGACCTCAGTGCTGTATCTTTCAGCCCAGTACTGGTCCTGAAAAGTAATTTTAACCGTACTTACCAGTAACTTGAATTTCCTTCCATAGGCTAACATTGACTGGTTTCACTTGGAAATTCTTCTAAGTGTGGAGTTTTGGAACTTTAAAATATTCCTCTAAAATCAGCCGAAATACGAATTCCGATTTACTCACCTGTTATCAGGAGAGACCTCAGTGCTGCATCTTTCAGCCCAGTACTGATCCTCAAAAGTAATTTTAACCGTACTTACCAGTAACTTGAATTTCCTTCCATAGTATATAATTGCCTGCTTTTTGCTGAAAAAGTTTCTAAGTGTTGATTTTTGAAACATACAAATATTCCTCTAAAATCAGCCGAAATACGAATTCCGATTTACTCACCTGTTATAAGGAGAGACCTCAGTGCTGTATCTTTCAGCCCAGTACTGGTCCTGAAAAGTAATTTTAACCGTACTTACCAGTAACTTGAATTTCCTTCCATAGGCTAACATTGACTGGTTTCACTTGGAAATTCTTCTAAGTGTGGAGTTTTGGAACTTTAAAATATTCCTCTAAAATCAGCCGAACTACGAATTCCGATTTACTCACCTGTTATCAGGAGAGACCTCAGTGCTGCATCTTTCAGCCCAGTACTGATCCTCAAAAGTAATTTTAACCGTACTTACCAGTAACTTGAATTTCCTTCCATAGGATATCATTGCCTGCTTTTTGCTGAAAAAGTTTCTAAGTGTTGATTTTTGAAACATACAAATATTCCTCTAAAATCAGCCGAAATACGAATTCCGATATACTCACCTGTTATCAGGAGAGAACCCAGTGCTGCATCTTTTAGCCCAGCACTGACCCTGAAAACTAATTTTAACCGTACTTACCAGTAACTTATCTTTTCTTCCATAGGAATCCATTGTCTGGTTTTCAGCAGAAAAGTTTCAAAGTGTCGATTTTCACAAACTACAAATATTCCTTAAAAATCGCCTGTATGACTTAAACGCATTTTTTCAACTGTTTACAGGAGATGCACCAGTGCTGGATCCAGGATCCAACACTGAGTAAGAAAAAGTAACGATAACAGTTTTTACCTGCTATGTGAATTTCCTTCCATAGGATAACATTGGTGATTCTATGAGGAAAAGTTTCTAAGTGTCAACTTTTAAAATACAATAATATTCCTTAAAAATCACGACTGTAACCAAAACGCTTTTACTCAACTGTTTACAGGAGATGTCCCAGGACTGAATCTAGGATCCAGTCCTGTGGTTAGAAAAGTAATCCATAAAGTAACTAATTGCATTTAACTAGAAATTCACATTGAGCTGAATGTTGCATTGTGTTTGAAAATGTGTTGCCCATTGCAACAACTGTAACTACTGTACTTAAAAGTCTATTGCCTATGTGCTAAGTATTTAAACTAAAGTAATTCATTCTGAGAAAGTATTTTTTGTAATGTAATGTATAATGTAATTACAATGTAATTTAAAAAATAAAATATGTAAAAGAAATTGTTTCTAAAAATGTAGTAAATCAGTATGAAAAAAAATAATATAAAAATTAATACATTTAAAAAACCTTTGAAATTCACTGAAAAAACCGTAGGTTTCAGGCAAGTTATAGTTACAAATTAGCATTTAAAAACCTTTGAAATTCACTGAAAAAACCATAGGTTTCAGACACGTTATAGTTAGAAATTAGCATTTAAAAAACCTTTGAAATTCACTGAAAAAACCATAGGTTTTAGGGACAGTTATAGTTACAAATTAGCATTTAAAAAACCTTTGAAATTCACTGAAAAAACCATAGGTTTCAGATATGTTATAGTTACAAATTAGCATTTAAAAAACCTTTGAAATTCACTGAAAAAACCATAGGTTTTAGGGACAGTTATAGTTAGTTGGACATTTCACTCGTACAAAACCCGTGAAATTCCCCCGTTATAGTTAGTTCAGCTAACTATAACTCGCGCCCGCAATGCACTGCTGATGACGTCACATATTACATCACTCATGACATGGTCAGTGACATCACTGATGACATCACTGATGACATCTCAAATGACATCACTGATGACATCATCCACGTGATAATCTGATGCAGCTCCTCACACCCTAATATAACCTTTGATACACCCAATCTAAATTACAGACTGCCATTCGCAAAACTATAGACACTCCAACACCAATAACTACATACCCACTCACTGATTCTTAGGTCTACACACACACATCCACTCACTCACCCGTACAGTCACTCATACTTATGGTCACTCAGTACAGGACTATCATATGCACTCTTACTCCTATATAGACACTCAAACACCGCCACTCATCCATAGAGGTACTCACACACCTAGTCAGTCATGCAAATAATTAAACACACTGCCATTTACTCACCTATACAGTTATACACACACCAGCTCACTTAATCATACAAATACTAGCACATTGTTACGCTCTTATACAATCACTGATACAAGCACACACTCATCCATACAGCCACTATCACAATCACTCACTCTCGCTTATAGCTATTTATATACTCCAACACACATATATACTGGCTTTCACATATGTAGTTACTCACACATGTACCACTGGGACATACATTCACTCACTAACACACTCTTACACACACTTACCCACCCATACAGTCTATCACAGATGCACTCTTGAAACCATCCACCCAGTGAATCACTCACTCACACATCTATGCACAGAGTCGCACACACCCCACCCACACAAACACTCAGGCACCCATACAGATACTCAGACAACCAATCAATAACTCATATAGACACTCATGTAGCTATTCACAAACCCATGCAGCCACTTACACAGCAACAGACAGACGGATACAGACATTCACCCAGTTTAGTCACTAACCCATGCATTCAGTAAGATACGTTAAAGCACTCACTTATAGAGTCAGTCACGCACCTACTAAATCATCCATACAGACACTTACACACCCACTCATTCTTCAATACGTCTTTTCCTATATATATTAAAAATATTTAAACTTTACAGAAACACACAGTCACTGGATGATGTCATCAGTGATGTCATTTGAGATGTCATCAGTGATGTCATCAGTGATGTCACTGACCATGTCATGAGTGATGTAATATGTGACGTCATCAGCAGTGCATTGCGGGGCACGAGTTATAGTTAGCTGAACTAACTATAACGGGGAATTTCACGGGTTTTGTACGAGTGAAATGTCCAACTAACTATAACTGTCCCTAAAACCTATGGTTTTTTCAGTGAATATATATATATATATCCTACTGGCGGTCGCCAGTAGGTAGTTATAGTTAGGACCTGATTTCCATAGGAAAAGCATATTTTGACTTGGCTATAACTTTGACGTCATTTGATCAATCTACCTGAAATTTTGCCAAAAAAGTGTCACAGTGGGTACTATTGATTGGGAAAGTTTGGGGGTGATCCGTGCAGTGGGTACCGAGAATTTGGGGCGCAAAATAAGGTTGCCTTTGTAATGTTAATTCCCATAGGAACCTTTAGCCACCTCTACAGCCTGAGCCGCTGAAGGGACTTACACCAAATTTGGCAGGGAGGTAGATGTTGGTTCAAGGAAGTGCCTTTTGCTTATTTGGTGTAAATCTGTTCAGTAGTTTTTGAGGAATTTAACTTTAAAATTAGAGTGATATCTCTGGCCGTGGATATTTTGCGGTGGTTTCACGATGAATCGCGAATGCACGCGCCAATGGAAATGCTCTGATTGGCTGGTCACAACCTGAATAGAAAGTTGCAGCCACCATTTTATCTACTGGGAACGGTCCCCAGGGCTGAAAATTTGTGTGAAAGCACACATAAGGGGTCAGGTTGGAGATACTCTGACCCCATGGTTGAGAAATGGGGGCGTTAATGACACGTTATGTGTCCAAAATAGATTTTTTTAATCGCGCACGATAATCGCAACGATGCCGCGACCGCCAGCACGGCCACTCCGTGTACCATTGCAGGGACATTGTGGCTATCGACGTCGTACCGAATATTGGTGAAAATATAAAATAAAATATCAGTGAATCATTATACACATTATATTATTTTGAGATTCTGATAAATGTTTTTATAGAGTTATTTATATAGTGAGTTATCTACGGTGATGGTTAGAATTAATTATATAGTTATAATTTTTTAATGTGGTGGTGGCTATTGAAATTCTGCTTTTGCTTTCCGCTTTTGTGATTTACCCGCGGGGATCGTGATTACCGATGTCATCGCAATATCCGGAGTCACCGCGAAAATGGAAAATAGGTTTTAGAGATGGTTATTGTAGAAATACAGTAGAAAAACATGAGTTTGAAGTATACAGTAATAAACCTCTAGTGTGTAGAATACTGTAATGTGTGTGCATATATTTGTTTTCACTTTATGGAAAAGGCGCGATTGTCGCGGTTAACGACGCCGTTGCGATGTCCCGAATAACCGCAAATACGGGAAAAAGGTCTGAAAGATGGTTTTTAAAGAAACTTAGTACAAAAAAATGAGTTTAAACATGCTTTGAATGAAGTATGTATATAGTAATGTGTGTATGGCAATGTTCAGGATGGATTTTTTTACATATTATTTTTGGGTGTGTTGGTGGTCATTGAATGTCTGCTTTTGTTTTCTGTTTTCACAACGTGTCCGCGGGGATCCCGACGTCGTCGCGAAGATTCCCAAAAACTAAAGAAAAAAAACCCTTTAGAATAAACTTCACAATATTTGGGTGCTAGGGTGGCTCTGACAAGATCCTTTGTGTTGTGTATATGGCTGCTACACATCAGACCGGATGCAGAGTTTCAGGTTACGTACAAACACCCTGTTACCTTCATCTGTAAAGTGCACTCCATCATTACTATAAATTCCATGCATGTCAAAACGCAGATTGTTGTTATAGATACAGCCCATACGATGGTCTCTGAGGAATGCAGAAACAGTTTTATTAACATGTTTCCTGGATTTGTCAATCTGTGGACAGAATTGATTTGACCACTTCCATTTCTGTCTTTGGCTATATTAGAGTACACCAAGATAGTGTAAGGGAAAGGCAACATCAGTTCTGCAAAGGTATCTTTCATTAGGATTTCCAGCCCTACCCCAATCAATGTGCCTAGGTCGTTGCCACCACAGTGGACAATCATGAGGTGAGGAGTTTGGGAATCCACAATGGATTTAACCAAAGCCAGCAACTGATGAAACTTTAACTCTTTCTGGCCAAACCAAGTAATCTGCACATTTGGCAATCCCAAGTCACTGTCAATACCTTTTTTTTGCAGCCTCTTTAGCCCAATAGATATAGCTGTGGCCCACAATCCATAGTCGAAGCATTTTGATGTGAAGGAGCAATAGTAGTCAGGAGAAGGCTGGAGCTGGATGAGGTAGTTTTCCAAAGGTAAAGAAGTTAAAATGGAGGTGTTTAAAATATATATATATGTTGTGAGCAAGGTGGCTGTGTCCACTGAAACGCGTCATCCCATCCGATGTCATCGTCTGCCTGATTAAATATTCTCTGTCTGGATTCCTGTTGTCGGTGCCTGTTTTTCGTCACAGAAGTGGCAGGACTTTTCAGGAATATATATATATATATAGAGACAGAACATTTTTTTGAAAGTTGATGAGTGATGTAAGTAATGGCAAGTTTTAATTTCCAAGTCAGGACTATGTAATAAACTGTTGTGTAGTATTTAATTTTCAGAAAAATGAAGCTAGATATCGGTTTGAACTCCCGTTTTTTATCACAATTCTCCATGTTGATCACGAAAACAGCACAAAAACGCGCCAACAGTAACCTCGTTTTGAAAGAGAGGGAAAGGGTTAACAGATGCTAACCATTCACAAGTGGAGATACAGTAGTCTAAAATGAAAGACATGATTTCATTTGCTGCCTTTCTCAAGATGAAAGAGTGGAAAGTTGAAGAGGTTGCCATTTTAGACTTGCGTTGTATGGGAGTGGTGTACCACTCTTGTGCTTAGTGTTTACAAATCTTAACAGTGTCCAAACAATGCAGAAAGAGCTAAAACAACAATATAATCTACAAACTGAATTCAGTGGTATGTATATAACTTTGTAATTATTTTAAAAATGTACATTAGAAATGAAGATATATATGGGAGTTTGATTAAAAGGAGTATCACAGCGATGAGAAAAAATATATGAGTTGAACTGTATCTATTACAGGGTATGTGTTTAAGAGGTTAGTGGTGAATGTTTTGGGAAGTAAGAGAAAAATGAATTAGTGCCTGTTTATTTCATTGTGTATTTTATTGAAAAATTACAGTATAGTTTTGTGGAAAGTTGCAATGAGGAACTAAGAATGTTTTAAATGTCTAAACATCATGTTCAGAATAGATACATCTGTCATTTGCATTCTGGGAGTTGTATTACTTTTAGTAACATTAATGAACAGGAATAGTGTAGTGAGAGATAAAAGATGAGAACATGTCTGCGTGTATATGAATTAGAAAGAAGTAATACTTGTTAGGTATATATTGGGAAGTGTGTGTCAACATGGTTTTTAAATTATATGACCACTTTTCATATGCTTAGATGGTGAGATATAGTTTTTGTGCTTGCACATAGCTATATATACAGTGGGACTTTTGAGTTTGCTTAAAGATGCAGAGAGGTATATATTTTGGAAAAGATGGCTTGAAGGTGTACATCTATTAAGAAATCGCATATATGTTTACATGGTGATCTATGTTCAGCAAGGCTGATGAAAATTTCATGTATATAGTGAGGGTTGTGTTTTTCTTTAAACATGCTTTGTTCAAAATTTAGAAGGATTAATAGTGCAGAATGCCTCGAGAGTTCTTGTGCTACGTTCATTTGAGTGTAACTTTTGTTTGAGATATGCTGAATATATGTTTTAGAAGCAGAAGAAGTATTTGAGAAATGATGTAGGTATGCCATTCACAAAAGGTTTTGTGCTTTGTTTTCCATTTTAGAAACTTACTGATGCATGTGCACATTCAGTAGCAAAGCAATGTATGTTTCTAGAGGGCAATGTATGCAATTATATATCAAGTTTGATACCCAGATTTCACTCACACATAGCTCAGAAGAAAAGCATGTATACAGTAAAACAGGTAGTTTGATACTGAAAAAAGGACATAACCAATGATTCGGAGATATCGTGACAATTGTTATGTATCTAACAGGAATGAAGGTACTTTCTCACTCACTCAGGCAGTATTCAGGCACTCGTGGAATCACCCAGCCACTACTCAGGCAGTCATCAAATTAGTGATTCACTATCCATGGAGTTATTCAATTATCCAGAAACAATACATGTACTCTTGCAATCAGGCAGGAAAAAATTATGCAGTTATTGAAGTATGCAGGCACTACGTATACATTCATCTAATCACCTAGGTACTATCTAGTGACTTATGCAATTAACAAGGATAACTATGCAATCATTATAACGTTTGCACAGAACCTACGCAGCCATCTAAACACCCACTTACAACCCATGCATTCATTGAAATACTGAGGCATACGCGTGTACTGATGAAACACTCGGGATCTACTCTGACCAGGAGCGTTGCGGAGATTTGTTATCTACGCATTACAATGAAAACACGGAATTCATGCAATAATTCCGCCACGTAGCAGAGTTAGATACTGCACCCACAACCCTTTAATAAAACAACTTTACCTTTACATGCTAAAAAAAAACATATAACCAATTCACAAAAGTGAACTTTGTAAAATATACCAGGCAATGAGAGAGGTGATGATTTTGTGGTCACCCCTAACCTAGGAGGAGGGCAAGCACTGCACTCTAGAATCTCGTCCCATAATGCTTTGCAGGGCCTTTGGTTGGGATTGTATTTTTGCCCATAACTGTGCTTGGGGTGGTCCTAGGAGGATGGGACCACCACCGAATCGTTCAGCATGATGTGCTCTTTGTGTTCAAGGCATCTGCTTGGTTCTCTCCCTAGGTTAGGGAGGACACCAAAATCATCACCTCTCTCACTGCTTGCTGTATTTTCGTTTTCACTTTTGTGTGATGACTATATGCATTTTTGCATGTATAGATAGAGTTACTTGTTGTTTTATCAAGGATATGTGAGGTTTCTGTTTTTTTAATTAGGATGAGACAGAACGGAGTTGCGAAGCGTCACAGAGTTTTTGTTCAATTACGCAGAATTCCTACTCATGCACTCATGTAAATACGTAGAGCGGAGGTTACAGGGACATTATAGTTAGGCTCCAGTTTCACTCGTACAAAATGAGAGAAATTCAGCAGCTATAGTTAGCTGAGCTAAATATAACTCGCGCCCCTGCAATGAACTGCTTATGACCTCACATATTACATCACTCATGACATGGTCAATGACATCACTGATGAAATCTCATATGACATCACTCATGACATCACTGATGACATCATCCACAGAATCTCCAACGCAGCCACTCACACTCCCATGTAACCATTCAAACACCCACTCCAACTTCCACACTACGATTCTCAAAACCATTGACACACCCATACCAGTACGTACATACCCACTCACCAATTCCTAGGTCTACACACACATCCACTCATTCACCCATACAGCCACTTATACACCCACTCACTCACTAATACACACACTGATATATCCACTCATACAGCCATATAACCACTCACACACTGTCAGTCACTCATAGAGATACTCACACACTTACTCACTCACCTATAGAGTCAATCAGACAGCCATTTGCTCACCTATAAAGTTATACACACACTCATTCACTTATTCATACATACGCTAACATATAATCACTGACCCATACAGACCCTCACACACCCACTCACTAACCCATACAGCTACTATCACAATCCCTCACTCACAAATACAGTCACTGATATACTCCAACACTTACGTATCTGCCTTTCACATATCCACTTACTCACCCATGTACCACTGACACATCCATTCACTCACCGACACAGCCATAGACACACTAAGTCACTTATACAACCCTTCTCTTACACTCACTAACCCATACACCCACTGACTCACGCAGTTACTCATCCATGCAGGTAGTCACACACCCTCTCACCCACCCATATGGCCATGTCTGAACATCATTCGTACAAAACCATAGAAATTCCACTGTTGTAGTTAGTTCAGCTAACTATAACTCGCGCCCTCGCAATGCACTGCTCATGACGTCACATATTACATCACTCATGACATAGTCGGTGACATCACTGATGACATCACTGATGACATCTCAAATGACATCACTGATGACATCATCCACGTGATCATCTGATGCACCTCCTCACACCCTAATATAACCTTTGATACACCCCCTCTAAAATACAGACTACCATTCTCGAAACCATAGAGACACCAATACCAGTTAGTACATACCCACTCACTGATTCATAGGTCTACACACACATCCACTCATCCATACAGTCACTCATACACGCAGTCACTCATCAATATAGCCACTGAAATATGCACTCATACACCTATACAGATACTCACAGAACACCACTAACCATAGTTACTCACACACCTACTCAGTCATGCAAAGAATCAATCATACTCCCATTTACTCACCTATACAGTTATACACACACCACCTCACTTCATACAGATACTAACACATACTTACTCTCTTATACAATCACTGACACAAGCACACACTCATCCATCAAGCCACTCTCACAATCACTCACTCTCACATATAGTCATTTATATAGTCCAACACTCACATATACTGCCTTTCACATATGTAGTTACTCACACATGTACCACTGATACATCCATTCACTCACCAACACACCCATACACACACTCACCCACCCATACAGCCATTCACAGATGCACTCTTGAACCCGTACACCCAGTGAATTACCCACTCACACATCTATGCACACTCACACCCCCCCACCCACCCACACATACACTCAGGCACCCATACAGATATTGAGACAACCAATCAATAACCCATGTAGACACTCATGTAGCTACTCACCAACCCATGCAGCCGCTTACACACCAACTGACAGACTGATAGAGACATTCACACAGTTTAGTCACTAACCCATGCATTCAGTAAGACACGTTTAATTACTCACTTATACAGTCAGTCACACACTAAGTCATCCATTCAGACACTCATACACCCACTCATTCTTCAATACACCTTTGCATATATATATATATATATATATATATATATATATATATAAACATATTTAAACTTTACAGAAACACACAGTCACTGGATGATGTCATCAGTGATGTAATTTGAGATGTCACTGACTATGTCATGAGTGATGTAATATGTGACGTCATGAGCAGTGCATTGCAGGGCACGAGTTATAGTTAGCTGAACTAACTATAACAGTGGAATTTCTATGGTTTTGTACGAGTGAAATGTCCAGCTAACTATAACGCCCCTGAAACCTATGGTTTTTTCAGTTAATTTCAAAGGTTTTTTAAATGCTAATTTCTAACTATAACGTGCCTGAAACCTATGGTTTTTTCAGTGAATTTCTATGGTTTTTTAAATGCTAATTTCTAACTATAACGTGCCTGAAACCTATTTTTTTTCCAGTGAATTTCAAAGGTTTTTTAAATGAAAATTTGTAAGTCTAATGTACCTCAATCCTATGTTTTTTTAATTTTATATATATATATATATATATATATTTAAAAGAATTGTGAATAATTTTTAGTTAGGAAAACTATATTCATTCTTTTTTAAATATTATACAGAAGTCGCGCACCCTTCGCGCACCCTACACGATGGCTGCGCGCATTCCGGTAGCCATTTTGAAAAGTCGCGCTGGGGTCGCGACTTCGGCGTGATTTGTAAAGTATGAAATATCTTTAAATTAATTATAAATAAAAGTTTTCCTTTAAGTGTTTGTCTAAATTTATTAATAAAAGTATTTTCAAAGTATTATTTTCAATATAATTTCGACTAAAAATTATTCGATTATTATTGGATTCGGAGGTTAGGAGGGATGGCCATTTTGCTCGATCTGTTTTGCAAGATTTTTTGGTCTAGTCAGGTGGACACCCTCCTCCGGGTGAGATACGGCTTGAGGATTCTATTCAAAAGGTGAGGAAGCAACAGGCAGAAGTATCCATCAGAAGAGCAAGTTACTTACCTTCGGTTACGCTTTTTCTGGTGGATACAGTATCTGCCTGTGGATTCCTCACTGTCCCACCCGCCTCCCCGTTGTCCACCTGTTTCTACCAAAAAGATGCTTTTACTGTTTGGCATGAATGTTTTTAATATGTCTTAATCATGCTTATGTTTTAATAGTGAGAAATGCTTGATCTGTTGCTATTTCTTTATGCCTTTATTGGTTACACATTTGTATATATATATATATATTCACTGAAAAAACCATAGGTTTCATGCACGTTATAGTTAGAAATTAGCATTTAAAAAACCTTAGAAATTCACTGAAAAAACCATAGGTTTTAGGGAAAGTTATAGTTAGTTGGACATTGCACTCGTACAAAACCCGTGAAATTCCCCCGTTATAGTTAGTTCAGCTAACTATAACTCGCGCCCCCGCAATGCACTGCTGATGACGTCACATATTACATCACTCATGACATGGTCAGTGACATCACTGATGACATCACTGATGACATCTCAAATGACATTTGTAAATTGTAAATGCTAATTTCTAACTATAACGTGCCTGAAACCTATGGTTTTTTCAGTGAATTTCAAAGGTTTTTCAAATGCTAGTTTGTAACTATGCCTACAGAAGTAGGACATGTGAAGAAAGAAGAAAAAACGCACAGAAAGAAGCAAAAGAAATGTCGAAAGAAACAGAAGTCCACAAAGACGAAGAAAAATCCAGGAAGAAGCAAGACATGTGCAGAAAGAACCAACAGAGGAGCAGAAAGAGGCCTTGTTGCAAAATCATCCTGTGCCCACACCTTTTCCAGACGTGTACTGGTGGTAACTGACTCTGACTAACCAGGCCTAGAGCCAGTGCTATGGTAAAAGACACTTAGAATACAGTTAAAACACCTACATACAATAGGGAACACTATGCGTTGAGGTACCCCTGTGATTAGCATGACCTCCTCTGTAACTCCCTAGTACATAATAGGGCAGGGGGATTAAAACTACCTCTTAAAACGCGCCATGGGGCACGTTTGCACACTGGTGTAAGGAGGGGGGGGGCCTGAGGTTACATGTGTGCAAACACGCCCTCTGGCCATTTTAAGTTGGGGGATAAAGTCCCCTTGAATCCTAAGGGTCCCTGGGGTCCAACTAGCCCACCAGGTACCTCCAGTAAGCGCCACAGAGCTGCGTTGCACAGAGGTGTAAAAAGGGGCGTGGCCTGGACCACCTCTGCAACGCAACCCTGTGGCGCGCACTGGAGGTACCTGGTGGGCTAGTTGGCCCCCAGGGTCCCTCAGGATTCAAGGGGAATTAACTCACCAACTTAAAACACGCCACAGGGTGTGTTTGCACACATGTCACCTGAGGCCCCGCCCCCTCCCTTCACCACTGTGCAAACGCGCCCTGTGGCGCGATTTAAGTTGGGGTATTAGGTCACCTTGAATCCTGAGGTTCCCTGGGGCCCAACTAGCCCACCAGGTACTTCCAGTAGCGCTACAGGCCTGCGTTGCAGAGAGGTGGTCAGAGGCCACGCCCCTTTACACCTCTCTACAACGCAGCTCTGTGGCGCTTAATGGAGGTAGCTGGTGGGCTAGTTGCACCCCAGGGACCCTCAGGATTCAAGGGAGCTAATCCCCCAACTTAAAACGCGCCACAGGGCGTGTTTGCACACATGTCACCTCAGGCCCCGCCCCTCCCTTCACCACTGTGCAAACGCACCCCGTGGCGCGTTTTAAGTTGGGGAATTAAGTCCCCTTGAATCCTGAGGGTCCCTGGGGTGCAACTAGCCCACCAGCTACCTCCATTAAGCGCCACAGAGCTGCGTTGCAGAGAGGTGTAAAGGGCGTGGCCTCAGAACACCTCTCTGCAACGCAGCCCTGGCGCATACTGGAGGTTCCTGGTGGGCTAGTTGGCCCCCAGGGACCCCCAGTATTCAAGGGGAATTCGTTCCCCATCTGCAAACGCGCCAGGGGCGCGTTTGCAGAGTGCTGCCAAGGAGGGGCGTGGCCTCCGGCGCGATGCCGGTGTTTTTTTTGTTTTTTACGAAGGGGGCTGTGTGGCCCCCTTCTTTTCTAATTTATTGACCCTGGGGACCCCATCCCCCAGGGCCTGCCCCTAATATTTAAAAATAAAAAAATAAAAATTGGAAGGGGGCCGCGTGGCCCCCTCCCGAGGCCTTAATCGGCCCCGGGGACCCCATCCCCCGGGGCATGGCCTTCTTTTTAAAAAAAAATGTTTTGGAGGGGGGCTGCGTTGCCCCCCTCCTCAGGCCACTTATGGCCCCGGGGACCCCATCCCCCGGGGCGGCCTTTTTTTTTTTTAATTTAAAAAACTTTTTGGGGAAGGGGGCCGCGTGGCCCCTCTCCCGGGCCACTTGTGGCCCGGGGACCCCAACCCCGGGGCTGGCCCTCCCGTTGGGGACCGTGGGGGGTCCCCAATCCCCCACGGTCCCGCCGGCTCCCCGCGTCCTGCGGGAGCCGGCATTGCTTTTCCACATGGTGAGCTGCTAAGATGCAGCTCCCCGTGTGGAAAAGCATTCTGCTTTGGTTTTTGGAAGAGAGAGCAGGTTTCCTGCTCTCTCTTCCAAAAACCAAAGTAGTTTACTATGGCAGGGCGGGAGCCGCGAGGCTCCCGCCCTGCAATAGCAAACTACAGTGTCCCGGGGGTGCGCACCCCGGGACACTGCAGGAGCAGGCCCTGGGGGTGGCGGTCCCCAGGGCCATCACTGGCTCCAGGAGGAGGGCCGCGCGGCCCCCTCCCAACACGTGCACAGCCCCGGGGAGGTGGTGGTCCCCGGGCTCGGGGTCCGAAACGGACCCCCACATTCCAATTCTTAGTGCCCCGGGAGGTGGCGGTCTCCGGGCGTGTGGGGGCTCAAGCCCCCACACAGGTAATTTAATTTTAAAAAGAAGCCCCGGGGTGGCGGTCCCCGGGGCTTAGGGGGCCTTAGAGGCCCCCACACATTTTATTAACCCCCGCATGCCCCCGGGACTTGGCCCACCCGGGGCCAATTAACAACGAGCGCGGGAGCCTACGCTTCGTTTTTTTTCCACGGCGGGATCCGTGCATCCTACACGCATCCTGCCGATTTTTTAAAAAATGATAAACAAATTTTTGGGGCCCTGAGCAGGCCTAGGGGGTCAGGGTGTTTCTACCCTGCCCCCTTTTTGCGTTTTGTGCAGTTGTTTTACTGATTTCTTGTGCCTCGGTTCTACCGAGGCACAAGATGGCTGCCAACACTTCCTGGTTTGGAGTGTTGACAGCCAATTAGCATGCAGCTCGTGGTCGGGAGGGTGCGCGGATCCACCGCGGCCATAAATATCGAAACTTTTATTTTTGATTTTCTCAGCAACTACTGAACGGATTTACACCATTTTTAAAAAGGGTGCTTTCTGAACCAAGCACTACCTTTTAGCCAAATTTGGTGTAATTCCGTTCAGCAGTTTTGGCTGTAGCCTTGCATAAATTTTCCTATGGGAAATCAATTTTTTGACTCTTATTTTTTGAATTTCTCCGCAACTACTGAACGGATTTACACCATTTAAAAAAAAGGTTGCTTCCTGAACCAAGCGCTACCTTTTGCCAAATTTGGTGTAATTCCGTTCAGCAGTTCGGGCTGTAGCCGTGTCTAAAATTTCCTATGGGAATTAACATGGAGAAAACACGTTTTGGGACCCCCCTTTTTTCTCAGCCCCCGCTTGATCAATCACCCCGAAACTTTCAAGATAGGAGCGGACCGGAGCGGGCTATTAGTTTTGAAAATTTCGCAAAGATTCGTCAATCGGCGCCAAAGTTATTGGGAATAGAATGTTACGAATTTCCTATGGATAATAGGTCCTAACTATAACTATCTACTGGCGACCGCCAGTAGATTATATATATATATATATATATATATATATATATATATATATGTTATCTGCTGCTCGCCCGTACTGCTGCTCTCTTGTGGGCGGGTGCTGCTATCTCGCGGTGGCGAAACCACAAACAATTTTATAAACGATAAACCTTGCTGTCCCAAAGCCAATAGTGCACTCATTAGTCTGATACGAAGTTACTTTATTCCATCACTATTGCTGACAAACGTGTTTCGTCCATGACGGCTTTTGTCAATAAAGGCCGTCCGGCCGAAATGCGTTTGTCAGCAATGGTGATGGAATAAAGTAACTTTTTATCAGACTCCTGAGTGCGCGCTATTGGCTTTGCGACAGCAAGGTTTTTCGTTTATAAATATAAATATATATATATATATATACATATATATATATATACACACACACACACACACATATATATATATATTTATATATATATATATGTATGCTGCTAGTCAGCATTGACAACTGTGAGAAATATATATATGTCTGTGTGTGTGTATGTATAATACTTTTGAGGCTTAACTTTAATTGCTTCAGTGTGCACTCACCATTGTAACGTTGTCACCTAGAAAGCCATTTTTCTATCATTAACAAATATGTGTGTCTGTGTGTGTGTATGTGCGTTTGTGCGCAATTGTGTGTTTGCATACAAGCATATACATAATCATAATATATATTCAGAAAAAAATGTTGTCGGGCATCTTGATCCTTTTAGCTAAATCTATGCATGTGTGCGCTATCAACTTTAATTTATTTCGCTCTTGTTGAAGGATGTTGACATTGATATGCAGAATTTGACATTTCCTATTCAACAGCTTTATTCATGGAAAGATAACCACGGATCTTTTTATTTAACAATATGTAAATTATATATCACAACTTTATTTCTAGGGTTTGAAAAATAATGTCAACGACCCCAGTGGAAAGCACGTTTCGGGACCTTTAGACACCCATGTAATGCCCGAAGGGCCCCCCCGGAGGGCTCTGCAGCCAGCAGTGGCACTGGTGAGGAGGCTGGCAGAGAAACATCCCAGGGCCTCTGCTCAAAGGTAAGACACTGACAGAACTGATATTTATTGTTCAATGACATTAGATGTTTTCCTTCAGTTTCATGTAAGATTGATTTCCCAGATACTATTGAAATATCTCAGAACCCCTCTGGCTTGCAAGCAAACATGAATATCTGACTAAAACTACAGAAAAGGGTGGCATTTATCTGAATTTTGAAAGACTGATGTTTGCTGTCAGTTAGCATGGGATGACGCTGCATCATACGTGCAAGTAAATCTTGATAAAATAAAAGTCTAATATGCTCTAGAGGTCACTTGGTAATTTGTAATAAGTTAGATTTAAATTCAGCATGATATAATGTATGCATGATATACGTTTTATAATAAAATATACTTTTTACCTTTTCTATAGAGACCTCTCATGCGGTATGCAATGGTTATTTACACTTTTGCCATTTTGGGATAAAGATAAAAATACCTTTTTACATCTCATTTAATGGCGATCACGATAATAACCGAATTTTGTCTTTGAGTTTGTATTGTAATTGTATTTATGTAGTACTTAAAATACTCCTCACGAGGGACGGAAGCAGGTTAGTCAAGGGCAGTAGAGAGTGGTCGGGAAACAGGGTTTAAAAAAAAGAAAAAAGAATAAAAGAAGGAAATTTCACTTACCTACCGACCGCCGCCTATCCTCCGTCCTCTTCGGTTGACGCAGGAAGTACACAGGCTCTCAGACTCCCCTAAGCCAATCATGACGCTGCTGTCATCAGCATGACAGCAGCATCACGATTGGTCTGAGCGGCCTGGTTCAGCACTCAGACAGGTAGTGGGAGCTTGTGCATGTTTTTCACCGGGTGGAGAACATGCTAAGTGCGCATGTCTGTTTGGCCAGCCCAAGACTGCCGGCCAAACCGTCATGCGCACTTAGAAAGTGTCCACCACTCCTCCCCCTGCTCTGTGGGCAGCCCAGCCCAGCTGCACCTAAAAGAAACACAACAAAGCCAGTACTGAAAAATAAAATGACAATAACATGGTGTTATTATCATTTTATTTTTCCTATGGTGCTACGCTGCTCCGCCTTAGCGGAAGAGGCACCACTGGAGATAGCGCCATGTTATAGAAGGGTGTTGCATTGCAGTGTGGTCTGTGCGGGAAGCGTTTCTGTGTTATGCATGAGTAAACAATGGCTTGTGGACAGTGAGAGATAGAACTCATACACTTTACATTAGTTGATAGTTGTGAACGTTTGAGCGAGTCTCTATAGGATCCACCCACATGCAACAGCCCATTGTTGGCAGGGTATTATCAAGAAGACAAAGAGTAAACAATGAGACTGACCTTAAACTTCTGTGAGGCTGCAGGAGCAATGGGGAACCACCTTACCCTGCTGCCCCGTTTACTCTCAGCTCTGCTGACCTCAGTTCTTGAGAACTGTACAAGTGGAGGGGAAAGGGATCAGGGAAGTATTGCTTGGCTCTTCCACTGCAATTTTTCACCCAGGGAGTGCAAGACAAGTTGCCTAGTGAAATGATGAACACAATTTCTCTTTTATGGACAGTACTTCTACTGGAAAAGTATATATATATTTTTTTGTAAGTGTGTGTACCTTGAAATCGTTCTTAGTACATTCATCTTTAAACAAGAGTCTCTATAATATGAAACTAATAATCCTAATCTAGAACCAAGAGAAGGAAGTTACTGATAACACTGCCCCTGATTGTTTATATATTCTTTTGTAATTCTTACACGCATTTTGAACATAAGAGTTGAGCCTCTGCGAAAGCGCTATTCCAAAAACCGCACGGTTTAAGTAACACATCACTGTGAGGTACTACCCCTGCGGTTACCTCACCCATGGTGAACTCCAGATGCTGCTGCGTTCATTTCCCTCTCTACACAGATAATATCCACAATCTCTAATCATCACTACCTTATTATTATTTTTAACCGCGCCTATCCAAATCTATCTGAACATTAAATAGCCTTGAAAATCCCACCTTAGTCACCCACATTTACATCTCCCAAGGCTGGCAATCGGGGACGGATCTCTCTGTTGCACTTCCGCCTGTTCAGGAAGTGCTCAGGGGCACAGGGGCGGGGCTCCGATCCGGATGCTGGGCCGTGGGGGAAATAAAAGCACGGCCGCAACGTGGCCGCGCAGCGGGCGCGCCAAAGGCGCACCAAAGGCAAGCCCGCCTGCGCCCATCCGGGCCTGGACCGCACCCAGCGCCATAACCCCGGTATGTCTCACCCCCAAAAAATATGCATGGGAGGAACTAGTCGGCCTGAATAAGGGTGAGTGTCCAAATCCCGAATTATTGGTTGAGGGGAACTCTAACTGTAAAGTGAGATGTCACTCTTGCGGACTAGTTGCCCACGGTCAGCAGAGTAAATATATAAGTGCTAGCGAAAGGGGGGATAACATCCTTCTACCCCTACCAGAAACTGATCAATGCAGTGCCGGCGAGAGGGGCGGGTTCCAAGGACCTTTAGGGAACAACGTCCCACGGCAGATACAGGAGGGACTTACGGGTCCGCAGGCCGACACTAATGACAGTATCAAGTGCATTTTATTGAATACAAGATCAATGGGGAAACATAAATATGAGATAGAAGACATGCTACAACTCTTATACCCTGACCTGATCTTTTTAACAGAAACCTGGGCTAACAATGCCTCTGAACCAGACTGGAATGTTGCTATACCCGCAGGCTATCAGGTAGCCTGTGCAGATAGGGTCGAGAAAAAAGGGGGGGAGATTGCCATAATACACAGGTCTCAGTTCATAGTGAGGACTGAGCTGGTGACAGTAGTGGAAGCGGAGGCAATGACATTTAGCATTAAAAGTAACAACACATTGCTTTTTCCGGGGCTCCTCATTTACAGACCCCCTGGGGCGTGGCCCCCGTTCAGCCTTGCACTTCAGACTTTTCTTGAGTCATGCTTTGACACCCCGACGTTCACAGTCTTAGGGGACTTTAACTTCCATCTAGAAGCCAACAATGATGCGGAAACAGATACACTGATGGACAATCTTGCAGGATATGGGCTGAAACAGATAGTATTAGGGCCCACACACTCAGCTGGCCACACCTTAGATGGCATTTTCACGAATAATCAGGACATAGCTCTGTCAAGTGTAATACCCATTCCTTGGTCAGACCATCATGTAATACTTTTCAATATTGCAAATCCTTGCTTCGGTAGAGATCAGAGGAACAGACCGCCTCTGGTCAAGTTCCGCCATTGGAAAGATATCCAACAAAACCAATTGGCAGCCTCGCTGGCAGACAATCCCCCTAACACTAGGCTGGACCCTGATGCAGCGGCAATCAATTATGATCAACCAACTCGTCCCGGAAATAACCAAACAGCCCAAAAAGAACTGAGCATCAGCACCTTGGTACGGGGCCGAGCTCAGACACATAAAAGCCAAATGCAGGCGCCTTGAACGGCTTTGGAGGACAGACGATAGTGGGGAACACAAAAGTGTCTATAACCTGGCCCTGGAGCAATATAAGGAAGCCATTAAACTTGCTAAAGTGACCTACTATACAACCAAAATACATGAAGCTAAAAACTCCCGGAAGGAGCTTTTTAAAACAGTTGCAGCCCTAGCTAAACGTCCACAGGATAGCCTCTTTAAACCGGACCAAAATTTTGTGGACAAAATCGCCTCCTTTTTTCAAAATAAAGTACAGGCGGTGCATGACGAATTACAGAAGGCTGTGCCAACGGCTAGGGATAACAATGACGATTCACTGGCAGATATCTCCTCTCAGAGTAGTCCGTTAGAGTTCTCTGTTTTAGCGGAAGAGAAAGTCAATGACCTACTACTCTCCACAAAATCTGGGTCGCCTTTGGACCCGTGTCCTCCAGCAATCCTGCACCTGGTCTCTGACCAAATCAGCAATCATATTACCCCTCTCTTAAACGGGGTTATTAGCTCCGGTGTTTACCCTCAGCTATGGAAAAAGGCCTGCATTATGCCCATCATCAAGAAAGCCACACTGGATCCTGCTGAGGTAAAGAACTACCGCCCAATATCCTGCCTCCCTTTACCATCCAAAATTCTGGAAAAGGCCATTAATTTAGAACTTATGAATTACCTGGATGACAGCTTACTTCTTGATTCCTCCCATCACGGCTTTAGAGCGAGACATTCCACTGAATCGGCCTTGATTATGGCGACAGGTGAAATCCGCAAAGTGGTGAACGAAGGGGGCAGAGCCGTCCTCATCCTGCTAGACCTATCGGCAGCATTCGACACCGTGAACCACACGGTGTTGGTGCGGCGGCTGAAGGTAGCAGGTATTAAAGGGACGGCTCTAGCACTCCTGTCATCCTTCTTGGCTTCTAGAGAACAACTGATCCACTGGGAGGGTCTGAAGTCTGCAAACCTGTGCCTTCCTTGTGGAGTCCCACAGGGGTCAGCTCTGTCGCCAATGCTTTTTAAAATCTATGTTACCCCGCTTGCCAGACTAATTAAACAGCACTGATTTAATCTGGTGTCATATGCTGACGACACCCAGATAGTGGTGTCAGTCTCGCAGAGGGTGGACATTACAGCGATCCTGTTTCGTAGCTGTCTTACCTCAGTTATGGCCTGGATGAACGCAAACTTCCTCAAACTCAATACTGATAAGACCGAGGTTATTGAGTTTGGGAAGGGCCCTTCAATCTGGAACCAACTCTGGTGGCCTGCGGAGGCTGGGAGCTGTCCAATCCCGGTGACCAAGGCCAAGAACCTAGGCTTCACATTTGACCACGAATTAAAGCTCGGGAAGCAAATTAACCAAGTAACCTCTGCCTGCTTTTTCACTTTGAAAGTTCTGCGCAAAATCCTGCCGTTCATCCCATTCACCCTAAGGAAAACGGTAATTGGAGCCTTGGTACTTTCCCGCATCGAATATTGGAATGCACTATACCTAGGTATAGACAAAGGTCAAACAGCAAAACTACAATCCCTACAGAATGCGGCGGCTCGTGTGTTGCTCGCTCTTCCCAAACACCATCCTACGTCTGCCAGCATCAGACAGCTCCACTAGCTTACCATCCCAGAAAGAGTAAAATTCAAAGCCCTCTGCCTAGTGCATAAGACGCTTTACGGAGGCGGTGCCATTGACATCCGAAAACTATTCACCTGGTACAATCCTCTGCGAAGCCTGAGATCTGCCAACACAGGGCTGGTACTGGTGCCCAGAATAAAAAAGGCTAGATGGGGTGGGAAGAGCTTTTCTTATCTAGCCACAAAGCTGTGGAACTCCCTCCCCCCACAGCTGAGATTACAATCCAACAGAACTATCTTCAGGAAACAGGTTAAGACCTGGCTGTTTCCTAAGCGCTCTTAAACAAGTTAGCATCTGGATCAGTAGGAAGCTATCCTAGCGCCAAGACGCCTCGGCAATCGAGCGCTCTATAAATGCATTAGTCAGTCAGTCAGTCAGTTAATTCCGATTCTGAGCTCCCTTACCCATGAAAGTACCTCACTGCCGAGAGGAGGGGCATACGACTATAAAAGACCTCACAGTAAATTGCTTACTCCAAAGTTCAAGTTCCAGTTATGTTAACAAAATTAATATGTCCCTGAAAATGTAAATGCTTCAAACACCCTTCAGCTCCTGTATTCAATGTGTATGCTATAACCGCTGAGGTAAAATATACAACAGGCATGCATCACATATTTACTACTGCAGACAAGTGAAAGATTGCATACCTTAAGAACCACAGGCGCCTACAACATGCATGGAACCACTAACGGTGGTTAAGCTCCACACACAATCACTCCACCGACTGTAAACCAAAACACAGCTCCCCCACAAGCCAAGGAACAACACTGAACAAGAACTTCACTTGCTGGTGACGAATGTGTGGAACAATATTTTCTTGGCACCGGAATAACTAACTATCCTCAGTAACGTACTCCTCTTCCATGGAAGGCAAGCAACCCAACTTACCTGTACGTCATCTATTTAGGACAAAGGGAAAAGGCATGGCACCCACCTTACACGAGACAAAAACCGGAAGTGACACTTATTTTCAACAAATGAAGTGCATGTCAAAACCTTTGCAATAATCTTCACTGGTACACTCAGAAGGAAATGGAAGCGACTTCGCTTCCTTATACGAACAGAACTAGAGTACATATTAAATCACTGCACCAGTCTTTTACTGTGCATCCACGAGTTCCTACGATGCACGCCTAGGAGACAGATAGTCATGGTAAATCTACTATATATCCCCACCCCCAGAAATGACAGGTTAGTGAATAGCAGGCATGTACTGTCTACATGCAGCCATTCAAAATGATATCTTTGTAGTTCATCTAAGAGTGGAGTAACCCAGAGTCAAAGAGTAGGGAACTGCAGTCATAGTAACGGCTAACTTAGAACTACCCAAGAGGGAGAGAGGAGCGACCTACAGAAGTGCACTGGTTATTTGCTGCCAGAATAAAGGTCCAGTAAGGTTCTCCAAGAAAAGAGATGTGGGTGACTCATTGGCCTGCAGTGGAATATAGAAAACCTGGATTAATGCCCGGCGTGGTCCATCCAGGGGTGGCAGAGGGGCGTTTTACTTCATGCACTGGTTACATGAATCCGTGTTGACAGAGGAGTGGTTTACAATAAACACTGATTTCGATTACCCAATATAATTGGCGTATAGGGTCTACCCAGAAGCTACAGAGGGGCAACTCGCCGGGTACATGATATACAAGTAGCCATCTTAAATTATCTATTCAAGAGAATCTATTCATCAGTGGCAAAGAATAACCTACAGGCATGCAAAGAGCAAATGCAGCAGTAGCCACTGCAGGAGAGTTACATGGCTTACAGCGGCTAGAGGCAGCCAGGGCCCACGGTCACAATCTGGCTTGCAAGCAGTTAAACAATGAATCTAGCCAAAATGAGACAAACAAATGGAGTAAGTCACAGATAAGGAAGCTGTGGCCTAATGCCCAGCTCGTACAAATAACATTCACTCTTTTGTCAATAAGGATTAACTGTGACAGGCAGATTTCAGGCTTTACTTGCTAGGGTCCATCAAAGGATGTTCTGAGACGTAATTCACCAGTTGGCACTAGATAGAGGCGGTCAGGATTAATGCTCTGTAAAGGTCCACTGAGGAGCAACAGAGGTGCAGCCCATGGGATGGACACAGGCAGCCAGGATAAATGTCCCATGGGCTCAGCCACGAATGACCGATGCGCAGTCCATGGCAGCTTGGATTCAGGCAACCAGTATAAAAGTTCAATGTGATTCTCCCTAGTGCAGTAGAAGAGCAGACCACAGGTACAGGCAGCCAGGATAAATGCTTTGTAGAAGTACACCTATAAGTGAGAGTGGAGCAGCTCATAGTGTGCACAGGCACAGAAAGCCAGGGTGATGAAGAGAAGGAGGAGACAGAAACTGGTGTTCACTGGAAAAAGGCAGCCAAGGTGCGGACTGCACGAGTACAATACACTGGTGACAGTGGCAGCCCTACACGGTGTGTTAGGTGCACTCTAAAGTATATATTTGGTATGGAAGGAATGTGACTAGTAAGTTAACTTAGATTGAAGAGAACCGACTGAAATGCGGATTAATGCTAGAATAAGGGGTTCTGAATGCGACCCACGACCCAGCTTGACCCTAACAGGCTCAAACAGTGTTCCATACCAGTTCATTTATAATTTAAAACCCACATCCATTAGGTTAGGGGCGAAATTTTAGTTCAGTGTGTGCACTCTATCCAGTTTATTTCCTTTAAAAATATTCTTTTTTTCAAATATAGGAACATTTAAATTGGTGGTACATATGTATGCCCATCCCCTTTCCACAATAAAGGTGCCATAACAATTTAGCCAGGCGATAGGTTCCTTCAAGGGTCCCCAGTTTCATGGTGGGTGCAGCCTGCGTATTGACGATTGCTGTTCAAGAAGTTCTTTCTGTCCCAACATTTTCCTGGCACAGGAAATGATCATGGAGAGGAGAGGCAGTAGATATTTATTTACCCTTGAGTAGTCGGGCGAAATCAGAAAACTTCAAGACTTCGAGAAGGCTGCATTTTTCAGATCTCACCCGGCTACACAAAGCTAATAAAAATGCACCCCTAATTTTTTAAACATGCACAGTGATGCCTGCAAAGTAATCGATGGCATACCTATGTCAATCGATATCCAATACTGAATCAGAATAAAGTTTCTATTATGGCAATGTAGATGTCAGCATTTATATTTGGTACCCACATAGAGGGCATTGTTAAACCCCATCATTGCCTGCTAAAATCAGAAACGATGTTAAAAGAATGTTAATAGAAGAAAGTGGCAGGGGCAATATATATGTCTCTGCAATCATTGCGAGCAGGGGTAATATGTATGTCTTTACAGCCACTGTAACCAGTGGTTAATTTGTAAAAAACATAAGTGCTGGGGCTATCGTCGGGAGGCAGCTTGCACCAGTCCATTTCTCCTGCTTACGCCGCCTAAAACAGAACCAACTACTCACCATGAAAGTGTGGAGAGGAGGTGGTGTAATGGCCAGATCTGCAGACTTCGGAGCTGGGAAACCAGGTTTGAGTCTTAACGTCTGCTCAACATCCTGTGATTCTGGGCAAATCACTTAATCTCCCCGTAAATGAATGTGTCCTGGATTGGTGCTCATGAAAAGCACTGGTGCTGATGATCAAGTGCTGGTGCTGAGCACTGGAAACCACCAGCTCAAATTAAGCACCGACTGTAATGAGTTTTCATCTTGCATTTAATGTGCGATATTTCAGAAACAAAAGGGACACTTTGCAAAGCATAACCTGCAAGTTAATTTTTATTAGGTCTGATCTAGAGATAGTTTTAGCACAGCTTTAGCTGTCTCTCCAGCCTTATGTTTTCCTTTAAAAAATCTTATATGCACTTACATCTACACAGGGGTTTCAGCCACCCATTTTCATCCATTGGTCTATGCAAGTGTCAACCACATTTTGCTTCCACTCACCACAGCATTCAGCATGGCTAATGTGTCAGCCTACTTTTGCTATTGCATTTTTTCGCTTTGGGTGATGGGATCTTGCATTTCATGGTTTTTTTTACATTTATTTTTGCTATGTGTAATTGTTTTACTTATTTATATTTTTTGCAAACATGCACACCACTCTTAGGGCCTGATTACAACTTTGGCGGTCTGGGAGCAGGCCGCCATGCTGGCGCCCCACTCCCAGACCGCCAAAGTTGACTGCCACCCGCCCACCAGATTATGAGTTTCCTCTGTGTCTGGCGGACGGGAGGCATGGCGGTCCCATTGCGGTGCCTATTGGAAAGGCACCGCAATGGGAGCACCTCAGGCCATTCCTGCATGGCATGGACTGTGCAGTGCATGCCGTGCAGGAAAGGGGGTGCACGCAGACAGGGGAACACAACATGTGCACAGGGGCAACAGGGGGCCCTGTAGGGCTCACCGCCATGAAAAGGCTGAGGGTGGGGAAACTCGTAATATGCTTACCCAGACTGCCGCAAGACCGCCAGGGATTGCGGATCCCTGGCGGTTGCAGTGGTCCCCTGGAGGACCGACCACCGTAGTCGTAATACGGCGGTCGGACTGCTGGTGCGGCGGTACCTGACCGCCACAGCGCCTCCACTGTGAGTTTGGCAGTCCTATGGACCGCCAAACCCGTAATCGGGCCCTTAGACATTAGCATTTTTACTTTTTATTACTTTTCAAACTTTTTATGCTCATATCATATGTTTGTAAAATATATCAAAACATTGCAGGCTTGCCAAGGCCAGACCTATTGGCTTTACCAATGGTTGTTGAATTTGATCATACATTTAGTCTAACAATAATCCATTTCCTACTAGTAACCCTGTGCCTTTCTAGCACTGCCATTGCACCTTTATATTTATGGTACACTGCTTTTTAACATAAATGGTTTTTTTACTGTTTTATTTTTCTTATAGTGACCTAAAAACTATTTATTATAACAATATTTTCTTATTTTGGTGTCTAAACTATGCATTCCTGCATAGTGGCAATATTCCAACACATAAAATGTTAAGAGCAGAAAAATGCTTTCACTGATCTTTTCTCGGATCTAATTCTTTTAGTAAAGAAGTTTTATTGGCATTTGCTTTCTCTGATCTTACTTCCAGTGCAGCATCATTGGAATACAGATAAACTGGCCCAACAACCTTGCTTATTTTAAAGAACTCCAGTATTGTTCTTTGCAAGATGTGTTAATACAATCAGCAATCAAATGAAATAGCTGTGGATATATTTACTTCTTACTTGTTTCTTTAAAGAACAAATGAGGAAGAATATATTGCGGGAAAAGTTGACTAATGAAGGAGAATTCTTTTTGGTGTACCCATACTATGTGCCATTCATTGACTATTCAGAGCTTACCTGAATTCATGTCTCATTGCTCTGCTTGATGCACAGCTTGTGAAGACTGTTGTCTGTAGCGTGGTTTACATTTCCTGGTGTTTGCCCTAATGGCCGTGACTTACTCCACTGACAGCAAATGTCCCTGCGTGGTGTGGTATCCAAGGTGGTAAATTAGAGTTTTTTCACATTATTTCAAGATGGCATGGGTACCTTGCCTTGTTGGGAATTCTCCAAGACATTTCATCTTCTCTATCTTCTCAACCATCACATGACACTAACCAACTTAAGGAATCAAGTGTGTCACAATCTGGTTTATTTGTAAATTTCAGCTACAGCTAGCTTTATCTGTCTATAGCCAGACCTATAGTTTCCAACAAATACCATATACTTTGAGTCAGCCCCTTGCTCATGACTGGAGGGCTTTGTTGTCTATCACAGATGTCTGCTCTTGATTCCATGCCTTTCCTCTCTATTCTTGTATTTGTCCTGCCCAGGAGCATTTCAGTCTCACAGTGTTGTGAATGGATGAATGATATCCTTCCGATGCTTTCTTGAAGGAACTCTTTTTATTTTATATTCAGAACTCCATCAGAGTTCATATATTTCCTTGCTCTCTCCCCCTGAATTTTCTTCATTGCCCCATGCAATCTTTTTCCCACTCTCCAAAGCTCCCCCAGCCCATCCCCCATCAGGCTCCCTGTGATGTATTTATTTTTATTCTTTCATGAGGCCTGGTCGCTCAAAGTGCTGCTGCGCAGCCATTGTTTGTATTTCACGGACGCCTAATTATTATTTTTTCATTTTGATTTAAGATTCTAACATGGCATGTGGATGACTAGTTTAAAATCATAACACTTGTTTAAGAATAGATATACAAGCACAAGAATAGTAATGGAATTAATCATTTCAAATCATCTGTAGCACCTCTACATGGGACAGACGAAGATATTTATTACAGCAAAATGGTCTTTGGCTAAAATTTCTCTTTTATAATCCTCATAAAAGACTCAATGAACTGAACTTGTTTTCTACAGCATATTTGCTCTTGGTTCTTGATGTCAACCTGGAAAATAGTTAATTTAGTAGCATGTTACAAAGAAATTACAGGAGTACATGAAATGATTAAGAAAGTTGTCATTAGCAGATGTGAGTGGTTGAAAAGTTTCAGCACTCCGTCCATCATCTTGTTGTGTTTCCTATGTTCGCCCTAAATGGCCATGGGTATGCCTAGACGTGGGCCCCTTGCTCGCTGTGCCACTGGGTTCCAGCTAGCCTGGCTGATGAGGGGTGATACCCCGAATCTGGTCCCAGGATGTTTGTTTCCAGTCCAGGGAGGACCTAGCCTGGCAGTTTGGGCGGGACTGTTCCCATGAGGAGCAGGGTCAAGACTGATTCGCATATGGCTTGGTCCAACCTGGGGTGGCATAGTGACCATAAGAACAATGGATTAAGCCCAGATCTCTTAACTGGGGGTTGAAAAGTTTGAGCACTCTGTCTATCATCTTGTTGTATTAGCAGATGTTACACCATCGCTATTCTAGAAATTCTGGCCTTAACTGTATTCTACTTCCTATTGGTTTTATGCTTTTTGTTTAAGATTTTCTTAACATTGCTAATGTTTTTCTTAAATTGTGGATATTAATATCATCTTGCATGTCAACATTGCTTATCAAAACTCTTAATTCTTGTTTTCCTGTACATTGTTATTGGTGTCTACTGAGTGCTGATGTTTACCTTCTGAACATGATTGCTTTACTGCTGCTTTACTGTATTATTTCTGTATAAGTAATTGGTATCCTTCTGGGACTGGTGTTGGGCATCACTTTTTCAATAAAAAACAGATAGTTTGTGTTTTGCTTGATGATATAAGCTCCCGTTCTTTCTGGAAGTATTTTTTCAATTGCAGACATTGAAGGTGTAACTTTTGAGACACACCCGATTGCTGATCTAGCTACTGCATAGATTTAAGGCTCAATAGTCATATGATTTTGTGAAGGGACAATTATATAGCTGTTTCTTTTTAAATGACCCCTAACATAATCCTGGAGAAAGAGAGAGCAATAGATTCTTATATTCATTCATATATTTTGATATTTATCAAATCAACATACTTGTAAACGTATGGCCACTTTAGAGTGTTTTGTTACTGTTACAAAATGCATTGTGTAGACAACAAATCCTGCAATATTGTAAATGTCTCTACTGCTTTTATTACCTGAAGGCGTAATCTACCTATATCACCCATAAAGTTTGTGCTGAAAAAGGTGTATGATTCTTATGTTTGGAATATTCTAGACTAGACGCATGTATGGGCGACAAAGTTACTCACGAAGTACCCTACTCCAAAAAGAAGGCTTGACTTTATAAAGTAAAGTAAACACAAAAGCTTATCTTCAGAATGCAAAAGAATAGTCAGGTTAAAAGTGCAATTCATATGTTTTAAGCCAAGGTGAATAAATATGCCAATAAACATGCCTAGTATAAAAAAATACCATGACTATGGTTTGTGATAAACAAATGTCTCTATAAGAAATAAACAGAACAAAATGATGAACTAGTAGGGGATGAGATACAAGCACAATGGTAAAGTAGTCGAATTAGTGTACTTGGTGAAGAAGAACTTTCCAACAAATACCAATTTTGATCAGATCTCAAACCTAAAGTGTAACTAGCCCAGAGGTCTCCAGCCTTATCTGTAAAGAGCTATTTATATTGAATGAAAATGATTCTGAGCTACTAATATTGTTAGTGTTGGAATAGTGACCATGCATCAGTCAAGATTACATTAGTGCAAGATTGTCAGCAGTGAACACCTCACGAAACGCGCATGGCTACCAGCAGCAATGTAAAAAATAAATATTTAAATTTTCGCAATGCGCCTACATCTGTAATTCATAACAGCCATAGCTGCAATGCCCCGAAACCAAGGTAATGATATTAATAATACGTCTCCCTGGTACACGTCAGGGCTGTCCGTTGTCCCCGCTCCTGTTCATAATCGCAATGGACCCTTTGGTCCGTCATCTTCAAGAACAGCATTTGTTCCATGGATTGCAATTTCCTTCTGGTCCGCTCCTGATGTCTCTCTATGCGGACGACGTCTTGCTCTTCGTACGTCACCCCCAAACTAATCTTCAGCCACTTATTGATGAGATCGAACGCTGTGGCCTGGTTTCGGGCCTTAAGATTAATTGGGGAAAATCAGTCCTGTTCCCCATTACAGATGCTGTGGTGACAGACGACACGGAATACCCCTTGCGCGTGGAGAGGGAGACGACTAAATACCTTGGGGTGCACTTACATAGGGAAAAGGCCCAGGTCGTACAATTGAACTATGGCCTGCTATTGAGCAACTCTCGTTGCAAATTGAGCGGTGGATACAGCTACCTCTTTCCATGGCCGGCCGTATTGCCCTCATAAAGATGAAGGTACTCCCCCGTTTCCTGTACTACTTTCGCACCATACCCATTCCACTCACCAACGTGTTCTTTACCCGTCTGCGCAGCCTTCTTATTCGTCTGATTTAGGCTGGTCGCAGGCCCCGAGTGGCCTGGGACACCCTTACTCTTCCGGGTTCGCGGTACCGGATTTCCAACTGTACTTTTTGGTGGCCCAAGCGCAATATGCGCACCACTGGTTTCATCCTGATGCCAGGATACCTTATACCAAAACGGACCGGGAGCTGGCTGCTCCGACCCCTTTGGCATCCCTGCTCCCGAGGGGGGTCCCCCTAGATGCGCATGACGTTCAGCCCCTGGCTACTACGTGTTGGGCCTGGCGCAAGTTAAACAGGTTGTATGGGTCTGGCCCTCTTTCTTCACCTGTGCTCCCAATCGCTAATAATCCCTTTTTGCCGCTTGCCACGGATAAGGGGGTGCTGGTCACTTTCGGCAAGTTAGGGCTTGACACCTTTGGGTCCCTTTTTCCAGATGGCCGGGCGCGGGGGCTGACCGAGTTGGCACAGCTCCCTGGGCTCACGGGGGTAGATTCTTTTAATGTGGCCCGACTTCAGGGAACGCTCCGTACTACTTTCTCCACTTTCCCTGCCCCATACGAAGACTTCTCCCCACTCACTCTTCTTATAACGGACGAAACAGGCTCACATCTGGTTACGAAACTCTATAAGGCATGTATGGCACTTCGTGGAGGGCGTGATATTCGGGTCCGGCAGCGCTGGGAAACCGACATTGGACACCCGCTGCATGACAAGGACTGGGCCTATTGTCTAGAACAGATCCACAGGGTGTCTCCCAATCATAGGCATAAATTGCTCCATTTTAAATTTGTCCACCGGATTTACCTTACCCCAATTCAACTGTCCAAATTTGATCCCTCCAAGTCTGCGAACTGCCCCAAGTGTAATGCTCTGAATGCCGACTTTGCACACATGTCCTGGTCCTGCCCTCACATTCTTCCATATTGGCAGGAAGTATTTGCTGAGCTATCACGCATCACAGAAACACCTTTGGTACCCTCTCCAGAGTTGGGATTGTTGGGTATGGTTAAACGAATCAAACTGTGTTATAGGCGTTTTATTGTGCTTGCCCTTCTTCTAGCTAAACGGGCGATTGCCACTCTCTGGGGGGCGAAGGCTCGCCCGACTAAATTGGCCTGGCTGCGAAGCATGACGTATTGCAATACTCAATCTGACATCTACGCTTAGCTCCAGCCTCCTACCTCCAAGCCTTGTGACATTTGGTGCATATACCGTACATATCTCCAACGCGCAATTCACGTCTCACAGGCTGTCCCCTCCCCCACCCCCTTCCGTAATGCATGGTGCATGATCTGATCTTCTTGTGCTTCCTGTAGGTTGTTGCCCCCTTGAGGGCGGTCCGATTGGGCTGCTGGTTCGGTCCCTCACCTTGGTCACTGCCGCCGCTACTCGCCTCCACCAGGTGTTTGTACGGGGTTACGCGTGAATTCCAGCCATCCTAAATGAGTAGGAGTTTGTATTTTTTGTTGGGTTTGTAAAATTTGTTTCGCTTTTTTTTGGGGGGATATTATTGCTGTTACGTGCTCCCCCTGTACCCTGAGTGCCGAACAGCTCTGTTCTACATTCTATCCTTTGAATTGCTGCAATTTGTGTTATATTTGATGGGGGTCGTGACTGTGTTCTGTGGGTCTTTTTTTTTTGTATGTCACGGTATTGTTCTGTTTCATTTTCAATTAAAAAAAATAATACGTCTCCCCAATGCCACCCGATTTATAACTCAAATAACAGTTTTAAATATCTTTTGGAACTCAACCATTTTTTTCCAGACATTAGCTTATGGGTTCTGAAAATATAAACATTTTTGCCTTGAACACACTATATACATTTTGTTTTAGATACATTACTTTAACCAAGCAAAAGCTTCTAATTTAGTTGACTGGGCTGCTCCAGCACAGGTAGCTGGAGAGCTACCAGTAGCTCATGAGCTACTCTTTGGAAAAGCCTGACCTAGCCCAAACAGTAGAGTGAAAAGCTGATAGCGATTCCTTCACTCCACTAAAAAGGTCCTGATATAATAAAGTCTCTGATCAGGAACAAAAAGGATGAAGCTGGATGAACTTCAGATATGACCATTCTCTTGATGTTATGAAGCCAGCAGGACACCTACAGCCTACAAGAGTGTTCAAATGACAATGAATCAACAAAGGAAGAGTAGGAATGATTTCTTTACCCTTAGTCCCTCCAAAGAGAGTTGGCCAGTAGTGAAAATGATGGAATCTTTTGTGCTGACCTTGCAAAGGTTCAGCGTAAGATGATTGCAACATTGAAACCCTCCTTTAAAAAGCTTTTCAAGGTGGAGAATACATCAGCAGTGGTGAAGTGCAGGTTACTGAAGATTGGACTAGAGTATTGGAGTGTGAATTGCTGATTCATTAATTGGAGGTTAGGTTATGAAAAGTGAACAGGGTTGCGGTTTACATGATTTCTGAGCTCAATTCCATATGGAAATGCATGACAATCTGAAATATGCAATGCAGTCCCTTAACATATGAAACGCTAAACATGTGAGATGGCAACAAATTTTAGAGCTTTGGACCACCCAGATGTTCCTCAGGAGAAGCAAGTTGCGGAAGAGATGTGACCAATTTTCATGGAGCACAATGCCTTTCCGGACAGAGAAGACCTAGTGTGGGTGAAGAAGGCATTTAGGCAGACATTTAGGCTTCCATCTAGCTCTTGATTGCCCACCTCAGGAAACAGAGGAATGGACTGCCATAGTAGTGCTAAATGACCCTGATCATTAGGACCACATCCTGAAGAAAGCAGCAATTTGTAAACACACCCTACATAGGAATGGTAGGATAGTACTGTTCCCTGAATTTGGTGCCCTCAGAAAATAAATTAAAAAACAACTGCAGGTGCTATGCAAGGAATTTCTGGATGCTAGGGCCAAAGCTTTACTGTGAGACTGAAGAAGTCAGTACATGGAAAAATCTTAGTTTCAGAGTCTGAGGTGGGACAATCCTTCCTAGAAGTTATTAAAAGGCACCAAAGGATCATCCATCAGATACATTTGACTTCCGCTTGAGTTCAATGTCACCTACAGTTTTGACATGGATTTAGAGGAAGATGCTTTACACACACTGGTTGTTGTAAAGGGTTACTTCTCCCTTCCTCACCCTCTGCATTTTGCCAGTTTCTTCCTCTTCTTAGTTTTTCTGTTCCCCTCTGTTATTTGCTATTCCCATACGCCCCTTCTGTGCTCTCCTTTTTTTTTTTTCATAAGTGGAATTGCTATATTATTTCTATGACTACAGGTTCTCCTCGCGATTAGTATAAAGTTGCAAAGACATTTGATATGATAGCTAAGGTCTTCGATTGACAAGAGGAGGGATATATTGCTGCTACCAAAGCAGGGTATGAGCATAGTATTCTACCCATTGAGGAATCTGATGTTTATCTGCCAGTCAGATTGGGTTATTGGCAGACAAAATGTGTTCTTTCTAAATAAAGAATACAATTACATATTCAGTGCTTCTGAGAATGTTGATAATGTTTCTTTTTTATCATCAATCAAATGTGAAAAAGTGGGCTACTAGTTTGGGAGCAGAGGAGCTTACCAACTTAATTAAACATAATTTTGCTAGTACACCACTCATTTTACTGAGAAACTCTAAATACTAGTTATGACACAAGCGATAGGCTGTTCTGCAGATATGTGTGTCATAGGTTCAAGCAGTACAGATCGATGGTAAATTTAAAGTTAGGAACACAACACAATAAAATTCCTAACCTAATGTAAAAACATTTAATAGAACAAATTACAAAAACATAGTTACAAATGTAATATGGTAACTGGAGGTATGGATGAATGAAGTTTGAAGCAACTAAAGTCTATTTTTGCAGTAGACTGGGACCTGAAAGGAATCCACCTTCCTGCACAAAAACAATCCTGAGAGGCCTTTTCCTCTTTCTAAGTGTGCTGCAGAATGCAGCACACATAGAAAGAGAAAGAAACAAGGAGAAATAAAGATATTTCTGGCACATTCCCAGGTTTACAAGTCATTGTAAATCTGGGAATGCATCGAAATCCATGGAAGTTACATGGGAACACCCACTGCAACGCCCATGGAATGTCTACCCAGGGCAGAGTAAGGCAATGCAGCGATTGTGCTGCGTTGACTTACTCCAGATGTATGAAGCAACTCAGAGCCATGCAAAGTGACTTTGCGTGACCTTCTAAATATGTTGTACAGGTTTGCATCGTGCATGTACCACGTTGTGTTGTGCAAGCATGATTCAGACCTCTCAGAAATATAAATATGCCCCTTAGTTTCTTCCAGTGAAGCAAGGTAGGATACGGAATTTGGTTAAAGTTTGGTACACTATTGTCGAGCTCACATAGAAGCTTTGCGGTGTGTTCTTACCTCTCCACATTGATACCAATAAATAGTAAACTCAACATCATGTGCAAACACATCATAAATCAATAACAAGTCACACCCAAACAAAGAAATAATCCTGCATTCTTAAGGAGGTCATTGATAATGCTAATTGGAGGTGATATGGAATATCACCAGTGAAGTCATCAATGTTATTTGTGATGTCCTCTGTCACATCATGGGTGAAGTCATGAACATAGCATTTTGGGTGAAAGGTATGGTTCACACGGCTGGGTTCAAGTTATGTTTTGTTCAGGATACAATTGGGCAATTTCAGGGAGTTTTCTGTTTTTGTTTAGAACTATAATTTCTGAGATTTTTTAACATATGTTAAAATCTTATGAGCAGAGTAAATCCTAATTTACCATTCACAAAGATTTTTCACTTAATTTTTGCTTTTTTGGAACATTATAACCTGTTGTTACTTTCTACCCCCTTCAGCCTTGCACAGTGGCTGTTTGGCCAGGTCATGCACCGAGCACCAAGTTACCCTGCTGTTATCTGTGTACAGTCGTGAAAGGCAACAGGGCCAGGCCTGTGGTCAGGCCCTATACCCAAAATCTAATGCAGCCAAATTCAACATGCAACAAATTCCGAGTGTGGCGAATCCATGCATCCAGTGTGAGACACACTACACTAGGTGTGGGATGTAAACAGCAGGGGTAGACCATGGGCCTGCAAACATCCTCCTTTGTGCTACATAATGGATGTATATGTATATTGGGGATTCATGGTGGGCTCTTATATAGGCACTGCACTAGCCCCAGGTCACTGAACCAGCTATGTAAGGACTTCAAGGGGGCACAGCATGCTCTGGGCACGAGGCCTGAGCCAGCCTTCATGCCACAAAACCATCTGTGCATGACCTTTCACCATATGCAATGGACCAGCTGTGCTCAGCATTTGGTCATGGACTGCCTACCTCTGGACCAGCCCCAGGGCTCATAGTACTCATTGTTCACGTTTTTTTGCCATGCATAACTTCACTTGGACTTGTTTTTTTTTGTTTTCGCTTTTTTCAAAATTTGCAAAAAAAATACCCTAAGGATATTACACTTTTCTTAAAAACCGCTTATTTACTTTTTTTAATTTTTGGATCCCACGACCTGTAATTGGATCCATTTATTCAGTAAGAAAGGGAGGCATTGTTGGTAGCTCTACAAGCATGGAAAAATGCTTCCTTTTCGAATCAGATTGATTTAAATTTTAAATGTATATTTCTAGGAGGATTCAAGGACCTGGAGGTAGAGGTTCTTCCTTGTTTTGCAGTCATCGAACTGGCAGCTATGCACCATCTACCACCTACCAGGTTTCTGGGGGGGGCGGCAACATATATCACATTGCAATTGTTTAATTATTAAAGCTTGATTAGTTCCATCCAGTGGCTTATTTAAAGAAGCAGGATTTTTGTTTAGAGCAGAGACAGCCGAAAGTTGCCTCTGCATTGACTACAGCAGCGGTGGGTGAGCTCTGAGCTGTATATGTATTCCTAGATATTGCACTTTCTGTATCCGCTATTTACAGACAGGTGGGATATTTGAGTTTTGCACTTCATCTGGAGAGCCGGGTACATGATTGCACGATTGGTGACATTATCTGTGTGAAAGTTGATCCTTATCCAGTGATACGTATTTGTTGATGTTGGCCTTAGTTTCCATTTCCTTTGTCAGGTGGAGATGTATTTTCTGTATCTTCCACATATATCCGAGACTCCAAGTGATAGTTCTTGATTAGTTGACCTATCTGGTGCATGTAGATGTTGAGGAGGAACATGGCTAGTGACAACCTCTTAGGCATGCAGTGTTGAACAGTTCCATTGTTGGATTTGAAAACCTCCCTTCCACTCTTCTTATTGTTGTGATCAAAAGAAGTGATTACAACTAGTCCCCACTGGTCCATTACAATCCCAGTCATACTTTTAACCTTTTAGTCAGGATGACATTGTGTTATTTAAATGTATATGTGTCAAAATATTAAAGAGAATTAGGATTGCTGGACGACCTTCACCCTGGTCAGTTTTGATGTCCTCTTATATATTAGATTCTGTGAATTTTTGACAGGTCAAGGCTTTAAGGTATTCTTTTGAATGTTTTCCTTTTATACTCTTTCATTTGTTGTTTTTGGAAGCATCATCAGGATTGGGTGGCATCAATGTTCATAAACTAAATCGAGCTGTGATTGTTTACTTCCATACAGGTAACAATTAAATGAATGATGTTATACATTTTCTTAAATACCCAATCAAGCGCATATCCTTTTATCTGTACTTTTTTCCGTTAGTGTAGTGAGTGATAGGCAAATTTTGGGCTTCTTCTTTTAATTTGTGGAGGATTTTCAATTTAAATAAGTGTAACTCAGGCAACTGAAGAGGGCTTATGACATTAACGAAATTGGGGGTGTAGAAGAGTTAGGACTTCCAAGGAAACCACCATGTTTTTAGTCATTTGCAGTAGGCCTGCTGTACTATAAATGGTTGGCAGTAATGAATACTGTGTATCAATTACAGTGCAACATTATTTCCCTCTCTTTTCCGTGAAATGATATGATGGCATAAAACCTGACATAGCACATTTTGTAAAAGTTGTAAACAAGAATGCAAGGATCTGGAGTAAGATAGAGTGACAAATGACTCAAACCATTTCAAATCATACTCCTGTGGCTAGTGGGAGTCAAAACCTCAAGTCCAGAAAAATATGCTCCATTCCGCCAACCCTGAACAAACGTTGGCATGTTGTATTTAGGACGTGTTGAACCCTACAAACATTCAGGTGTAAACTATGTCTGTATTCCATTTAGGATGGCACAGGAGACTTAAAATCCTTGAACTAGACAAAATTACTTAAGAACTCTCCAGTGGAAAAGTGAGCACTCAGTGCAGTATCAGTTTAGAGGACAATGAACTATTTGTGAAGAAAAGCAACAACTACTAGTTCAACCTGGCTCAAATACACGAACCTTGATTTCAACTTTCACCCAATGCCAAGTGACTTGGATGCACCCTGGAG
Organism: Calotriton arnoldi; assembly: GCA_963921515.1. Lineage (NCBI taxonomy): Eukaryota > Metazoa > Chordata > Amphibia > Caudata > Salamandridae > Calotriton > Calotriton arnoldi. The sequence goes on along the minus strand of CAWUFW010003787.1, from coordinate 17,165 downwards.
ACCGGTGTCAACCACAATATACACTGCCAAAAAAACACAAGACGAGATGATGCCAGCTCAATTAAAGAACGTGAAATCCTGCCAAATAGGGATTTCACTACTGCCATTCAAGCTTCCTACTCTCAAAACCCTGCCCAACAGCTTAACAGATTCCACTGTTTCTGACCTTAAGCCCCTCCTACTCCTGCACTGATAGAACTCCACTGACTTCGCTTGCCAGCCTACACCGTCTTAAAAACAAGCTTCATCACTTATTAAGCCATCATGATGACCAGTGTACCTGCCTATCTGTCTGACAAGCTCACTACCTCTGGTGGCTGTCAGTACACCTGCACCCATCAGACTGGAGATGAAGGAGAATAACTTAACAAAACAGACAACAAGGTTCTCCATCTATGCACACAAGATCTGGAATGGAATCTCTTATCCAGCACGACTGCTTCACCCCTGCTCCAATATAGATAAGAGCTGATGATACACCTCTTTTAAGAACACTACATCACAATGAAGCACTGATAGATATTTGAATATTTGTCCACAGAAGTAGGCCAGGGAGTTCTGTTATATAGACCTGTGTGATTAGCAAAGGAAATCACTTCTGCAGTTCTGAATGATCTATTGACTGACTGTCAATACATGTCAGCAGACTATAAGTATACCTATTACAGCCTATGATTACTTAGGTATTGTTGTCACAGAAGTAAAATATGGGTGTTGAGTGAGAGAAGCGAAGGATGGATATGTTACTTGAAAAGAATGGGGTCTGATGACTCAGTGGACTACCTCATCTATTACAATGATCTGCGTTTGACCCCATAGCCACCGGTTCAAATCCCGGTGGGTCCTTCATACTCTTAACATCAAGAGTATCATTAAGGTGGGTCATAATAAACATGCACTATCTGTCAATAACATAAATAGAGCACTTGGAGGTGAAAGTGTGCTGTACAAATTTGTCTACGAGGGTTAAGGGACTTCTGTTCAACTGTATAAGCAGACAAGATAATGTATTACGACAGCCATCTTTAGACCTATCCATCAATTCTCGCCTCTCAAAGATGGCCCATGAGGTCAGAGCCCATGGTTGTCATGTGATTAATATGACATATAAAACAATTAGACTGGGGCCTTCTAGACAAAGATGGTCCATAAGGCCTTGCTGAATAATGGTTCAGCAAACAAAAGTATACTCTTGGAATGAGACTCAATAAGGTCAAAGTACAAGAAATGTACCAATGTGTCTTCTTTTTCGTAAATAAACCTATTCTCTGTCTGCAGTATTTTAAAACAGACTTGGCAAGGATCTTAGTCATTCAATAGACAGCGGCTCGTCACATACGCAATATTTTGAAATTACTATATACATTGTATTACACGGTTATGTGGTTTATTAATCCACAGACCATATGTAGACATAATTCCCCATTTAGGGGCCGATTCCGATCTCGGTCGGAGGCGCACCCAATACTATTCGGTCGGGAAAAAAGCCATGCGAAAGCCAGTTTCCCGACCGATCCGTACAGCACACCGAACGAGCAAGTACGATGCGCACAACAGCAAAATTCCGGCCGAGCCGTACTCACCCAAACCAGGTCCTGTTCTCCGACCGAGGCGAATCCGGAAACGCCGAATCGAGTCGCACGGAAGGGAAAATGCAGCCCCGTCCGGCCGGACAAGTACGATGCGCTTTCCGTACGCGCCGAACCCGTCGCTACGCACGGCACGTCAAAGCATCCGGGAGAGGCGCACATAAGCTCCGAATCGCGCCACAACACGATCCACGGCTACGAGACGAACACAGCACAGACGAGGACGACGCGAAGCGACGAGGACGAAGCGAAGCGACGAGGACGAAGCCAAGCGACGAGGACGACGCGAAGCAACGAGAAGGACGAACGACACGAACCAACCATGAATCCCTTCGTCCCGATCATACCAATATTCTACATCTACTACCGGAACAGGCACGGACGCGTACGGCGCAGAAGGTAAGTCAGACACCAACCACAAAACACATACAACACGTACACGACACATCACACACATACACGGGGAATCTGAATATACTTGCAACAGCAGCACCATAGGGGCGGGATGCCCATCACCAATGCCACATATGCACACAGGGGCCTGAATGCGCGCCACCACCCCAACCCAGGGGGGCTGGATGCCAACCACCACAACCACCCTTAGCCAGGGGGTGCCAAATGCCCACCACCACTACCACCCTTAGCCAGGGGGCAGGATGCCCACCACTACTACCACCCTCACCCAGGGGGGCAGGATGCCCACCACTACTACCACCCTTAGCCAGGGGGGCTGGATGCCTACCACTACTACCACCCTTAGCCAGGGGGCAGGATGCCTACCACTACTACCACCCTCACCCAGGGGGGCAGGATGCCCACCACTACTACCACCCTCACCCAGGGGGGCAGGATGCCCACCACTACTACCACCCTTAGCCAGGGGGCAGGATGCCCACCACTACTACCACCCTCACCCAGGGGGGCAGGATGCCCACCACTACTACCACCCTCACCCAGGGGGGCAGGATGCCCACCACTACTACCACCCTTAGCCAGGGGGCAGGATGCCCACCACTACTACCACCCTCACCCAGGGGGGCAGGATGCCCACCACTACTACCACCCTCACCCAGGGGGGCAGGATGCCCACCACTACTACCACCCTTAGCCAGGGGGCAGGATGCCCACCACTACTACCACCCTCACCCAGGGGGGCAGGATGCCCACCACTACTACCACCCTCACCCAGGGGGGCAGGATGCCCACCACTACTACCACCCTTAGCCAGGGGGCAGGATGCCCACCACTACTACCACCCTCACCCAGGGGGGCAGGATGCCCACCACTACTACCACCCTTAGCCAGGGGGCTGGATGCCTACCACTACTACCACCCTTAGCCAGGGGGCAGGATGCCCACCACTACTACCACCCTCACCCAGGGGGGCAGGATGCCCACCACTACTACCACCCTTAGCCAGGGGGCAGGATGCCCACCACTACTACCACCCTCACCCAGGGGGCAGGATGCCCACCACTACTACCACCCTCACCCAGGGGGGCAGGATGCCCACCACTACTACCACCCTTAGCCAGGGGGCAGGATGCCCACCACTACTACCACCCTCACCCAGGGGGGCAGGATGCCCACCACTACTACCACCCTCACCCAGGGGGGCAGGATGCCCACCACTACTACCACCCTTAGCCAGGGGGGCAGGATGCCCACCACTACTACCACCCTCACCCAGGGGGGCAGGATGCCCACCACTACTACCACCCTTAGCCAGGGGGCTGGATGCCTACCACTACTACCACCCTTAGCCAGGGGGCAGGATGCCCACCACTACTACCACCCTCACCCAGGGGGGCAGGATGCCCACCACTACTACCACCCTTAGCCAGGGGGCAGGATGCCCACCACTACTACCACCCTTAGCCAGGGGGCTGGATGCCTACCACTACTACCACCCTTAGCCAGGGGGCAGGATGCCTACCACTACTACCACCCTCACCCAGGGGGGCAGGATGCCCACCACTACTACCACCCTTAGCCAGGGGGCAGGAAGCCTACCACTACTACCACCCTTAGCCAGGGGGCTGGATGCCTACCACTACTACCACCCTTAGCCAGGGGGCAGGATGCCCACCACTACTACCACCCTCACCCAGGGGGGCAGGATGCCCACCACTACTACCACCCTTAGCCAGGGGGCAGGATGCCCACCACTACTACCACCCTCACCCAGGGGGGCAGGATGCCCACCACTACTACCACCCTCACCCAGGGGGCAGGATGCCCACCACTACTACCACCCTCACCCAGGGGGGCAGGATGCCCACCACTACTACCACCCTCACCCAGGGGGGCAGGATGCCCACCACTACTACCACCCTCACCCAGGGGGGCAGGATGCCCACCACTACTACCACCCTCACCCAGGGGGCAGGATGCCCACCACTACTACCACCCTTAGCCAGGGGGCAGGATGCCCACCACTACTACCACCCTCACCCAGGGGGGCAGGATGCCCACCACTACTACCACCCTCACCCAGGGGGGCAGGATGCCCACCACTACTACCACCCTTAGCCAGGGGGCAGGATGCCCACCACTACTACCACCCTCACCCAGGGGGGCAGGATGCCCACCACTACTACCACCCTTAGCCAGGGGGGCTGGATGCCTACCACTACTACCACCCTTAGCCAGGGGGCAGGATGCCCACCACTACTACCACCCTCACCCAGGGGGCAGGATGCCCACCACTACTACCACCCTTAGCCAGGGGGGCAGGATGCCCACCACTACTACCACCCTTAGCCAGGGGGCTGGATGCCTACCACTACTACCACCCTTAGCCAGGGGGCAGGATGCCTACCACTACTACCACCCTCACCCAGGGGGGCAGGATGCCCACCACTACTACCACCCTTAGCCAGGGGGCAGGAAGCCCACCACTACTACCACCCTTAGCCAGGGGGCTGGATGCCTACCACTACTACCACCCTTAGCCAGGGGGCAGGATGCCCACCACTACTACCACCCTCACCCAGGGGGGCAGGATGCCCACCACTACTACCACCCTTAGCCAGGGGGCAGGATGCCCACCACTACTACCACCCTCACCCAGGGGGGGCAGGATGCCCACCACTACTACCACCCTCACCCAGGGGGGCAGGATGCCCACCACTACTACCACCCTCACCCAGGGGGCAGGATGCCCACCACTACTACCACCCTCACCCAGGGGGGCAGGATGCCCACCACTACTACCACCCTTAGCCAGGGGGCAGGATGCCCACCACTACTACCACCCTCACCCAGGGGGGCAGGATGCCCACCACTACTACCACCCTCACCCAGGGGGGCAGGATGCCCACCACTACTACCACCCTTAGCCAGGGGGCAGGATGCCCACCACTACTACCACCCTCACCCAGGGGGGCAGGATGCCCACCACTACTACCACCCTTAGCCAGGGGGCTGGATGCCTACCACTACTACCACCCTTAGCCAGGGGGCAGGATGCCCACCACTACTACCACCCTCACCCAGGGGGGCAGGATGCCCACCACTACTACCACCCTTAGCCAGGGGGCAGGATGCCCACCACTACTACCACCCTTAGCCAGGGGGCTGGATGCCTACCACTACTACCACCCTTAGCCAGGGGGCAGGATGCCTACCACTACTACCACCCTCACCCAGGGGGGCAGGATGCCCACCACTACTACCACCCTTAGCCAGGGGGCAGGAAGCCTACCACTACTACCACCCTTAGCCAGGGGGCTGGATGCCTACCACTACTACCACCCCCACTCATAGGATGGACAATGCATGACACAACAAGCACACCACAACCTAGGGAATGCAAGATTAAGACATCCCCCCACCACCATGACAAGCGTGTGAGCAGGCTGTGTCAAATGCCTACAACACCGAACATGACATTGAACATACAATGTGACCCCCTAGCACATGTGCCACACATATATGTGTGTGGCACCCACAATGCAAGCAGCCCATGACCATTGTGGCAATGGGGCCTAAACCCCCATCATCACAGTGACCAAAAGGCAAGTGTGGGGTCCATAGCTGAAGCACATTTTGACCATTGTGGCAATGGGGTCTAAACCCCCATCATCACAGTGACCAAAAGGCAAGTGTGGGGTCCATAGCTGAAGCACATTTTGACCATTGTGGCAATGGGGTCTAAACCCCCATCATCACAGTGACCAAAAGGCAAGTGTGGGGTCCATAGCTGAAGCACATTTTGACCATTGTGGCAATGGGGTCTAAACCCCCATCATCACAGTGACCAAAAGGTAAGTGTGGGGTCCATAGCTGAAGCACATTTTGACCATTGTGGCAATGGGGTCTAAACCCCCATCATCACAGTGACCAAAAGGTAAGTGTGGGGTCCATAGCTGAAGCACATTTTGACCATTGTGGCAATGGGGTCTACACCCTCATCATCACAGTGACCAAAAGGTAATTGTTAACAAAGAAAGAGCTGCAACTGCCAAACTGCATGGATCATTCCTGGTCACAGAACCAAAAACTCATCTGTGGCAAAGTAGTGTATGTGTCCCATTGCAACATAAATTGGGGGAGCCAAATACTGCAGTGCAAATGAAACATTCCTTTGGCCATGTGCAGACAAACAACACCCATGGGGGCTGAGACCGTCAACAGTCATCAATGACACAATGACAGAAGTGACCATCAGAATGCAGAACCACATATCTGCACCAATGGGCACACAAATGCAGATACCCTGTGGAGACAGCAGATGTGAGGTGAACAGATACCATACCATGGCAGCAATGGGACACACAAACCATGATCACTGTGCTGACCGATGACCTAGGAGTCCCAGGGACAGCAGGGGAAACACACCAAACAACATACAGCCAATGGCACACCCAAGATATGCCAATGCAGTGGTGCAGATGCACAAACACAAACAGGCAGACCAACACTGTCATCATACACAGCAGGTGAGGGGTGGGGGTGCCAGTGTCCCCAGGCAACAACACAACACATGAGGAGAGCTGAATACCAATCATACAGATGTGCATACACTGCCACACTAAGCTAACTCATGGATCCAAATCCCCTATGTGGGCAAGCAGGCATTGACAGGTGAGAGGGAGCACAAAACACACATGTCACACAGGCACGTAGGAACAACAACTGACACAGCAAGTCACAGACACACCACAGCACCACCCCCCAGGGCCCCCACAATGTGGTGACCCTGGGCTGAAGAAAAATACCACTGTGATGACAAAGCTAAATGTCGTTCACACTGTGAACCACAGTCAGGTGTCCTGAGCAACTAACTACCATCACACCTACACAAGCACAAATCAATCAGCATGGCCAGTAAGCCAAGGCCAACATGGAGGCAGGGGACTAGCCGGGCAACAACTCTCATCTGCACACACTCAACACCACACCCCTCGACCTCCAACAATGTGCAGCAGTGAAGTACACATGCACTGGTGACATTGCACATGCACCCATGACTATTCCAGGGTGGTGGGTGGGAACCAAGGTGTAGAAACACATCACACATGGACACTCAACAAGACTCCTGAATGTCTGACACACTGCACACTACTCTGTACATGGACATGACGGCAATACCACACCGACCAATGGGATCCCAGCCACAGTCACACACCAATGAAGAAGCCAAGGTCACCCACAAAGAACACACATAGACAACAACCAACATTGCAGCCCGGACCCTAAGGAGTGCCAGCAGTCACACACACAACGTGTCACAATCACTGAAAGATAACACAAACTGGAAATCACATGACAGGGGCAAACAACAAGTGCCAAAGGGAAACCTGACTGTGACCCATCTGCGTCAGCACACAAACTCTGCCCTGACAGCAAACACACCTATGGGTGACACCCTGATGACCAGTAATGTGCCATGCACCCACATCACAGAGAACACAGGGAGAAGACTTTGGGGAACATAGCTCAAGTCAGCAAGCATCACAAACAGGTACAACACTAGGGATCACAGCATGCGCAGATGAATGGAAGTGAACACACAGACATGCACATACAACACACACCTTGGGCGCAGGCAATGTCACACGTGTACACACTGCCATGAGGGGACTCCACTCCTGTGTGAGGAAAGCTGTGCCATATGTTGCCTCAGTAGGGCCCCATCATGTCAGCTGAGCACTTGGTCACACAATCAACAATTAGCACCAAATGAGGGCTCCCATCACATCAGCCTGGTCATGGATGTGCCAACGGAATCATCAGCACAGATCCAACACACTTGTATAGCAATGTTGCACTGACTACACGGATGAGTCCCTCCCCATTGATGCCCAAACCTGCATGTCCACTGGAGATGGCAACACGGTCAGGGAAGTAGACAAATGCAACGATGGCAGGCACAACAGATGTGCAGGGGTGGAAGCCACAGATATGAAATTGCCAATGTAAGTAGGAAACCCATTGCCAAATACTGAACACATGACACCCTCAGATGCTGCTATTGATGACATGGATACACCACATGATAGGACACATTCCCCCTGGACCACATGGGTTCCTGCACAGTAACACTTCATAATCATGAGACCAGATATCACCATCACTGCAGCAAGGGCATGGTTAGCTGCACCAACAACATGTACATCTGAAGCATGAGCACTAGAGAAAAGAAAGTTGCTTTATTCAGCATATGTGTTGAGGCCAAACGAAGTCCTGAAAAAAGAGCAAAGGCCAATGGCCAGTCCATTGTCAAAGTTCAAACAGGGTGACACTGGCAGATGTCACCCTACGCATGCCTGCACAATACCAGGGACAATCCACTAGGAGGGGCAACCGGGGGGCAGGCCAGGCACCGCAGGGACAGGATCAGGGCTCACCAGGGGGAGTCAGGGAAGGGGTGGTGGGTGCAGGAGAGCCACTGACAACTGCAGTGGAGGTGTCTGACATGGTGTGTGCCGGCACAACTGGGGGCATGACACAGATGTCGTGGGTGCCGGCACAACTGCAGTGGACCCTGCAGATGGGGTGGACAGGTCCGCCACTGCAGTGCCCAAGTCAGACAGGGCGGTAGTGGACTCCACTGCAGTGCCTACCTCCAGGGGAGGAGAATGGGGAACAGGCAAGGTGGGTTGGACAGAGGGGGGACACCCTCACCACATCAGTGGCACAGACAAGCGCAGCGGGGGTGTGGTGCTGGGAGAGCAAGTGGCAGGGGAGAAGGCCGGAGCATCTTGGGGATGGTATATCTGTGGGTGGGGGAACCTGGGGCAGGGTGTGGTGGGGGCACCTGTGCAGTGGGGGCCTGAGGGATGGAGGACGGAGACCTTGTGCCTGAGCTGCAGGGTGGTGGCGGGGTCTTGCTCTTAGCACTCCGGGGGACTTGCGGGTGGGGGCCTCAGTCCGTCTGCGCCTGGGGGAGGGTGTCCGGGGGCGAGGGGCACTCTGCTCCGTGTGGGTGGGCTTCCTCTTCCCCCGGGATGCTGGAGCAGCTTCATCGGTGGGGAAGAGGCCGAGGTCACAGAGGAAGAGCTGCTGTGACTTTGGGGTTGCAGGTGAGGCAAGGGAGGGTGCTTTGGAGGGAGAGGGAACTGAGGACTGCGCAGTGCATGTGGATGCGTGTGTGTGTTCCAGGGCCCCATCCCCTGTGAGTCTGGCTTCAGTCCCCTGAATGTGCGTGCGTGTGCGTTTTGTCATTGGCGTGTGTGTCAGTGTGCTGGATGTGTGTGTGCTGGTGTGTGCCTGTGCCAGTGTGTGTGTGCCTGGGATGGGTAAGGTGCTGGGGAGTGTGGATGGAGCAGAGGCAGGAGGGGTGAGGGACCGTTTGAGGAGGGACACTGCTGCCGTCAGGGAGGAGTCCATGGACCTATTGCCCCTCTGTAGGTCAGACATGCCCGATGAGATGCCCTCCATGAACGACACCAGCTGAGTCAACAGCGCGGTGTGCGCATGGAGGACACTCAGCATGGCTGTCTGCCCTACATGGAGCTGGCGAAGGAGGTACACAGACTCCTCACTCAGGGCAGCAGGGGACACAGGGGCAGGGGTGCGGTGCCTGGCCCAAAGGAGACACGCTCCCGGACATGGGAGCCTCCACGGACCTGGGGAATGGGAGCCGATGGGAGGGCGGTGGTGGTGCTGGTGGTGGCGGGGACAGCAACACTAGCTGGGGTGTGGTGGCTGCTGACACCCGCCTCCACAAGGGAGTCATCCTCCGAGTTGCTCTGGTCCTCAGCTGAGGTGGATGCTGCTGAGGACTCCTCGGTGTGGCTCCCCTCGCCCTCCGTGCCACTGGGTCCCTCCGACCACTCCTCGGCTGCTGACCCAGTCTGGCTCTCCGGCTCCTCCTGGTCCGTGGAGCTGTCCCCTTCCGTGGCCGTGGATGTATCTGCAAACAATGGGGAAACAGACAGACATCAGTCACCTGCACCAAACGCACACACCACTGTGAGCACAGCACATTACAGAGCAAGCCCTGGCATCATTAGTTGTACATTGCTAAAAGTGCCCTAATTGAACAGGAGAAGTCAATTGTCAGTCTGATGCCAAGCATGGCACTCACATCCCACATGGCCTTGCACCCATCTGTCTGGTGTCTGTTGGATTGCAACACCCCAGTGTTGACACATGCACCAAGTACACAGTAGTTGGACAGTGCAGAGGACACGGTGTGGACACATCACAGCTCTTGCCACTGAGTCAGTACAGGTTTACGGATGTAAGGGATGCCCAGAGTCAAATAGGAAATGCATGTGATGCATACCAGCGACAGACACCATGATGCACCCATGTCCTGATAGCCAGCGCCACTATGGTGTGCATGTAGCACATGTCACTCCCCTGCAGGATCACCAATCAGTAGACACATGCCATGGCGGAGGCATGACTGCAAAGTCATACATCACTGGCTCAGTGATGTATGACTTTGCAGCCAGACAACAACACTCTGCACTGTGTCACAATAGTAGGTCATGGGGAATGCAAGTCCTGGAGCTGCACAAGTGCACATGTACATCCCCCCACAACACATCCTCTTAACCCTCATCTGTCCAGGTCATACCTATTGGACATATGGGAGACCTGTGACACTACCCTCTGAACCTGAGCCCCTCACACTCTGCTGTGCATGGGGAACAGCTGCCTGAACTTCACATTTACATGCCCCAGTCTGCATGGGCAGCTGATCAGACACCTATGTGTCACACAAGTATCGTCTCCTATGGTCACATCTCCAGTGGCATGCTGAGCCCCTACCAAGAAACTCCACAGCAGTCCTGGCGACTAATCCACAGCACACTGACACAGAGGCAGACACCTGAGGGGTCAAATCACTGTGCACAATGTGTCCTCTGATACACGGGAGTGGGAGTACAGAGTGTATTGTATGGCCTGGAGTAGGCATGACTGTCCAGCCCCACATGAATGAGGGATGAGCCCTGGACTGTAGGCAGCTGGCTAAGTATGTGTGACACACGTCATATACATACTCCTGGGGCCCAAACATTGTTCCCACCCGCAGCATGGGTGTGTGCCAGGTACCCCAGCCACATGTGGTGGATCAGCTCAGCAATTGGACCACAGATCAAAGTAACACGCTGAATACATGTCAGAATACAGGCATTGTGTAAGCAATGGACCCACCCATGATGCCCACCACAGAGTCAGGGAAACAGATGCTGTCTCCCACCTTGAGTCAAGCAAACTGCAAGGACACAGTCCTAAGTGACAGAATTCCCTGCATGTAAGGGCCACACCTGGGTATCAGATGAGGAGTGGGCAGTGCACAATAGAGGGACATGGCTCCTGGACAACATGACTGCTGTACTGTGGCAGTTCAACCTGGCCCGAGGAGGGCACATAACATGTTAGACAGAGTACACAGTGCAGTCTTTGACTCACCCCTCCTTGCTGCTCTCTGGCCTTCAGCTGCCCATCCAGGTCTGGAAAGACCACCGCCAGGATCCTGAGCATGTGGGGGGTCAGGGTCCGTGTTCCGCCCCTCCTGCGAGGAGGCGACAGCTTCAGCTGGACCCGTGCAATCCTCCGGGTCCAGCCCCGAAGGTCCTGCCACCTCTTTTGGCAGTTGCGGATCCGGCGCTTGTAGACCCCCACGGACCGGACAGCCCGGACGATGTCCTTCCAGATCTCATGCTTCCGATGGGCAGAAGCCTGTCAGGATGACAAAGTGATAAGGCCATTACTACACATGCAACATATCCGTGCATGACACAGTTGCATATACATGTCGCAATCACAGGGGCACATGGTGTACCCAGGCAGTGCACGGCTGCCCATGGACAGTTTTCCAGAAGTCACTACATGGTATCATAGCATGGGGAGTAAAACCCTGTTCAGAAGCACTGTCACTGCACCATACCTGTCCAGTGCAAGTCACTACACACTATGGGGGTGACAACTACTCAGTGAGCCTGCTAGCCAGTGGTGTGCTGACTCTCAGCCTTGCTAGTCAGACAAAATGCACATTCAGAAAGGCAGTGCACAGAACACTCACCTGCTCCCCTGGTGTCCCATACAGCTTGCTGTACTGTGGAAGTAGGCTGTCCAGCAGGGCCTGGTTCTCTTCAAGGCTGAAGGCTGGGGCTCTCTCCACAGTACGTGCCATTGCAGGGTCCAGAGGGGCAGAGACAGCAGCAGTGCAGTGGCAGATGTCGTCCTGGAGCATGTAGTGCAGGCAAGTGGGCTCTCAGGGGAACATGCAGCAATATATATGTGCTGGAGAGGCAGATACTGTCCCTTGTGTCCAAAGTGATAGGTCCAAGTCGTTTGCATCTTCTGAATCTGGCCAATCCATGGAATAGCAGCACCAAAACACGCCCACAGCATCCTTCAAAATTTCAACTTCATGACATACATGATTTTGCAACATTGTTGTGGGTGACCAACTGATTTTCCAGCAACCGACTCGTTCGAATATTCGAAAACGCGTCCGTTGCCAGGCAAGCCCATTGTCAATGGGTGCGCACCGATCGGTCCATTGAGGTACAACGCGCACAGGAGTACAACGCGTGCCCGCACACATTGAATGCAATGGGCCGGCCGGAGGCACCGATCGGTCCATTGCAGTACAACGCGCACTGCGGGTACAACGCGTACCCGCACACATTGAATGCAATGGGCCGGCCGGAGGCACCGATCGGTCCATTGCAGTACAACGCGCACAGGGGTACAACGCGTACCCGCACACATTGAATGCAATGGGCCGGCCGGAGGCACCGATCGGTCCATTGCAGTACAACGCGCACAGGGGTACAACGCGCATGCCGCACACATTGAATGCAATGGGCCGGCCGGAGGCACCGATCGGTCCATTGCAGTACAACGCGCACAGGGTACAACGCGTGCCCGCACACATTGAATGCAATGGGCCGGCCGGAGGCACCGATCGGTCCATTGCAGTACAACGCAGCACAGGGTACAACGCGTACCCGCACACATTGAATGCAATGGGCCGGCCGGAGGCACCGATCGGTCCATTGCTGTTCTAGCGCACAGGGTACAACGCGTACCCGCACATTGAATGCAATGGGCCGGCCGGAGGCACCGATCGGTCCATTGCAGTACAACGCGCACAGGGGTACAACGCGTACCCGCACACATTGAATGCAATGGGCCGGCCGGAGGCACCGATCGGTCCATTGCAGTACAACGCGCACAGGGGTACAACGCGTACCCGCACACATTGAATGCAATGGGCCGGCCGGAGGCACCGATCGGTCCATTGCAGTACAACGCGCACAGGGGTACAACGCGTACCCGACACATTGAATGCAATGGGCCGGCCGGAGGCACCGATCGGTCCATTGCTGTTCAACGCGCACAGGGGTACAACGCGTACCCGCACACATTGAATGCAATGGGCCGGCCGGAGGCACCGATCGGTCCATTGCAGTACAACGCGCACAGGGGTACAACGCGTACCCGCACACATTGAATGCAATGGGCCGGCCGGAGGCACCGATCGGTCCATTGCAGTACAACGCGCACAGGGGTACAACGCGTACCCGCACACATTGAAAGCAATGGGCCGGCCGGAGGCACCGATCGGTCCATTGCTGTTCAACGCATCACTGTACATGTGACTGGCATATGTCAGCATGCCTGTCTCAGATGGACATATGCCAGCCACAGATAGCTCCCAGGGAGTGAGGGGCACACCTACATCACGACAGCCTGTCCAAACCTTATCATAAGGCATGTAAGGCTGCATTTCCTATTGTGTGTATGTTGGTGTACATATTGTCCTGTGGGTGTCACCTGTGGGCAGCCACCCCAGGCTGTGCACGTGTTAATGGGGACAGGATCCTGGGTGTTACGTGTACGTGACCACTGTGATGTGCAACTGTTCATATCTGTGCATGTGCCATGGTCACATTTCACAGTGGTGTTTGTGTATGTCATGTCACATACCCCGTGAGTCCCATGTGGGACGGTATGTTTGAGCCAGGGTGTCCCAGTGGCACAATAGTGATGGCCCTCCACAGTCTTTGTGCATGTAGTGTTTACAATGTCTCTGATTTCATGTGCACAATGGGAGACAGTCTCCACATCCACGTTGTGTGTGCATGGACTCTGATGTTGTGCGTGTGTGTCACAGACGTCCATGGCTCTCCTGCCATGGCAAGTGTAGCCACTACCTGTGGGGGTCATGTTTGTTTTGTTGTGGTGTACACATGATACTCCAGGTGATGCCAGTGTCCATGTGGCATTACAGGGTCCCTGGGAATGTGCCTGTCGTTGAGCTGTGGTGCCTGGGGCACATCTGTCCTCACATGTCACTGGGGGGTGACTGTGACACAGCATCATGATATCCAATGGGCCAACCTGGGACAAATTGATGCCACCTGTAGGACCGTGTTGACAGATGTTGGCCATGTATGTACCATACATGTCGTTCCGGTACTGCACACTTCATGTAGTTGTGCCTCATGATGATGTATGTTGGGATCTTGAGTGTGTTCAATGCCGCATATGTGGGGTGACTGACGATCTTGCTTACTTCTCCTCTGCACTGCAGGGCTCCTGCTGTCCATCGGCCATTCCCAGACCTGGCAACGATGGTGGAACGGGACAGCATCCGACGGTACCGCTTCACCAGGCAGCTGATTGAGGATTTGGCAGTGCAGTTGTCCCCACATTTGCAGCCTGGCCGGCCGTATCCTACAGCGCTGACCCCCAAGGTGAAGGTGATGGCAGCCCTACACTTCTTTGCCACCGGTACCTTCCAACATACTGTGGCGTCTGCTGGTGGGATGTCACAGACCATGTTCAGCCGTGTGCTCCGCGATTTCTTGGCGGCAATGTTGCTCTTCCTGAACCGGTACATCTATTTCCCTAGACTGCGACGACTCACTGACGTGAAGAGTGACTTTTATGCCCTGGGGAGGATGCCGCATGTCATTGGCTCCATTGATGGGACACATGTGGCTTTGAGTACCACCACAGGCCCAGGAGCAGGCCTACAGGAACCGCAAGCACTACCACTCGGTCAATGCACTGGTGGTGTGTCTTGCAGACATGACCATCACACACGTGTGTGCCCGTTTCCCTGGTTCAGCACACGATGCCTTTGTGATGAGGAGTAGTCGCATCCCCAGGTTGATGGCACAGATGCAGAACCAGCGTGCCTGGCTTGTCGGTGTGTACTGACTTTGTGCCATTGTGTGTGATCTGATCTGTAGTATTCCGCCCACTTTTCCAAGTCAGCTGATGTGCACTTGTCTGTCCGTAGGTGACTCGGGATACCCCAACATGCCGTGGTTGCTGACACCCCTCAGGAACCCTGTGACACCTGCCCAGATGCGCTACAATGAGGCACATGGTCGGACCAGGAGAGTGATTGAGCGGACCTTTGGTCTCCTGAAGAGCCGCTTCCGCTGCCTGGACAAGACCGGAGGGTCCCTCCCATATGCCCCTGCGAAAGTGTGCAAGATTATCATCGTCTGCTGCATGCTCCACAACCTGGCAGTGCGGAAGGAGTTGCCTCTCATCCAGGATGACGATGACCAACATCCGCCACCTGTGGAGGATCCTGGCCTGGAACACGATGCCAGTGACGATGATGATGATGATGGTGATGGTGATGTCCGCACACAGCTCATCACCAACTTCTTTAGCTGAATGTGAGTATCCTGAGGTGTCATGTCAATGATGTGAGTTGGCATGATGTGTGGGTGGTGCTCTGGTGCTGTTGGAGTGTGTCCATGGGCTACTTGACTGGATGTGTGTTGCGATGTGTGCTTACAGGTGGGCTGTACTCCCCAACAGTGTTGACATGCTAACTTGGTTCTGGGTGGGTATCTTGTAACATGTATTGTGCATGAGTTTTGCTGTTCTGTCCTGTACTCCATTGCTTTTGACTGTGTGTCATTTCTGTCCTTCACAGGGTACTTTCAGATTCGTTTGGTCAACTGTGTCCACCGACAACGTGATTGCACATCCAGGCTGGTAGCTGTTGTGTCCCTACAGGTGATGTGCGCCACACCCATGGACTTCCTTCTGTCTACAGTTGTTGACTGTGTGCCCGCTACCAGGTGGGGTTACCTTGCATCTGTAGTGGTTACGGCATGTTGCTACTGTGTAATAAACCTGTGCTTCACTTAGTGATGTGCGTTGTCTGTGGTCACACATTTGACTGCCATTTGCTTACTGCACCTGTGGGCTACTTGACTACAACTGGGAATGGGTGTGGTGTCTGTGCATTGCACCGTCTTCCCTGGCAACATCAGTGTAGGCAATGAGTCAGATGGCCTAGGTGTGTATGTGTTGTGTAGCCCTGGTGGTGTGTCTCCCTCATATGTGTCACGTTGCCTGTACTCACATGCCTGTGTTGTCCTTGCTGTTGCAGTTCGCATACACAGTGTAATTTTGTTGTTCATCATCCCCATAACAGCACCCACGTTGGAATCACGACAGAGGCAAGTATGGTGTATTATTGTGTTTATTGTGATACATCTGTGATAATAGTGCATAGGATGGATTGTGCTGTACATGAATCTTGCAATCCCAAGTTCCTAGATGAATAGAAAGTCCAGGTAGACAGGATCCCCAGTATCGGGGCCACAGTTGTCTGACACATTGTTCCAACTTGTACTCCCCATGCAATGTGTGGGAGTAGTGTTGCCATCAACAGGGTGAACAGTCTGTGCACAAAGGCGAAAATCCAGAACAGGTTCAGGCTTCCTGGGAGTTGCGCTTGGCCATCAGCCTCTCACTTTCCCCTCCTCGGACGACCCCTCTTCTTGGGGGGGGCCCTCAAGTGCAGGCTGCTGCGGTGCAGGGGACTCTCCGCCAGAGTCCTCCTCCCTCCCTGTGGCAGTTGCAGTTTGTTCGGTACCAGATGTTGTTGGCACACAGGGAGGTGTGGACTGGTTGCTGTTCATCTGGCGGAGGCATTGTAAAATGTCCCTGTGCACCGCCGTCATCTCATGTGAGTACATCCCACTTGGACTCCACGCGGGTCATGTGGAGTCCACACGTGACATGTGGGAGTCCACACGTGACATGTGTGACTCCACATGGGACATGTGGGAGTCCAAGCGGGCATGATGGGCAGCAGCAATACGTAACTGGGAACTGAAGCAC